>JAJTUV010000990.1:0-571672 GCA_021653895.1 Mastomys natalensis | reverse complement strand
TTTTGACCCCCTTGGGGGTTTTTTCCTCAGGGTTTAATTTTTGGGTATTTGGGCTTTTAGGATTAGGAGGTGTGCTTGTGGGAGGGTATACACTGGGGTGGGCTTTGAGATTTAAAAAAACCACATGCCAAAGCCTAGTCTCTCTTTTTCCTTCGCTGCAACCGGCGGATAAGATGTAAGCTCCAGCCCTGCTTCAGCATCATACCTGACTACCAGCCTGCTGCCATGCTCCCTGCCATAATGGGATATACCCTCTGAAACTATAAGCAAGTTCCCAATTAAACTCTTTCTTTTAAGCGTCTTGGTCATGCTGTTTTTAACAACAATAAAACAGTAACTAGGACAGCACCCAAGTACCACCTTTGCAAACAGGATATTAGAATACCCAAGTCCCTGTGAAGCACCTAGTACAGGAACATAGAGGGTCACCGGTGTAAATAGCTGTGTGTTTCTGTGATAACAATTAATGTCCTTAGGCTCAGGCAAAGGCAACCCCCATGATTTAAAAAATGTCATCTTTCTAATTTAATGAAGTCATTTCGGGCTTAGAATGCAAACACTATTGGTCAGGTTACACTTACCCTCGACTATAATAGAATTGTTTTGGGATTATGTTTCTCTCTTTTGGTTTCTTTTGAATCATTTATTTTCAATCTTTACTACATCGTTGTCCAGATGCCTCAAAGGACATTTAAGACAGGTATCTTTTAGATTATCTAGGAACCTTGTAAATAGACCTCAGATTAAGAAGTGAGCATGAAAATTGCTCCCATAAGCCAATATGGTATTTCTTTTGAAGAAAAAAATACAATCGCTAACAAAAATCTATAAATATTTATTCTTAGACCCACAGGTAAGTGTAGTCTTTACCCCTTATCAAGGAAACCTCTCTTTGCAACAGAAAGAGACCACTACAGAGAACTCTAACCAATCAGTATGCAGAGTTGTATAGCCCAGTACCAGTGGATACATCTACAAAAACACTCCCATACCTAAGGCTCACAGAGCATTGTGGAAGAAAGATGGAATGATTGTAAGAGCCAAAGGATCCGAGAGTTTTATGGGAGCTTCTGTCTACTAGTAACATCAGAAACTATACTCATAAAGTCTCACCTCTGTAACTGCTCAAAAATGAATGAACAAGGATGACAGCAATGCACTTGGCAAACTGCATGGGGAAAAGGCTATGAGGCCTCTACCCCATGCAAAGATCTATAAACAACTGGGAAAAGCTGCGAGTGGAATGGGTGGACGTCCAGGGAAGAGCACACCAATTGGTCACCCAGAATCAATCAGTCATCTCTGAAAACATACATTCAAGGTACATTGTATGGACTGATCATATTATATTTAGGAAGAATGGAAAGGAAAAAATGTTCTACTTAAAATCTCAAAAAAAAGAAACTGCTTTTTTAAAAAAGAGATATTTATGAAAGTTATATATGTACATATATACTCAATACATATTAATTTAATTATATTAAAATAATATATGTTCCCAATTTAAACAAATTCAGATCATCTATTTTTCCTACTCCTATGACTATTTTTCTAGCCAAGCTATCACTCTGTCTTTTATTTATCCTATTGTAATCATGTCTTGCTTATTTTGCCATTTTGAATCCTAGCTTACTCTTGCCAAGCTGAAAAATACATTAGCCAGGGGGGAGAAAACATACAATATTTAGTCATTAAATGGAACCGACATGCTGACTAGTGTTGGCTCAGATTATTCATGTAGACAGAGGTCCTGAAACATAGTGTCTTGGGGCTGCACATACATTATCGAGAACACTGGTAAGGAGACTCCACCCATGGTGTTGGCTACCAATCATTTTTCTATTCCTAACGCTAAGAGAACTCAAAAGTTGAGATGAAATACACCCAGGAAATTCTAGACAACCCAGTATAACACAAAGACAAATGATGCCAGTCCTTTCATTGTTTAGATTATAAACCTATTATATATTACTGAGGAATAGGGGAGATACCTTCCTAAATGCCTGTAGCACATTTTAGAAAGCACTTTGGAATGGAACTGCAGCCAACATCAAAATATTTTGACAACAGGATGCTATTTTAAAGACCTTCTAGTCAGAAACACAAAGCTGAAATGATTTCCTAATTTTCTTACTGGAAAAAAAAATTTGTTTTAAATCATAATCCCAAATACTAGTAAACTTTTTGTTTGATGTTATGACTAAATTCACTACAGGAAGCAACTGTGAGAAAGGACATGTTTTAACTCAAGTTCAAGAGATACAGCCCATCAGAGTAGTGGAGTCACAAAGGTAGGACCTATTGCTGGATCCAGCAGAAAGACTATGTGCTCACCTCTGTGGATCTGGAGGCAAAAGAAGAACAATAGAAACATTCAGTTGCTTTTCTCTTCTTAACCTTTTCTCTCAGCCCATGTCTTTACTAAGTGAAATGGTAGAAGGTTCCCCACCAGTTAATCTTCTCTGGAAACATCTACATAGATACACCCAAAGATGTACCTCTCTAATGCCCTGAGGATTTCATATTACAGTCAAGTTGATGATCAAAGTTAACTATCACAGCCAGCTAGAATGAAGTAAAAGAGGCATTTTCCCATGTTTGCTGGTCACAGTAAAAATGATACAACCCTCTGGGACAGGAGTTTAGTGATAAGTGTGAAGAGAAATAAAAGTCACCTCTTTTATTTTCCTGGCTTGTAAAATCTTCTGAAAACTGAATTAAACAAGAATTACACTTAAACCATCCCCAGTGGTGAACATAATGGGTTTTGTCATATTTATATTAAAGCTAAGATTTATTGATTCTTTACTGAATGCCAAGCCATGTGTGAAGGCTTTTATATTGGCTAATTTATTTACTACCCATGGAACTCAAACAACACTGAGTGTGTGGCTTAAGAGTCTCTCAATTTTAGGAAGCAGAAAGGCCACCCCATGGAGTTTAACCCATAAAGAAAGTTCTAATAACACAGGAAGTCCAGTGGTAGGTGATGCTATGATTGGTTGATTTGCTGGTGCCACTAAGAAGGGGCCCAAATGCTTTCTCATCGCCTCTACTGTGTTCAGGCACCCTGACTCCTTGAGGCCATAGCATGATTACAATAGCTCCAAATCCAGATGCATTGGCAAACAAAACTGTCTCAGTATCTCCTTGGCCAGGAATGTATTCCATAAGCACTCCCAAACTATTGCTGTGATTGACTTAGGTAAGGACAGGAGACTGATTACCAAGAATAAAAGGTCATGTGGATGTTGGGTGGCAAACAAAAACCTCTACTATGAATCTGGTGCTTGTTTAGCAGAAAACACAGCTAGGGTACTCAGGAGAGTAGCTTGTGCAAGCTCACATATCTGGTCATTAGAAAGGTTAGGATTAGAAGCCAGTTCTGGCACTAACTAGAGCCCATTCACTACAGTTCCGGTTTACTCTCTCTCCCCATGTGTGTATTTAGTTAATTCCCATGATGCTTGATGCCTGACAAGAAGCAACTCAAAGGAAGAAAGGTTTGTTTGGCTTTTAGTTAATAGGAAAATAACCAGCTCATCTCAGTGGGCTGCGGTAATAGGAAGACTACTTAGGTCACGTTGTCTCTGTAGTCAAGATACACAGACCAGTAAGTGCTAGCAGAATGCTTGTCTTTTTTCATGCAGTCCAGG
This sequence comes from Mastomys natalensis, assembly GCA_021653895.1. Lineage (NCBI taxonomy): Eukaryota > Metazoa > Chordata > Mammalia > Rodentia > Muridae > Mastomys > Mastomys natalensis. The sequence goes on along the minus strand of JAJTUV010000990.1, from coordinate 568,016 downwards.
ACATCAGCATTTGATATGGGGCTGCCCACAATAGGGATGTTTCTTTCTATCTTGGTTAACCCAATCAAGAAAATCTCTCCCAGACATACCCAAAGACGTGTCTTGTGTGCGATTACAGATCCTGTCACATTGACAATCAGTAACAACCATCACTTACATATAAGGTTCTACATGAATCAAGATTATCCAGAGAAGTCAGATCCTTAATGGAGAACAGTTTCTCGTAATGCAGACGGTGAGAAGTCAGTCCTGCGAACCACAGCCTCTACACTGGAGAGCTACTTGGGGATACAATTCCAGTTAGAGCCAGGAGACCTCAGAGCAGCAAGCCAATAGCCTAGGTGCTATTTCTCACACAGAGGAGTTATATCAAAAACAGTGAAGCAGAGAGAATGGTTCTCTCCTTCCAATGCCTTATATTCTACTTAGAACTCCAAGGGCATGGAGCAGGTCTACTTATCGGTGTTGGGATAAAGAGTGATCTGCTTTGTCCTGTCTACTAACTTCAGTTCTAATCACATTCAGTAATGCCCTCACAGACACATCCAGAAGAAATCTTAAGCAGTTTCCTAGGCACCCATTGTCTAGCAAGTTGGCCCATAAATTGAAACATCACAGCTTCTCAGAAAAACCATTTTCTTTCCCATATTGTCCTTTTTAGTATGAACTCTCTTCATGTCAGAAAAAAAAACTTAAAGCAGGCCATCAGTCACAGTATCAGAAATGCATGAGGAAGGAATCCAAGCCATTTCCTCATCACACTTTCTTCAGTGAGGCTGATTAATCTGGGCAGAGTCGCCCATTTCATTAATTTACTTATTCACTTAATCATGTTCTGGTGGAATCTTGACCTTCACAAGATGTGAATTCGAAGTTCAGCTCGAAATATTGACTATAAACATTTTATTATGTAATAAATGGGTCTGGGATTGTAGATCAGTGATAGAATGATTGCCTAATATGCATGAGGCTTTTGAGTTCCATCCCTGGATAATTCTGGATGATGGTGATGATGGTGATGAGGAGGAGGAGGAAGAGGAGGAAAGGGATGAGAGTCACTGCAGTATCCCCTGCCACAACCATAACCACTATAAGCTGGTGCTGGTCCTGCACAGCAAGAGCACATGAAACCCAGAGAACAGCTTGGGGCGAAGTGCAGCAGGCAAGCATTTCGAGATGCTGGCTATAAATTTGACATCTGCTTCACCTCCATGTAGAAGAGAGTACTCGGGATCCTCTGGGCACTCCAGATGTGGCTTCCAGTACCCAGGAGCTGGTGCCTCAGTAAGTGACACAATGGTCTTGATAAATCAGGTACTGCTGCTAAGCATGGTGAGGAGCAGGTAAGAGGGGGAGACAATCTTCCAATAGAGCCCAATAATCCCTTCTTTGGAAATATCAGTAAGGAACGCAGACCTTACTGAGGACCAGCTACCCTACTGTGAGAACCTGAAAGACGCTATTGCCAGAGCACAGCCCTTCTGGACTGAAGAAATTGTCCGCCAGATCAAGAGGGAAAGGGTTCTAATTATGGCCCATGCCAACACCTTCGGGGCATCAACAAGCATCTGGAGGGTCTCTCTGAAGAGGCTGTTATGGAGCTGAACCTGCCAGCTGGCTTTCCCATTGTCTATAAATTGGACCAGAGGCAGTAACTATAGTCTTCCTTCGCCCTTTGTTTGCTAAGGGTCAGCTTAAGAAGAGCCCAGGGAGGAACCATGCTCCTCAGGACCAATGAGGAGAAGCTGCGGCACAGTGTTGTCCCTGGAGCCTGTCCTGCACTCTTCTGCAGTTAGAGAACAGGGGCTGTTGTCATTCAGAAAGTAACTTGCATGGTGATTTAGTAGATACTTCCTCTCTAACTCTAAAGGAGGGGCTGAGACCAGAAGGTTGGGGTCAATCCTGTCGATCCTGTAGGTTGCATTTACTTTTACCAAAAATAAAAAATAAAAATAAAACTTATCAGCGCACAAAATGCAATCTGTGGTTTCAAGTGGTAGTTGAAATAGGTCCCATGTGGTCACCAGAACCTAAGTCATGGGGTAAACTCCTTGTCCTCAAGGGGCAGGAGTGCCTGTCTATGTGTTAGGATACACATGTTTTGTAGATGTGAAGTGTCCCTTGATCACGTGCAAGATTTTTGTCTCTCATTGTGTGAGCCATGTTCCAGATGCGTGACCCTACCAGTGTGGGTTCAGAACTCGTTTTTGGCATAGCTGTTAAATCTCTTTCCAGATCAGTATAATAAGGGAGTGATGTATTATAATAATAATAATAATAATAATAATAATAATAATAATGGATGAGAGAGACTGGGGCTCTCAATAGTCCTAGAAGAATAAGAGAGAATACTGATTTGATGGAGGCAAATACTAATAACATAGTATGGTCTCTAATCCTCTCTTCTCTTGACAGCTAAAGTGAATTTTTGCATTTGTCATTCTTTCTCCTTATCTCCTTATCTCCCAGTCTGTTAATCCCTGGAAGAATGAGGGTCATAAGCAAGGACAGTCTGTAATCTCCACTGTTGGCACCTGCAATACATAGTTTAGAGCAAGTCACAATTCTTTCATCTCCTACCCAATATTTCTTGAATACCTACTGAGTATGGGTAAACCACTGAATCACAGACCCTGTGGACTGAAGTACAAGAACCCTCCTCCAGTGTCATGAAGCACCTAAAAGTCAAATCCAGAGTTCCTAAGTGTTAAACTGGCATTGTATTTTCAAGTAAAGAGATTCAGACTTTGGTGACCTATAGAAAGCCTGTTATGAAGCAAATTTAGAATGGCAAGATGTCAAACCTTTTGTTTCCATGACTAGGCTTCTTCTGAGGGACCTCTTCCTCTTTCCTTATAAAAACATCCTTGCAGGGACAGTTATTCATGATGCTGACACTATAAGTCTCTTCAGATGCCCAGAAATAATTGCTACCACATCACTAAGTGGCTCACTTGGGTTACGCATGTTGCTGACATCTAGATTCATAACCTATGTCCATTTTCAACCAAAGAAAATGAACATGGAGAAAGGAGATCATCATCAAAATAGCTACCTTAAACAGAGCGCATCACTCTTCCTCCACTCTGCAGCCAGTTTTACCCTCTACAAAGAAACCTTTGGCTGTCTACTGACTCTGATGGCATGACAATTAGAGAAAGCTTTCTCAGGCTCCGGAATGCTATGATGCGGTATGAAGGAAGAAGCCAAGATCCCAGAGAGCTCTGGTGTTCAAAGAGGTTGAATAACACAGAAACCATTGCATATGCCAATGCCATGAGGACAGAGCAGTTCTGCTGTGATCCTTGTTTCGACTCTGATGTTTTTTATGATGCTGGCATGTTTAACATCTCTGTCCTTCTTTCCTACTTTATCCAAGGTGGTCAGAGCACTTGAGTTATGAATCTTTTATCAGTAACTATAAAATGGGAGTATTTTTATGACTGTAGTACTCTTTGGAGAGTTTTTAAGGGTTTCTTTTCATTTTATTATTATTATTATTAGTGTGTGTGTGTGTGTGTGTGTGTGTGTGTGTGTGTGTGTGTGTTTGGGGACCACAGTACGTATATGGAGGTCAGAAAACAACTTCATGGTGTTGTTGCTCTCTTTCATAGGTAAACATGGGCTGCAGGGATTAGCAGGTCTCAGTGCAGCATTGGGCAACTTTACCTGCTGCACTATCTTGCCTGATGACCCTGAAAGATTTTATACCTACAAAGTACATGAGGTATAGTTATACATAGGATCATGCAAATTAGTGAGAGATATTTCACACTCTCATTTTTTTAATTTTTTATTGGATATTTTATTTATTTACATTTCAGATGTCATCCCCTTTCCCCATTTCCCCTCCCTACAATCCTATCCCATCCCCCTCCTCCTTTATGTTTTTATACCATTTTAATTGCATGCATATATTAAAGTCAGTTCTAGGTTGAGGGTCTAGCAATACAATAGATGCAAATAGTCAAGGAACAAGCAGGACAATAAACAAGAAAAAAGCAAGGCATTAAACCCAATTACATGAACATTCCCATGATCACTGTTTCTAAGGGCTTATCAGGATGACCAAAGTGTCTGAGCCTACTTCCCTGTCCTAGCCCAAGGTCATTTTCATGTCTGAAGCCTACTTCCTTCACACTCTCTTATATAGTCTTGTTGACTATTATAAACCCTGGGATAATGGAAAACACAGAGGGAAGCTCAAAACCAAGTGTCTTATGGGACCTGGCTCAGGGCATCAACAATCACAAGTCATTCTAACCCAAATGTAGAGCCAGAGAGATGGCGCACTTGTGTCTGAGGCCACTAACCTGAGTTTGATCCCACAGGGTGGCAAGAGAGAGCCAGGTCCTGAAGTTGTCCTCTGACCTCTACAGTCTTATCATGGAATTCACACACCTTCATCCTCACACATATAACACATTAAAAAGTAAATAAACAACCCATGTAGCTTAGTAATTAGAGATGCTTGAGTTAGGAGAGCTGGTCTCTAGTTCTCACCTAAAAATCAGTAGGGTTTGTTTTGTTTTGTTTTGTTTTGTTTTGTTTTGTTTTGTTTTGTTTTGTTTGCCTTGGAACTTCTTTAAATCTGTATGTGACTTTTTTTTCTTTAAGACATAGGATCTTAACACAAAATGCTATCATTAAAGTCAAAATCAGATAATGAGGAGGCCGAAGCCGGGTCAGCAGTTTACAGCACTTGTTGCTCTTCCTCAGAGAGAACCTGGTTTCAGTTCCTTAGCATCCACATGGTAGCTTAGAATAATTCTCAACTCTAGTTTCAGGGGATCCAGCACCCTCTTCTGATCTCTGGAGGCAGATATATGGTACACTTACATACATGCAGGCAAAATATTTGTATAAATAAATAAAAATAAATAAATAAATAATAAATAAATCTTTTTAAAAACCAAATAATATAGTATGTGGTGCATGTACCACATGAATACAAGACTGAAAGGTTATTAGATATAAGTTAATTGTATATTGCCAGTAAAATGAATCATTAAGAATAGCTGATCTCTAAGCTTACTTCAAGTTCTGCCATGCTGTAGCTCAGAGTCTGTATTTACACTAAAATCCTAATCTACTCATTTTGTCTCTTCCCTCCTATGTCCTATCTTAATCTGCTTGTACTGACAAAAAAAATAAATAATCTTGGGCTGAATAATTTATGGCCAATTAATAATGGCTGGTTGAAATGAGTCTAGTAACTAGAACACCCAAGGTCAGGGCAATCAAATGAGACTCTTTCTTCATAGATATGGCCTTTTGGTTGTCCTCACCTGGTTAAAGAAACAAGACAAATAGATTTGGGGGGGGGCTCTTTCATGAGGGAATCTATTCCATGAAAACACCACCCTCAAGACCTCATCACTTCCCAAAGACCCCAGCTTCTTAATACCATGACTCCAGGGAGTTAGGTTCCAAGATGTGACTTTCGTGAAAATACAAACATCGAGCCCATAATATACCTCCAACTTGCAACTGAAAGTAAACACAGCAATAATAATTTGTCAAATGCCCACAGCACATTTCCCTACAAACAATAAAAGCATTCTAATCTAGACCTATCTACTTATAGTTAACATTTTCATCACAAAATAGGAATAAAGCAGAACCCCAAGTCCCATTTTATTAGGTCTGTCTGAGCCATATTGCCATGATGAATTTAGCTCAAGTCCACAAGTCAAGCCTAGGAAGATATTTCCATGACAGAATTCTATTTGGTTTCCCACTTCTCACAGGCCAATGAGGCTTTGAAATTGAATAACAGTGGGAGATTAAAGATGTCTACAATGTTCCCTGGTTTTAAAGAGAAATTCTGACATACTGTGCAACATGAATGAACCCTGAACGCATTAAGCTAAGTGAATTAAGCCGCAACAAACAGGCAAACACCACGTGGGTCTTCTTCCATGAGATACACAAAACAGTCAAATTAATAAAGTCAGAAAGTGTAGGCAGCTGCCTGGGGCTGGAATGAGAAGGAATGGAAGTCTCTATGTAAAGGGTAGAAAGTTACAGCCTGGAAAAATGGGGAAACTTCTGGAAATGTGGAAGGCTGGCACTGGAGTGACAATATCACACATGTATGGTTACCTTTACAAATGGCCAAAAGGACACAAACTATGTATTGTAAACTTTATCACAATGAAAACAGAAGTGTGAATTCTTTGATGTTCCATCCATTAAAAAATTAATTCTCCTTTCTTCCCTTTGAGATACTGTTCTAGATTTGATGAGTTTCCTGACAAACAGAAAATGTTAAAGATGCTCTGGGATTCTCAAGGCCTAGTAATGAGACTTGAAGCTTTTCCTAAAGTCTCTTGGTAGGGGTGGTTCTTGGGGCTCTTCCAAATGACCAACCAGTGTTTGAATCACAGTACCCACATGGCAACTCACAGCCGTCTATAACTCTAGCATCAGAAAGAAGATCCAGTGCCCTCTCTGGCCAATGTGGGCACTGCACACACATTGTACACTTACATGCAGGCAGAACACCCATACCCAAAAAATATATATAAATCTAAAATTTTAAAATATATTTTAAAAAAACTTCTGATGAGAAACCAGAGGCTAACCATGTTCTCTGACCAGGCAAAAAGAGAAAAACTTAAACAGACCCACCTGTGCCAGCCTTCTAACCCAGACACCAAGCATGCAAGTACAGAGAAATGTTCCAGTTCCAGCAGCATTAATATGAAGAAGAACCAAGAGCCAGCCTTACATGGACACCACCAACTGACCCACTCAGATGCCACTCACAGTTAGTGCTGCTCCAGCTGTGCCCTCCCGTCTCCTGGGAAACTTACTTTGCTGTGTATCATCAGAATCCATAACCCAAAAGGAAAATGTGAGCATATGACATGATGTGATTTTTTTGTCCCTTTGTTTTGAAACAATTTGTTCCCAGCAATGAAGAACCAAAGCTCTGCCTGTTGATCTCACAGAAGAGATTAACCCTTATAATTTGGACCTGACTTTGGCAACACCAGACCCATGCAGATAGTTCAGATTAATTTAAAATGAACTTCAGCGACCCTACCTGTACAAATGGAGATCCTAATCACCATCCTAAAAGATACCAAGAAAATTAAATAAGATCAGGTGCTTCGAAGCACTCAGGCTAATACCGAACCTGATTGAGTTAGTGACTAGTAAGTTTGATTGGATTTTATCCTGTTTGTCTTAAGAACAGAGCAAAGATAACCTTTCTCTCAAATTAGCCTTCCTTCGATAATGAGTAATTGAAATGGACATGAAGAGATTTTTGTCTGGAAAGCCCTTTGATTCCCACGTGCCTCATGTAAAGAGCTCTTATAAATCCTTCCCAAACATACCTAGGTTGGAGTCCCAATTGTAACCCTTACTAATGACATAATCTTTAGTGAGTAATATACAATCATATGATGCTTCGGTCCCGTCAGAATTCACATGTTGATATCTCAACCCTTCCAGGTCACGGTACGGGGGTTGGGGTTGAGAGTTGGTTGAGTCTTGAAGACAGATGAAGCCTTCATAGTGGTCAATGCTCTTAAAAAAACAAACCCCAGAGATCTATCATGTGATAACACAGCAAAAAGGCATTGTTTATTACCCAAGAAATGGTCCCTCATTCAACACCAACTCTGCCTGTGCCTTGATAGTGGAAAGCTTAGCCTCCAGAACCTTGAGAAATACATTTCTGTTTACAAACAACCTAATCTATGACATTCTGCTACAGGAGCACAAGCTGTCACTGTGAGCTTGTATTTCTTTCTGTGTAAGAAAACAACAGCAAAATGATAACATATCTCCAGAGGTGGTTGTATGGACTGGATCCGATGAGTTTTTCTAAGGCTCCTAACATGGTTTGAGGCACCAAAGATACAAAGTATCCTTGTTTTCTGTGACTACAGCTTGCCAAACTACTTATCTGATATCTAGACATACCAGCTGTGGGGATACCATAGGCGGGCACTAATTGGTCCCTTCACAACAGTAACAAAACAAACTTTAACTTGGAATCAGTGCCAAAAGCACAGTAAATAGGAAAGGAAAGGCAGATCTATGTCTCCACCTCAGTAATAATCAAAATGTTCCTTGCATCCTAGGAGCATTTTCAGAAAGCCGATGAGGAAAACCACATGAATTTTCCTAAATCAAGACAAAAGAGACCTCTACTGTGAACATCTAGTCTGGAGCAGAAGCCCATGCATCTCTCCAAGGAGCCTATCTGTAGCCTCAATTGTCTCCTCTCCACTTGTATTCCAACCAGTACATGATTGCTCACAAAGATAGAGGAATGACAATCCAGGTCCTGATGTTGTCAAGTTTGAGTAAAGGTATAACAAGGAGTCATTACCACAGCTACCAGTAAGAAACAGGCTGGTCCCTGAGATGCATGCCCTGTTCCCTCTCAAGCTGGCAGATCATGTCACCTATGACCACTCCCCTCTGTCCCCAAGACCCTACTCAGGTCTCCCTTGAGAAGTTGTTCCATGAAATCTAGAGTCAAAAAGCTACCACTATAGGGGCAAGCCTTCTCACTGGAAATCTTTAGCAGTAAGATTCTCTAAATTGAGGGGTCTTCTTACTGCTTGGGAAGGCAAATGGACACTATCTGCTAGTGATTTCAATGGATTTCTCTGAGCTCTAAAAGTTGAGGAAAGACAGGATCCACTAAGAGCAAGACCATCTATCTGTTTAAAATGAGCCTCAGATCTGTCCTCAGGAAGATGCAGTTCAAGAATGATGTAGTCAGACAGAGGAAGTAACACACATACCATACCACACATGTGCACATACACAATAAACACACAAATTACACCACACACACATTATACAAATCATACACACACATATTACATACACACACACACATACAAACACACACATCACACAAATCACATGCACCCACAAAACACACAACACATGTTTCACATACACTGCATATACAAACATATCACATATAAGTATACACATATCAAATACACCACACATAATACCACACACACACATTTACACACAACAGACACCGCATCACACACAAAACTACATATCACACATAGCACACACACAAACACATCACATTATGTCTATACACACACATCACATACACCACCCACACACTACTCACACACACAGACACAGACACACATACAAAATATACAAACACAGTACACATACACATATGTGCATACATAATACATTATCACACACATCATCCATACATACATTACACACAAAAATTGTCACCCAACTCAAAGACTTAATCTTTTTTCTGGATATGACAATCTACTTAAAGCTTATTAATTCTTTGTCTTTAATTGATTAAATTTGTTCATTGACAATTTCATAAAGTATAAAATGTGTTGTTACTCTCATCCCCATCCTCTCTTTTCTCTCTCCCAGCACTGACATCTCCCTTTCTCCCTGCAAGTCCATTTTGCACATTCATGTCTTTTTGTTTTGTTATATGGCCCACTGAATTTAACCAGGGCAGCCTTTGTGACCATGGGTTTGAAATTATCCAGACTGGATAGCTCACTGTCAGGCACACAGCAGAAGTCAATGACCGTCTCTTCACCAGAATCCACCAGTAGTAAATAATTCAGCAAAAAAGGAGTAGGGTCCCATCAGCAACTCTGCATCCATGCTTGCCTGTTTCCAGGCACCATCTTGTTCAGGCCCAGGATAGGCAACTGTAGCTGCTGTAAGTTCATGTTTGCAATAGCTATGTCCTGCCTGAAGATCATATCTCACAGCCCTCTCTCTACTTTCTGGTTCTTATTTTCTTTCCACTCCCTCTTCTTTGATATTTCCCAAGCCTTGGACGGGATGGCATACGTGTCCTATTTAGAGCAAATCACTCAACTGACAATTTTTAAGCATCAAGAGCAGCCCTGAAATTCTGCACTCTCTACCATTCACAGCAAAGAGAAGCTTCTCTGATTAAGGATGTGAATAGAATTTGTCTATGGCTGGAAACATAACTATTTAGAATGCACTTTAGTGCTGTGACAATTTAGCTAAACAACAGCAGTGCATTCTTCTCCAAGGGCCTGGGTCCTTTGCTGGGTATACAGTACCAACCATGGATATCTCCTGAAGTGTGGGCCTCAAATCCAATTCAAAAGCAATTGGTTACCCCATAACGTTGAGTCCTATTAATCCTATAATCTTCTTTGTTTCACAGAATCCACAGCATTCACGAGAAGGTTTTGCTATGAGTGAAACAAACAAAAAGCTCAATATTTGGGGCCACAACAATTTCCATTGTGAATTTCCATTCACAATGAATAGTGTCAAGGAGACACACAAGCTAGAAGGGTGAATCCTTTCTGGTGCTATCAGATACTACTCTGTGATATTGCTCACATACCCTTATATGTGATATAGCTTCTTTATCCATTTATAGAACATATTTCCTCCATATCAGTGCTTTGTTCTGTTTATTCTAATTACCAGCTCCTACGGGCAGCTACTCCTCATCCTGTTTATTACGTTCTCCTTAGTGTTCAGAGTAGTGTCTGCTCCATGGAGACACTTGTGGAGGGCAAGAGCCAATCCTGAGTCAGAACGCACATTAAGTGTTTTTCTAAAAGTTAAAATCACTAACTAGTCATAAAGCCATAATATTACTAGCTTGGTGACTGCAACACTGAAGGTGAGAATTCCTTTTCAAAGTGGCCACCTGAGGAAGAGGTTACAATTAGTAAACCCAGGATAAAGGTTGAAATGATTACATCTTAGCAACGGAGAAAAGGTGCCTCATGGAACTGAATCCTGACCCTGAGGAGAGGATACAGCTGAGAGAGTGCTGTCGCTAGCCTGTGAGCTTAAGAACTCAGAAGCCAAAAAAGACAACTATTCAGATGATGTCTTCAAGGAGAGCAGTGACGAAGCTGTCTCTCTAAGAGTTTTTACACTAAGCTCAGGTGCTGCTAGCAAAGAGATGCCATGTCCCCAGCAATGCCTACAAGGAACTCTAAGTCACCAGGAAGCTCCAGGCAGAAAGGAACCAAGGGGAAGGAGTATTGGAGTCTGAGGCATTCCAGTCCCAGAATCATGGGGCTAACAGTAGCTGGGCTTAGATACGATTTAATAAACTTACCAGTAAAGATTTCCAAAAGACATAAATAAAAGAAAAGAAACAAAATAGAGAAGAGACAGAAAGACAAAGAAAAACAGAGTACTGCACACTAAAGAAGATAACACCATGAGATAATTCCACATTCTTCAGGGTAAAAAGAATGCTACTGAAGGTTCTGGCACATGGCATGCTGGTCTCTTTGTATGCACACTCTCCTGTCCTCAGAAAAGTCCAAGGTGCAGCATTTATTATTGCCACTTACAGATAAGAAATCTAAGCCTGTGAGGAATAGAAAATCGCCAATGGTCACAGAGCCAGTAATTACTGGACAGATGAGTTCAGCTATGATCAGTGTGGAAGCCCATCTGTTCCCATCAATAGACAATAGCATGAAGATTTGAAAAGTGGTGTTTCTAGAACGTAGGCTCAGAAAGGAAAGACAATGCTGTTCCTGTAAACTTTATGAAGATCCGTGGGTTCCGTGGTGGTTTGAATGAGAACGGCTCCCACAGGCTCAAAGACTTGTATTCTTGGTCACCAGGGAGTGGCGCTATTTGAAAGGATTAGGAGTTGTGGCCTTATTGGAAGAAGTGTGTCGGTGGGGATGGGCACTGAGGTTTCAAATAGCCCATTCCAAAGCCCAGAGTCTCTGCTCTTCCTGCTGCCTTCAGATCTGGGCATAGAAATCTCAGCTACTTCTCGCAACATGTCTACCTGCACGTCACATGCTCTGCACCATAGGAAGCACTAGTCTCTGAACTGTAAGCAACCCTATCTAAATGCTTTCTTTATAAGTTGCTGTGGTCATGTGTGTCTTCACGCACTAGAACCTGACTATGAGTTACTTTTCATCTATGCTGTGACCCGTGATGCCCGGCTGATGACATCAACATCACCTGAATCACCATACTTCTTTGCGCTAAGTGTCGCGTCCCCGCAGCGTAAACACGACACGCTGGATTTTCTTGAAGCTCTTATTCAGCACAATCTTCATCCATCGAAGGGAACCTCAGCAGCTGAATGCTGCTTATATACCTTCAAGGGGGCCGGCAGCCTGTTCTCTCGGATTGGTTAGGGCCAATACTCATACATAAGCCCAGGATTGTTAGGGCTCATGCTCATTGCATAAGCCATGATTGGTTAGGCTGTGCTCATAGCATAAGCCCTGTGAGTCATGTCTCATTAGCATAAGCCCCGTGATTGGGTTTAGGGATCGAGCCTCATTAGCATAAGCCCTCTCGGAGGGGCTTGAGGCTGACCATGCGCAGTAGGCTTATACAGGACGCTGCGCCGGCCATGTTGGAAACCGGCGCCGTCTCTTCGGCCGCTACAGCTAAGGAAACTTGTTTCAGGAATGAGAGGACACATTGTTTGTGGCTCCTCCACAGGCCTAAGAACGCATTTTTGACACGTCTGAGCCAATCACATTAATATCATTCACCTTACCAATCACTTGCTTAGGCATGGACACATGCTATAGACCCAGTCAATATTACAAAATAATAAGTCTTCCAGTCTGCTGTCTATTGCTGTGAGAAACACCATGACCAAAAGCAACTTGAGGAAGAAGTTATTTCAGCTTATTTCGGCTGACAACTTACAGTCGATCATGAAATGAAGTCAGAGCAGGAACTCAAGGTGGTAACCTGGAGACAAGAAATGAAGCAGAAGCCACAGGGGAATACTGCTTACTTGCTTGCTCTCAGGTCCAGCTGTATTTTTCACATACTCCTGGGCTGCCTGTCCAGAGAAGGCACCAGCTACAATGATATGTGCCCTCTTACATCAATCATGAACCAGGAAAATGTCCCACGGCCTTTCCTTCAGAATAATGTAAGGAAGGCATTTTCTTAACTAAGGTTTCTTCTTCCCAACTGGCTTTAGCTTGTGTCAAGGAAAGAAAGAAAAAAAGAAAGAAAGAAAAAAAAGAAAGGAAGGAAAGAAGGAAGGAAGGAAGGAAGGAAGGAAGGAAGGAAGGAAGGAAGGAAGGAAGGAAAAAAGAGGGAGGGAGGAAGGAAGGAAGGACAGAAGGAAGGAAAAAGAAGGAGGGAGGAAGGAAGGTGGAGGGAAGGAGGGAGGGAGGGAGGGAGGGAGGGAGGGAGGAGGGAGGGAAGAAGAAAAGGTTCTGGATCCATTCTCTTACTAATTTTCTCCTCTGAACATAGTATAGGTGAAATTGTGATGACTACTGCTGCTGTTATCTTTTAATTGTTAGAAACTATCATCAAAATCCTAATGTCAACTTATCCAAAGTAGTCTGAAGTAATACAACTTTTATTATTAGGGTACAGGTATACAAAATGTAGCAGTGTTTTAATGGGAAACATTTGAACTGATCAAAAGTATCTCCAAGGAGGCTAAGAGCAACAGGAAATCAGAGGCCAAGTTTTAGTTCCTTGCGTACCTGCTATTTCAATGTGTTTAACTAGCATAGTTACTTCCCTGGAATTAGAGGTAGGTATCACCACACTCAACTAGAAATACTTCCTGATTGAGAAATAGGAATGCCTCAGGATTCTAAACAGCCAGTCAAGAACTGTAAAGGAATGTGTAATCAGAAGATCCATGCAAGCTGAGGTAATCAAGTGCCTCCCACAGGCAAGCTATATCCAAGGATGAATGTTGCTTTGCCACCCGTTTCCAAACCAGAGAGAATTCCCCAAACCCTAGGGACAGAAAGAAATATCATCTTGGATTTTAAGAAAGTCCCTTCCCCCTCCAAAAAAGTGAGACCAAAAAAAAAAAAAAAAGTTCTAAACACTATTGCATCAAAAAGATGGGACTTGAGTTCTCCAAAGAGGACTCAAAGCTAGGACAGCCTGAATCTGCTTCAGCATCCTCTGACTAACACTGTGCTCTTCAGGGTACACCAGGACATGAGTGAAGACTTAACAGAGCACTTGTGGAATCTTGTAACAGTAGAGTATGTGTTGCCATCTTCCACCTCTGGGGGGTCTATCTCCATTCATACTGAAGCAAAGGGAAAAGGTTTTATGGGGTGATTTAGGGAGCATAACACAAGTATCACCTAGAATTTGGAAAGTGTAAGGATAGAAGACTCTCAGACACAGAAAAGAGACTGAATTCTCTCTTGATGGTAGCAAGATAAAAATTTGCTGTGCAGTGCTCTGTCAACAATCGAAGAAAGGTAAGCATCTTCCAGGCATGGGGGATTGATTTTACAAAACTGAATGGCCTTTTGTCTTTAATTACATTCAATCAAAGGTCTAGCCTGAAGGGAATGCATGGGTGGAAGAGCGGAGGATCACCTTGAATTTCAGGTCTAAGAGGGTCGTCATAGTGACAGTTCAGAAGAGATCAGCCACCGTCTAGGGGACACTGCAGGATATCTCCAGCACAAGTCTCAGGAAAAACTCAGAAAAGCTTCCTATAAAAAAAATATAGTCTACTATTGTACAGAGGCCATGGAAGAATACTACTGTGAAGTGACCTTTCTCCAAATACCCTCTCCCGGAGGCTAATTCTAGAAGGATCAGAAGCAGGACCTGATCCATAGGAGGCAAGATGAAGCCAGCTAGCATCCCTTACCCTCCTGCAGCAGCAACCCAGCCTGAAGCGGGGATGGGGAAACTTCAAAGAGAATAGGAACATACTGTGTGGATGATTACATTAGACACTACCAAAATCATGCCACTGCAATAGATTAAACCAAGAGTTTATGATTTTTACAGGCCTGAGCTTTTTATAATCTCAAAACAAAGTGCTCTTTATTTTCTAACAGTGATTAAAAACCCTGACTTTATTCAAGAAAGAAGAGATAATCCAGAAAGTTAGAATGAAATGAACTCTGGATATCTATCTATCAAGGCAAGTTACACGTGCGATAGCCATATGTAATAGGCTCCCTATGTCATCCCCAAGAGACCCTGATCCTTGTCACCTTCATTGTTCCTGTGTGCTCCATGCCACCCACCATTCTATCCTTCTATGTCTCCCTTTGTGACTCTGTACCTCTTTTGAGTCTGCTCCACATATCACAGACTGCTTAGGTTCTGAGCACTCAGCTTTGAAGATCTGACTCCACCACTTCCAATCTGAGTCACATTAAGCTTTTCCCTTTGAGCTCTTCATCAATCAAATGGAAGTGAAAGAGGGCATGCTAGGGGCACTCAGGCTGTATCAGCTCCCTTTGCTGTTTCCTTCACTCCTGTGTCTCTCTTATGGATGCTGCATTTGTGTATGGAGCATCTACAGGATAGATCTCTTCAGTATGATCCCAGAGTCTCTTCCACAAACATACCATGAATCACAACCTTCTATCAAACCTATGACCTAGAAACTCAGACTCTAAGTATGATGGAAGATGGCTGAGATCTTGAAGAAAGGCGCTGAAGACCATCCCACAAAAAAGAAAAGGGAGTCGGAGGTCCCACCGAGCTTCCTGGTACATGCCAGCACCTCCACTTTCACCGTCCTCTTGATTTTTCATTGAATGAAAGCAATAATAGATCAGAAACATCAAACAAATTGATACACCTCATAGAAGCTACGTGCAAATTAGTGAGGCATCACAAAAAGGAGAGGTGACCCCGCACAGCTCATTCAGTGAGCTTTTATACAGTTTCAAGAGAAACAGCAGCTAGGCACAATATGATTGGCAGAACAATGTGACTTTTAAACTGATTGGTCTTTAGGGAATGAGGTGGCAAGGACCTCCCTTGTCTGTGGATGGCCAATGGTGAGTCTCATGGAATGTGTCCCTACCTGAAGGTCAGTTCCCCCATCACCCCATCCCCTAACACCCTCCCCCCACCACCCGTGATCTGAGGAATGTTAATTAGCATCTCCCTTCCTGAGAGCCAGGTGTCCCATGACCTTTCCAAAGTTCCTGAGCTGACCTCTTCAACTGCAGCATACAATTATGTAGTTTGAAGCAGTACAATGAGTTGTGGAGGTAGAGGATGGGGGGGTGAGGGAGTAGGTATCTGTGTGTGTGTGTGTGTGTGTGGTGTGTGTGTGTGTGTCTGTATGTCTGTGTGTATCGTTGTGTCTGTATCTGTGTGTCTGTGTGTATATGTATATGTATATGTATATGTATATGTATATGTATATGTGTGTCTCTGTGTGTGTTTGTATATGTCCATGTGAGTCTGTGTGTATATGTCTGTATGTCTATGTCTGTGTGTCTGTATCTGTGTGTCTGTGTCTCTCTGTGTGTTTGTGTATGGCCATGTGTGTCTGTAGTTCCAAGTTCAACTGTTAACTGTTCCTGTCTATTTCCATGAACCAAGGAGAACTGGGGACAATGTTTCCATTCTTCTAGCAAAGGAAAGAAAGAAAGAAAATATAAAGAAAAATCGAGGAAAGGGGGAAAAAGGAAAGAGGAGGGAAGATGACAAGAAGAAACTCTCCCTGTCCCCAACATATTCCAGTGGCTGCAGGCAATGAACCCCTCTCTATGCAAAGAAATGTCTGAAAGACTCAACTTCTCCTCACAACCAAAGCAACGGTAATAAGGTCATTTATTCCCCTCCAAGAAGCACCATGCTAATCAGTCCCTTAGCTCACTGCTCCCACACTAAAGCTTCCCCACAAACATATGAAAAGCTAAGCCCAACAATCAGTACGCTAATTGAAATGCCAAGTTGAAGTTCAATAGATGGTTGCTGCCGGGGTCAGAGTCATTACCAGCCATTAAATGTTATATGAAAAGAGCCACAAAGAGCTGCAGTTCCAGCAGCATGCTTTAACCCTCCCCACACTAACTGTAGGAAAAAACAAAAAAACACAGGGTGGGTGAGGGGGTTGGAACAAGGCTGGGACTAGGGCTGAGGAATGCAGGCTACAAGAAGAATCCTAGCTCTCAGGAACCTGATGCCAACTACTTCCCACCCACTCTCTTTACTAAAGAGCACTTTATCAGTAGTATGCAAGACATAGAACCAGACCTGGGTACCAAACATGGCTTCATATCTTTTCTCACACCCATAAACCAAATATCAGAATGTATGGAAACTTGGGATTGCCAGAATTAGTCATGTAAATACTAAGATGCAGATCTTCCCATGCAGAAGTTACTGAAGAAACAGACAGGACCGTTGCCAGAAGCAGCAAAGCAGAACCCCAACCAACAATCCTCGTTGTAAAGTTTTTGTAACTGGGAGCTCTTAATGGGGGTATGAAGATGAATACGGCTCATTGAAGATAAGTGAGGAGACATTTCACCACCTCCTCCTCCGGGCTGGGGCCTGGGCTGTATTCTGTGTAATTAGCCCTTTCAGCACTCATGAAGACTGGCACAGACTGAAGCTATCACACAGCAAGAGGCAACACACAGGAAGCTCAGCATGCTCGCTTCCAGGGCCGCGGCATTTCTCTCTAGCACTTGGCTTCCTAGAGTGGAAACACAAATAATTTCAAAAGCAGCTGCAGAAGGAACAGGCTATGTCATAAACAAGATATTTGAAGCCAGAGCACTCTCTGCAAGACAGGTGAGAGCCCTGTGCTTGAAAGCGATGGATGGAATGTTGGGTTCATCCTGCTCACCTTAGTTTCCTTTCTGCCAGAATCCAAGATCCAGAACTCCTAATTCAAGTTGATAGCTAAGTCACATGGCCTCAGGAGGTTCCAGTGGCTCCCAGTGATGCTTGGTTTCCATGGCATCATCACTCTAAGTGCTTCTCACAGTTTCTCTTTGCATCTTTGGGTCTTCTCTTATGTCTCCTATAAGAATGTTTATCATAGGACCTGAAGAGCCAAAGTGATTTCATCTCAAGATCCTTACCTTGATTACAACTGTAAAGAATTTTGTCCATATACATTCCAGGGCCTGAGCATTAGGGCATAGAAATATTTGAGGAAGAAGGGCCACCATTCAGCCACTACAATGCTCCAAGCTTCCTCCATGTCTGAAACATCTTCCCACCAGTTCTTTCCTCTCCCCACCAGCTGTATCAAGATCTCTCATTTGCCTGCTCAAACCCAAGAGCAAGATTTTGTTTCCTAGAACTCACCTCCAACAGTGTTTCTTTATACAGTAAATATTAAATGTCTTGAAGAATTGGCTAGACATGGAGCTTTAAATTCCTTACCACCCACAGCGCCATAATCCCTTGGAACCTGGCTTCCATCCTACTAGTAATTAAACAGTCCTCTCTAATTTTTTTTCAAGACCTCATTGCTCTTCACATCCCATGCCCCTGCCCTAAGCACATTGGTCTTTTGCTGATTCTGAGCTAAAACCTTACGTATTTTAAGGTAGTTCTTCCTTCTTCCTAGAACACCTTCATGGTTCTCCAGGTAAAAAGCACTAATTGATAAATATGTATATAGAAAGAAACTTATTTGAGGAATTGGTTCATGTCATTATGGAGAATGTCTAGTCGAAATCTTCAGAGTAGTTGTTCAAAGATTAAATATTAATTCTTAAATGTACTACAATTTGTGTCCAAAGGATGTCAGGCTGAAGAACCAAGACCTGGTTTTGATATTCAAGTGACCAGGGCACAGTTCTCTCTAGCACAGGGGATGTTGGTCTTCTCTTCTAATCAGGCTCTAACAGTTGGATGTGAGCCACAACATTTTGAAGGGCAGCATGCTTGACTCAGATTTCACCAATTTAAGTCATACCTTCATTTTATAATATGCTCTTAGGAGCATCAAGTAAAATATTTAGTCACATATCTGAGCACTGAAGCACTGACAAGTCAAAAGATAAAATTAAACTTCAAACTTAACTTACAAGGCATGGTGATACACGCCTATAACACAAGACTTAGGAGGCAGAAACGAGAGATTTGCTGCAAGTTTCTGGACAGCCTGGTCTATCCAGTGGCTTCTAAGTTAGTCAGAGCTACAAAGTAAAACCCTGTTTAAAAAGCTAATTAACTAATTAATTAATTAGATCTATACAACATCTCTACTACTTGTAATGGAAAGCTTACAACTCAACCTCCTGATATCAAATCAAACACTAACTATTTAAAAAGCTCTCTTATGTCATCCAATCTAAAATAGTCTCTCTGCTTTGGTTTGATTTGTTCTTTCAATTGCAAGGTTCATAGTCTGAGACTATCATATTATATGCATATGTACTGTTTTACTTAGTCTCTGTCATTTCTGCGATCATTGTCAATAACTACATGATAATGGAGAAGTTTATCTTGGTCGCCATTATAGCCCACTGTATAAATTATTGCATCACACATAATAGGTGCTGTGTTAGCTGGTGTTGGTTTGGAAGCCATGCTGAAGACGGAGTTAGAGCCACAAATGATATGTTATGATACCATCTGGGAAAAACAAGACTGTTATGGATACACTAGAAAGACAAGAGGACAAGGCAACAAGAGCCATGGACTCAAAATGCAACTCAGAGTTGTGAAAAAGAGATAAAAGAAGAATTATAGATTGGAGACAATTCTAACCAAATTCCAGCCAGCCCAATGAGGGAAGTTTTTCATCCATAAGAATAGACCTCTGAAGCATCTAAAGAAGTGTTCAGCATCCCTAGTCATCAGGGAAAGTGCAAATGAAAACAACACTGAGATTCCACCTCACACCATCAGAATGGCTAAGATCAAAAACACAGGTACAGCAGATGTTGGCAAGGATGTGGAGAAAGAGGAACACTCCTCCATTGTTGGTGGGATTGAAAGCTGGTACAACCACTATGGAAAGCAGTCTGGAGGTACCTCAGAAAATTGAACATAGTGTTACCTGAGGACCCAACTATACCACTCCTGGGCATATACCCAGAAGATATTTCAACATACAACAGGGACAATGCTCTACTATGTTCACAGCGGCCTTATTTATAATAGCCAGGAGCTGGAAAGAACCCAGATGTCCTTCAACAGAAGAATGGATACAGAAAATGTGGTACATTTACACAATGGAGTACTACTCAGCTATTAAAAACAATAGTTATGAAATTCTTAGACAAATGGATGGAGCTAGAAAATATCATCCTGAGTGAGATGACCCAATCACAAAAGAACACACATGGTATGCACTCACTGATAAGTGATATTAGCCCAAAAGCACACAATACCTAAGACGCAATGCATAGACCTCCTGAAACTCAAGAAGAAGGAGGAAGACCAAAGTGTGGGTGTTTTGCCCTTTTTAGAATGAGTATCAAAAGATTCAACCAGAGCTCCCAGGGTCTAAACCTCCAGCCTGAGAACAGGTAAAAATGAAACACCCATGATGTCTGCTGGTAGAAGCTCTAATCCTGATGCTGGCCTCCAGACTTATACTACTCAGACCTTTGATGAGCCATTGACAAGGACACCAAACAGCTAGAGACTTGACATCACTAATCTGAAGAAATCCCTCATTTCGATGTCTGAATTGATCTCCAAAAATTGTAAAGGACTTTATTGGACTTGATTTACTCTTCTACAATAGAAAAGATAGTGTACAGCTCTTGACTGTGTACAGCCTTAAAGAAGAATGTTGCCCTTGCATAGACAAGACAGGGATGGTTAAAGAGAACATGAAAAAGGTCAGAGAAGGCCCAGAGAAATGACAGAGAGAGAAAGAGAACGAGAAAGATGAGAGCTGGTACAAGGACTGGTTTTCAATCTCCCCATAGTTGTCAACCCCACTTCCTCCCATCTTGGGACCATTAACTGGGTTATTTCTGCTGATTTCTTTTAGTCCCGGCCTTAAATAGGCTGACTAACTTTGTGATACAACAAATAGATAATTCAGTAGCAAAACCTATTCAGATACATTATCGTAAGTTAGCTATGGAGGACCATGAGACTCAAGATGGGGTTGTTACTTTATACAGGGTGTTCCTCAAACCCATCTCCACCCAACCTAAAAGAGGAGACTTCCACCCCTAGACCAAGCAGAGAGGGGCACCCAGAACCCTCTCTGTCTGGCGATCTGAATTCTTGCTTAGGCTGTGAGGCTAAGCACTGCAAGGGAATATAAATAAAAGTTTAAAATATCAAAAAAAAGAATAGACCTCTGTCTCCAGTTACTGGCTGGTCACTGCTTAGAGACTTGTGTCCTCAGCAACAGTACATGGTGAACCCAGAAGACAGAAGCTGGTCGTTTTCACAGTCAACATGGGTACTGGGTAACTACAGCTTATCAGAGAGATGTTTCCTGTCCAGGACCTGCTGTGTCTGTCCTCAGAATAAATCGGGCTTATCACCATGTTCCTCTTTCATTATGGCTGCCACCTTTCTGTGTACATGCGTTTGCATTGCTTCTCCTGGCTTCCCTCTTCCCTTTCTAGTTCTTCTTTCTCCTTTTTTTTCCTTTCTTCTCTCTTCTTCTTGTCAACTCTGAAATAAATTTCTTCCCTGTGGTGATTTAGATGAGATATATGCCCCTCTCCCCACCCCCAAAAACCCTGCCTGCTAATGTAGTCGAAAGGGACAGGGTTCATCTCAGGCTGTTAGTCAAGCTTTAAGTGTCATCCACTTAAAGCCATCCACTGGCTTTGGAGACATGAACAATGCAAGAGTAAGGGGGTCCAGTCTTCTCCTTTCACATTTTCAGAGGGCCACTGCAGCCACTCAATATGTGGCAATGCTAGATTCGCTTAGAGAAGGCCTTAAGAGGACAAACAACCTGAGAGAGCATTGCTTCCTGGAGGCAGGAAGATGAAGCCAGGGTTACAGAAGAGATCTCCAGGATGCTGGATATGCAAGAGCCGTGAGTCATCTGCCAAGGAAGAACTAGAAACAGGGATTGGAACTAGCCCAAGAGAGAGATGTATGTGTGCTGCATGCAGCAAAGCTAGAAGGGTAGAGTCATTGAAGGCCTTTGAACCTAAAGTCACAGACACGGGACACAGAACTACAAGATTTGATGTTTGACCTGCTCAGTTTCAGTGTTACTTTGACCCAGTATTTCCTCACTATGCCCCCCATTCCTTCATTTGGAATGAGAATGTATATTCTTTGTCCCTGTGTGATAGAAGTGGGCATTTTGCTTTCTGGTGTCACAGGAGTTGGACTAAATGTATTTGGTATTATAATATAACCATAAGACTATGTGAGGGTTTGAATGAGAAATGACGCCCCATAGGCTCAGGTATTTCAACCACTGGTGGTCCTGTTATGGAACATTAATGGCAAGAAGGCTTGCAGGAGCAAGTATGTTGATAGAGTGGGGCCTTGAGATTTTATAGCCTTGCTTCACTTCCAACTCACTGTTTATTTTCAATTCACTGAGAGACTGAGATGCACCTCTCAGCTTCCTGCTCTGCCCTCTGCCACCACGCCCCCTATCATTATGGATGTCTAGCCTGCCAGCACTCTAGGCCAATATAAGCCCTTCCTTAAGTTACTCTCGGTTATACTGCTTTATTACTGCAGCAGAAATGACTAATCCATCCCCCAAAGGCCTCCTCCTTCTGCATCTCTGTCCCACATGCCTTGAGGCGCACAAGCTGACTTCCTGAGTAATCTCAGTATTATTGTAATGGAGCACTCCCTGTGTGCCTGGCTCTGCACTGAACCTCCCATTTGTATCTTGCCAGTTATCCTCATTTGGCCCCTCAAGGAGATATTATTATTTCATTTTAAAGATACAGCCTCAGAGGGGGCCCATTTAGCCAACGCTCACACATCTTATAAAGTACCAAAATTAAAACTCAGGTCTATACAACCCTGAAGTCTGTCTTCTAATTAGAAAAAAAACCCTGGCAATAGTCAGCATATATTCTCTTAACTTGCAGGCCAACCAAAACACAGCTAGTTGAAGACGGGTTTGGCTGGTGTGACTTAGAAGCCATGTGTCACCTGTCCTTACAGTCCAGAGGTGTCTGATGTAGCTGAGCACACAACAGGTGTGTGGTGGCCACCTGGGCTGCACTTGCACAGCAGTAAAAGGGTTAATAGCTCTGGTGAAGACTGGCTGGCTGTGGGCCACCTCTTTTAAATACTAAGCCCCTGGTATCCTTGCTAATGACATTCTCACTGCAGTTTTACTCACAGGAGTAATGAATTAATTAGTGAATATGGGTGAGAAGTGCTTTGAAGTTGTAAAAAGCCCACAGTACAGATGCTAAGGAAAGGAACCAAACAGACTAAATCAGATAGCCCGGGAGGGCTGAATGGCTCTTGGTGATGGAGCCTCCAGCTCTTTGAGGACAAGTGCAGATAGAACAAAGAAAACTCCTTGAAAGGCACCCAAGGTGCCTGCCTTCAGAGGCTTCCTGGCCGATTCTGGAGGTCTAGCAAACAGTTACATGGTCTTCTGATTCCCACGAATTGGCAGTGTCCCTGCATGACTGTGCAGGGGAAATATCTAAGGCCACTGCTGTCATCAGGCTGTGCCCTTCCCCAAGTTACTCCATTTTATGTGAGATAGTTTTCCAGACTGGACTTTGCCCTGAAGAGACAGTGTTTGACTCCATCTGAGGATGCAAGGTCCTTCTATACCTTGGTGTACACACCAGCAAGACACAGACTGGCGAATAATTTATTCTTAAAAGTTGGGGAGAGAGGATGCTGCCCTACAAACTTATCAAACTAAACTGAGACCATAGGAGCACACAGATGCACTAAAATCATCTCCGGAAAACTAAACTCAAGAACTTATCAGACATAAGACTACAAAGGGGTGGGGGGACTCCCACAATTCCATAAAGAAGAATGCATCTAATACTGAAATGGCAATGACCCAGGTGGCCTGTCATCTGGCCACCTGATATATGCATCAGAGGACAGATAGGCAGAGAACCCTCCATTGCCCCAGGGGCTCAGCCTGGCTTTTCTCTGTTAATGCAACCTACTTGTGCCTTCCACCCACTCCTTCATCCAGACCTGCGCCTTATTGATTCTGTCTGCCTCCTCATTCACTCAGACTCAATGCTGCCATTAGCTTCTAAGATCTTGTGTTCCTCTTCTGTGGTTCAGCTGTGGCTCACATGTCCCCAAAGAGACTTTTATCAGTCGCCTCTGTCACCTCTCAGGCCTCTTGGAAATTCCTTGAGCTCTGTGCTTAAGTCTCTTTAACCCTATATATGCCATTCTGTAATCTATATTTATACATATAGATTTACATTTGCTGGGCCAACTATACGCAAGGAGAGGGAGAAAGAGAGGCAAATAACACTAAGGGTATTTGAAAAAGCCTTAAGGGATCATATCATATTATATTTACCTACAATAACATATAATGCCTAGAAATATATAATATTAAGTGGCATGCCACTTGGACTGGCAATGTAAGTATGTATTCATTTTGACACTGTAGAAAGACAGAAACCGTCTGTCTATGTTTCTCACATAGTGTGCTCAGGACACTATCTAAGGAGCCCAGCAGGGAGATTCAGGTGGTCAGTGTCTGCCATGACTATTCTGTCGGTTTCTCTTCTGCTACAAGATTGCTGTATCACCCAGTATCCATCCAGGGGCTAGCAACAACCAAGGCCGCATCTAGGGAAGAGTTCTTACTACATCAGTTACGGCAGAAGACGGCACAAAGTAAAAGAACAAGAATTGAGAGGAAGAGAGAGAAAAACAGAGATGGAAAGACGACAGAGACAGACAGACAGACAGACAGACAGAGAGCGAGCATACCCTGCTATCAGGAAGCTAGTCTTGTGATAACTGTTAATGCAAACATGAAGGCAGAATTCTTGTGGTTTCTTTAAGTCGCTCCTGTCAACATTGTTGCACTGGGAATTATGTTTCCAACATTTGAACTTTGAGGGCAAATTTCAATTACAGCAACAGTATATGAATACATTGTAAGTAGTACACAAGGTTAACTTTAAAAACGTGTTTTTAAGACAGGATCTCACCAGGCAACTCTGGCTGGCCTAGAACACATTACATAGACCAGGCTGGCCCCAAACTCACAGAGCTCCATCTGCCTCTTCCTCTTTAGTGCTGGGATCTTTAAGGCCTGTGCTACTGTGCCCAGCTTTAAAAACAACTTTACTGGCTTATGTAGTTCACAGACTATGTTTACTAGATAGTACTGTGGTTCTAAGCCGGGATCTAGACCAGAGTGACTTTCAGAGAAGTCACAATCTTTGTATCAATCAAGCTATACCCATAGTTATCCAGAGTGGGTGCTGAAACCATCTGATAGATGAAACTGAAGGGAATTCTTGCTGTTCTTCTTCTTTAGGGTGGGAAATGGAGATGTGGCCTCAGTATGTGGCATGAAATAGCCTGGAACTCATGAGGTAACCCAACCTGGTCTCAAAGACAATCCTCCCATGTCAGCCTCCCAAGTGCTAGGATTCCAGACTGAGCTACTATACCCAAAGAAATTGGTATTTATGAGGGAAATGAAATGCCATAGAAGTAGTGGGAATATTAAATCATCATAATGGAGCTGGATGCTTCATCCTGACCCTCTATTTCTAGAGCTTATGTCCTGTCTGCTATGACTCCTTTGTTGTTTTGAAGACATTTGACCACTATGTGACCTACAACAGAATGCTAAGCCTAAGAACCCAGTGACTTGTCATGATAGACAGAAAAAAACAGGTTGCTTTGACATGGCCAAGAACCCAGAGGATAGGGACAGCCTATGAATGTAGAGAGGCGGTTAGATGATAAATCAGGGACCAGTGTGAAGAGAGGCCTGGGGAGCAGGTCCCTGAGTGGGAAGCACTTCATGCTGCAGTCATGCTTTGCACAAACCTCATGTCTTATGAGATGTCCCATCCTTGTCAATGTTAGCTTTCTGACCAAAACGACAGTGATGTTGCTATGGGAGACAGTGTTAGTTTGCGGCTGCAAGTGGATCCAGACTGTCCCAACGGATGTCTTCTGGTGAAACAACTCAACTTCCTCAAAGCTGATGTGAGGGCTATTGACCACAACTGAAGGTCTGGTCCCTCCAGCTCGAGCTGGGAGGCCAGATAGGAGTTCAAAGGATAGAAACAGCTCACACAGGCAGGGTTACAGGGACTTGGGAGCATGAAGGTTGGACCTGAGGTGAAAATATTGGCCTTTGGAGTTGGGTTCGCACTCTGTAGCACTGAGTAGGCTGAACCTGAATCCTAGCCAAACCAAACCCCTGCAAAGCTCTCAGCCACTCCAGTCATGGGCAATTTCTGTATTGGCCAATGACCTACATCCTGAAATACTCTACATACCCTAGCCTCACCTTGTGGGCTATACTGAGGTCCATGGAACTTGGACAGCACATACTAATTGTGGAAGTTGAAAAGAATTGTTGAAACCCATGCCTCAGAAGGATGCTGGGAAGGGTCTGAGGGCAAAGAAAACTCAGGAACTCACAAAGGATCCCTTAACCAAAATTTCATGGTGAAATCACTAGAGGCCAACTATAGGATCTCCCCAAAAAATATAAAAAATAAATAAAAATGTGAAGCAAACAGCCAGTTGTAAAAGCATAAAGGTCTCAACAGCACCACCTTCTGACAATAAGGAAAACTACAAGCAGCCAAAATTGAAATCAAATTAGTAAGATGTGAGGACTTCAAAGATCACTGACTAGGTAGGTCAAGGCCTTGAGGGGAAATGAGGCTTACAAAAGACAAAACAGAGTGTTGAAAACAGGGCTGAGAAGAAACACGAATTTGAGATTCCCAGCTTGCCTCTGCAGGTGTTCTATGTAAGGCTAAGAAGGCAATTGTATCTTGAGCTTTAGAAAGGAAAGTAGAGGAGAAGGAGGAGGAGAGGAGGAGGAGGAAGGGGGAGGGGAGGGGGGAAGGGGGAGGAGGAGGAGGAGGAAGACAGGAGGGAAATAATAAAGAACCTTAACACTGGGACGAGCAGCATGTGATTTATATTAGCAATGTCCCAACTTTGCAGAAGAGAGTCCCTGGTTGGATTAAAGACTCATCATGCCCTCGTATGTTGGTGGCACAGCCAGTGTCCTCTGGCTGCAGTGCTGCACTGACACCATAGAATCATGAGCAAGAGCCTGGAGGTTCCCTTGCAGCCACCTCCCAATTGTGTCATAAAACCCTATTCCATAGCAAGGATGGGAAAGAGGCTGGGTCTCTCCAGAAAACAAATGCCGGGGCACTGCAAGCTGCTCACCACAACCAGTGACAGAGGCCTCTCCGCTGCCACTTTCAAAGGCAAGCAAGGACTTATTCATGTCTCCTGGTGTTTTCAACCATTCCTAAGTAACAATAGTTGACCTCTGGGACTGTTGAAGGTCAAAAAGCATTTTCCTCCTTTATGTCCAGGACAGAATTCCTCAGTGGCCACCTGCATTAAAGGGGGCCTGGCAATTTGTTTAGGAAGAAAAAAATTCAAGTCCCTCCCCCACACAGAAAACCCTAGAAACCAGAGAACCACATTCCCAAGAGTACTGCTTTTTTTGGTTCTGTTGTTTTGTTCTGTTCTGTTCTGTTCTGTTCTGTTCTGTTCTGTTCTGTTCTGTTCTGTTCTGTTCTGTTCTGTTTTGTTTTGTTTTGTTTTATTGCAACAAGTTCTCTCTGTTATGGAGCCCTAGCTGTCCTGGAACTTGCTACGTAGACCAGGTTGGCCTCGAACTCACATAGATCCACCCGCTTCTGTCTGCCAAGTACCAGAATCTCAAAAGCATGCTCCGCCATGCCCAGCCTTCCAAGAGGACTGCTTTTTAAACAGTGATTGGTGTGGAAGCAAAGGTTACTCCTTCTCAGTCAGCAGTCTTAGATGACTCAATGACTTGATACCACAGAGCAGGTGCTCTGATGCCTGTTGTCGCCTAGAATGGCCTCCACACTAAACTCACCCGTCACAGTTTTCTGGCTCACAGAAATGTGATCATTCCTGCATTCTCCCATTCATCCTACCTGTAACTTGTATGGCCTATCCAAACACTGAACGAGGCCATCCCATTAACCTCAGCTGATTGTCAGCCAGGTTCTCTCTGGCAGGCTAGATTTAATGGTGTTACAACCTTCCTGTATCTGTTAGGAAAGCAGTCACTCAGTGTGTCGTAAAGCCTGATGTACCTTCTGATCTCAGTAAGCCGGGATTTATCCTACTCACACTCCACATAGTCAGAGCTAAGTGGCTGCTGGCATTCATTAAATAGCTGGACGATGTCAAGTTCAGAATTGAGACTATTCTGACTTTTGCTGCTCAGTGCTTCAAGCGTTTATGAATCCATAGGAAAGAAGGAAAGGGCATTGCCTGATGTCTGTCCCTCTCTGTACTCCCTCAGGAAAAGCATACTGCTTCCCAGAGCACACAACAAATCCAGAACCAGTGACAGAGCTACCTCTGCTATCAATTCTAAGAGATGCCAACTCCTTTCTCTGTATTTCTCTAAGATCCATAAGATTTCACCTCTTTGGTTATTCATGGCTCCCAAACACCAATCATCAGTCCTGTTCCATCTGCAGGCTGTGTTTGATGGTATCCCAAACTTCCTTTGTCGGGAACACACTCACTTGGTTTAGCAGGAAGCTTGGTGACAACTGAAGACTAAATCAGGGTTTTGTCATTTTTAATTTATGAATTTATTAGGAAGTTCATACCTGAGCTAGTGTCTTGAAATGTACCCCCTACTCTTTTCTCTCGAAGTTTGAAAGTGTGGAGTCTAACATGGAGGTCTTTGATCCATTCGGAATTGGTGTTTTGCAGAGTGAGAAAGAAGAATCAATTTTCATTCTTCTCCATGTAGACACGGTTTTCCCAACATCATTTGCTAAAGATGTTGTGTTTTCCACAAGCAATACTTTTGACATTTTCATAAAATATCAGGTGACTATAGGTGAATGGACCTTTATCTGGGTCCTCAATTCTAGTCCACTGGTTATGATGTCCAGTTTTGTGTCTGTAGTGTGCAGGTTTTGTTATAATGACTCTGTAGTAGAACTCGAAATCATGAAGGTAGAGGAGACGGAACTCCCAGGAGCTCTAACTGGGACAGTATCTTAGGTAAGGAGACAGAAACACCTGCCCCAAACAGGGAGTAACTGGGACCCATTGGGACCCAGGAATTCATTCCTGGCCTGGAGCACTGGTTCCTTCCAGTCACCACCTGAGCACTGAGCAGATCTTGGGCCTCAGCTCTAACCTCAGCAGCAACACCCACCCCAAACAGTTCTGACACAACCAAGATAATAGGAAAGACAGGCTTCAGTCAGACACAGTGCAGGTAGCACTAAGGAGATCCAGATGGTGAAAAGCAAGAGCAAGAACATAAGCATCAGCAACCCAGGGTACTTGGCATCATCAGAAATTAGTTCTCCCACATTAAAAAGTCCTGAATTCCCCATATCACCAGGAAAGCAAGATTCAGGTTTAAAATCACTTCTAATGATGCTGATAGAGGACTTTAAGAAGGACATAATTAACACTCTCAAAGAAATTGAGGAGAACACAAGTAAACAGGTAGAAGCCCTTAAAGAGGAAACACAAAAATCCCTTAAAGAATTACAAGAAAACACAACCAAACAGGTGAAGGAATTGAACAAAACCATCCAGAACATAAAAATGGAAGTAGAAACAATAAAGAAATCACAAAGGGAGACTACCCTGGAGATAGAAAACCTAGGGAAAAAATCAGGAGTCATAGACGAAAGTATCACCAACAGAATACAAGAGATAGAAGACAGAATCTCAGGTGCAGAAGATACCATAGAAAATATTGACACAACTATCAAAGAAACTGCAAAATGCAAAAAGTTCTTAACCCAAAACATCCAGGAAATCCAGGATACAATGAGAAGACAAAACCTAAGGGTAATAGATATAGAAGAAAGTGAAGATTCCCAACTTAAAGGGCCAATAAATATCTTCAACAAAATTTTAGAAGAAAACTTCCCTAACCTAAAGAACAAGATGCCTATAAACATACAAGAAGCTTACAGAATGCCAAATAGACTAGACCAGAAAATAAATATCTCCTGTCACATAATAATCAAAATACCAAATGCACAAAACAAAGAAAGAATATTAAAAGCAGTAAGGAAAAAAGGCCAAGTAATGTATAAACGCAGACCTATCAGAATTACACCAGACTTCTCAGCAGATACTATAAAAGTGAAAAGATCCTGGAAAGATGTCATACAGACCCTAAGAGAACTCAAATGCCAGCCCAGGCTACTATACACAGCAAAACTCTCAATTACCATAGATGGAAAAACCAAGATATTCCATGACAAAACCAAATTTACACAATAGCTTTCCACAAGCCTAGCACTACAAAGGATAATAGAGGGAAAACTCCAATACAAGGAGGGAAATTATACCCTAAAAAGAGCAAGAAAGTAATGCTCTTCCAACAAATCCAAAAGAAGATAGCCACACAAACAATGCCATTGCTAGTAACAAAAATAACAGGAAGCAACAATCTCCTCTCCTCAATATCTCTTAACATCAATGGACTCAATTTCCCAATAAAAAGACATAGGCTAATGGACTGGATACATAAACAGGACCCAGCATTTTGCTGCACACAGGAAATCCACCTCAGTGACAAAGACAGGTACTACCTTAGAGTAAAAGTCTGGGAAACAATTTTTCAAGCAAATGGTTCTAAGAAACAAGCTGGAGTAGCCATTCTAATATCAAAAAAAAAATTGACTTTCAACTTAAAGCTATCAAAAGGGATAAGGAAGGACATTTCATACTCTTCAAAGAAAAAGTCAACCAACATGAACTCTTACTTCTGAACGTCTATGCACCAAATGCAAGAGCACCCACTTTCATTTAGTAAGGTTACTAAAGCTCAAAGCACACATTGCACCTCAGACAATAATAGTGGAAGACTTCAACACCCCACTCTCAGCAATAGACAGATCATGGAAACAAACTAAACAGAGATACAGTGAAATTAACAGAAGTTATGACCAAAAGGACTTAACAGATATCTATAGAACATTTCATCCTAAAAAGAAAAAGAATATACCTTTTTCTCAGCACCTCATGGTACCTTCTACAAAATAGATCATATAATTGGTCACAAAACAGGCCTCAACAGATACAAAAAAATTGAAATAATCCCATGCATCCTATCAGATAACCATGGACTAAGACTGGTCTTCAACAACAATAACGACAAAAACAATGGAAAGCCCATATTCACGTGGAAACTGAACAACACTCTACTCAATGATAATGTGGTCATGGAAGAAATAAAGAAAGAAAATAAAGACTTTTTAGAATTTAATGAAAATGAAGACACATCATACCAAAACTTATGGGACACAATGAAAGCAGTGCTAAGAGGAAAACTCACAGTTCTAAGTGCTTCCAAAAAGAAACTGGAGAGAGCAAACACTAGCAGCTTGACAACAAACCTGAAAGCTCCAGAACAAAAAGAAGCAAACACACCTAAGAGGAGTAGATGGCAGGAAATAATCAAACTCAGGGCTGAAATCAACCAAGTAGAAACAAAAAGAACTATACAAAAAATCAATAAAACCAGAATCTGGTTCCTTGAGAAAATCAACAAGATAGATTAACCCTTAGCCAGACTAATCAGAGAGCAGAGAGACGGTATCCAAATTAATAAAATCAGAACTGAAAAGGGAGACATAACAACAGAAACCGAAGAAATTCAAAAAATCATCAGATCCTACTACAAAAGCCAATACTCAACAAAACTGGAAAATTTGGGTGAAATGGACAATTTTCTAGACATTACCAGTTACCAATGTTAAATAAGGAGCAGATAAGCCATCTAAACAGTCCCATAACCCCTAAAGAAATAGCAGCAGTCATTAAAAGTCTCCCCACCAAAAAAAGCCCAGGACCAGCCAGTTTTAGTGCAGAATTCTATCAGATCTTCAAAGAAGACTTAATACCAATTCTCTATAAACTGTTCCACAAAATAGAAACATAAGGAACTCTATTCAATTCAGTCTATGAAGCCACAATCACACTCATACCTAAACCTCACAAAGACCCAACAAGGAAAGAGAACTTCAGACCAATCTCCCTTATGAGTATCAATGCAAAAATACTCAATAAAATTCTCGAAAACCGAATCCAAGAACACATCAAAACAATTATTCATCACAATCAAGTAGGCTTTATCCCAGGAATGCAGGGATGGTTCAATATAAGGAAATCCATCAGTGTAATCCACTATATAAATAAACTCAAAGAAAAACACCACATGATCATATCACTAGATGCTGAGAAAGCATTTGACAAAATTCAACACCCCTTCATGATAAAAGTCTTGGAAAAATCAGGAATCCAAGGCCCATACCTAAACATAGTCAAAGCAATATACAGCAAACCAGTAGCCAGTATCAAACTAAATGGAGAGAAACTTGAAGCAATTCCACTAAAATTAGGGACTAGACAAGGCTGCTAACTCCCCTTACCTATTCAATAAAGTACTGGAAGTCCTAGCCAGAGCAATTAGGCAACAAAAGGAGATCAAAGGGATACAAATTGGAAAGGAATAAGTCAAATTTTCATTATTTGCAGATGATATGATATTATACTTAAGTGACCCCAAAACTTCCAACAGTGAACTCCTAAACCTGATAAACGTTAGCAAAGTGGCTGGATATAAAATCAACTCAAACAAATCAGTAGTCTTCCTCTACTCAAAAATTAAACAGGCTGAGAAAGAAATTAGGGAAACAACACCCTTCACAATAGTCACAAATAATATAAAATACCTTGGTGTGAATCTAACCAAGCAAGTAAAAGATCTGTATGACAAGAACTTCAAGTCCCTGAAGAAAGAAATCGAAGCAGATCTCAGAAGATGGAAAGATCTCCCATGCTCATGGATTGGAAGGACTAATATAGTAAAACTGGCTATCTTGCTGAAAGCAATCTAGAGATTTAATGCAATCCCCATCAAAATTCCCACTCAATTCTTCACAGAGATAGAAAGAGCAATCCTCAAATTCATTTGGAATAACAAAAAACTCAGGATAGCAAAAACTATTCTCAATAATAAAAGAACTTCTGAGGGGAATCATTATCCCTGACTTCAAGCTGTACTACAAAGCAATAGTGATAAAAAAAAAAAAAAACCTACATGGTATTGGAACAGAGACAGGCAGGAGAATCAATGGAATAGAATAGAAGACCCAGAAATGAACCCCCATACCTATGGTCACTTGATCTTTGAAAAAGGAGCTAAAACTGTTCAGTGGAAAAAAAGACAGCATTTCCAAAAAATGATACTGGTTCAACTAGAGGTCAACATGTAGAAGGATGCAAATTGATCCATACTTATCTCCTTGTACAAAGCTCAAGTTCAAGTGGATCAAGAACCTCCACATAAAACCAGCTACACTGAAACTAATAAAAGAGAAAATGGGAAAAGCCTCCAACACATGGGCACAGGGGAAAAGTGCCTGAGCAGAACACCAATGGCTTATGCTTTAAGATAAAGAATTGACAAATGGGACCTCATAAAACTGCAAAGCTTCTGTAATGCAAAGGACACTGTCAATAGAACAAAGCAGCAACCAACAGATTGGGAAAAGATCTTTACCAATCCTACATCTGATAGAGGGCTAATATCCAAGGTATACAGAGAACTGAAGAAATTAGACTCTAGACAATCAAATAACCCTATTAAAAAATGAGGTACAGAGCTAAACAAAGAATTCTCAACTGAGGAAACTCAAATGGCCAAGAAGCACCTAAAGAAGTGTTCAACATCCTTAGTCATCAGGGAAATGCAAATCAAAACAACCCTGAGATTCCACCTCATACCAGTCAGAATGGCTAAGATCAAAATCTCAGGTAACAGTAGATGCTGGCAAGCATGTGGAGAAAGAGGAATACTCCTCCATTGTTGGTGGGATTGAAAGCTGGTACAACCACTATGGGAAGCCTTCTGGTGGTTCCTCAGAAAATTGAACATAGTATTACCTAAGGACCCAGCTACACCACTCCTGAGCATATACTCAAAAGATGTTTCAACATACAACAGGTACACATGCTCCACTATGTTCATAGCAGCCTTATTTATAATAGCCAGAAACTGGAAAGAACCCAGATATCCTTCAACAGAGGAATGGATACAGAAAATGTGGTACATTTACACAATGGAGTACTAGTCAGCTATTAAAAACAATGAGTTCATGAAATTCTTAGGCAAATGGATGGAAGTGGAAAATATCATCCTGAGTGAGATAACCCAATCACAAAAGAACACACATGGTATGCACTCACTGATAAGTGGATATTAGCCCAAAAGCTCACAATACCTAAAATACAATGCATAGACCACATGAAGCTCAAGAAGAAGAAGGAAGACCAAAGTGTGGGTGCTTTGGTCCTTCTTAGAAGGATTATCAAAATACTCAACCAGAGCTCCAGGGTCTAAACCTCCAGCCTGAGAACACAAAGGGAGGGACTCATGGCTCCACATATATAGGTAGTTGAGGATGGCCTTGTCAGGCATCAGTGGAAGAGGAGGGCCTTTGTCCCTGAAAGACTGGACTCCCTAGTGTTGGGGAATTTGAGAGTGAGAGGCAGGAATGGGTGGATGGTGGGAACACACCCTCATAGAAGTAGGAGGAGGGGAGATGGGATAAGGAGTTTGGGGGGGTGGGATAGGAGAGGGGATAACATTGAAAGGTAAATAAATAAAATATCCAATAAAAAAAACAGATAATGGGTCTGGCAATTGTAGTAGAGCAGTCGAGACATTTTGTCAACAATTTATTACAGGATTTCATATAATCCTCAAGGACAAGGTATTGTAGAAGAGACCCATGGAACTTTAAAAAGATTGGTGAGACATACTGTTGCTGAGACAAAAAATGATGCTGACCTGTGAGCTTGCTGAGTGCCCTGACAAGGGTGACTGGGGAACTGTATTGGACATCTGTTCCTGACCCAACTTTGCTTGAGTATATCCCAGATGGAACAAGCTGCCTTGCCTTAAGTTTTTAGACCTTGTAGGATAGAGAATCAAAAAGAGAAATTATAATTCCTCTTGTATTCTTCTTAAAGGTAACCAACTATTAGGACTCAATCATGTACTGATCTAGAAATCAATCCAATATTGGAAATAACAGTCTACTTTTGGAAGACTGGATCTGGACTTTGTCAGAGACATATTTGGAAGTTAGCTGTACTCACTTTGATGTTACGATAGCAAAAGATAAAGTTGGGACAGGTTCTGGATTTCAAACAAGGGTTAGTGCATGTTTTAAGGTTCTTTTAATTGTCAAGCTAAAATT
Source organism: Mastomys natalensis (assembly GCA_021653895.1). Taxonomy (NCBI): domain Eukaryota; kingdom Metazoa; phylum Chordata; class Mammalia; order Rodentia; family Muridae; genus Mastomys; species Mastomys natalensis. The sequence continues at coordinate 532,899 of JAJTUV010000990.1, read as the reverse complement.
GGTTTTGTCTCTTCTACAGTATTTATTATAAGTTGCATTGACTGTATAATTTCCAATTGTGTTAGTGTGTTGAAACCTGGCATGTCTGTTACAGGGATCTATCAACCAGCTTTCATCTTATGCCCTGAGTATTATAAAACCTTGATTCACTGAAAAAAGCTTGATAGTGCTGGAAGAAGTGAGATAGGCTTTAAGCAGAAGCAAGAGGGTAGGGGCTTGATTATTGCTGGTATAACAGCTTTAATTTCATTAATTGCTAGTACCACTGTTTCTGCAATAGCATTGACACAAGGAATTAAGACAACTATTTTTGTTAACCATCTAGCAAAACAATGTTACTAATGTACTGAGTATACAAAACAATTTATATAGGTATCTGGAACAATGGATGATGCTCTATAACCCATTCAAATTATCTGAAGAAGGTTCAGGGTTCAAGAGTTAGGAGCCATCCCAAGTGTCATGACAAATATCACTGGAGTAGTGTTACTTTTGAAATTCACAATGATTGTCATCATAATTAGAAAAAGTTTAAAGACACCTGTACGATATTTGGCATAATCCTAACACCTCTCTGGGTGTATTAACTTTGTATAGTGAAATTATGAATTTAAAAAATGCTGCTCCATTGAGCTTTGATGCTGCAGATAATGTCAATAAAATTATCCATGGCCTGAGGTCAGTATTTCCATTTTGGTCAATCTTCAGGAATGGCATATATAGCTTGATCAGGCTAGCCCTTCTTGTCCTGGGAATACTTTTATTCCTGCCCATAGTGTTAAAGCTTATTTTTAACAACATCAACATATTGATGGGAGCAAAGTACATGGCTGGAACCTGAAAATGGACCCCCAGACAGAGTTATTAAATTAACAGGCTGGCAAGCCAAGGACAGGTAAGATTCTGCACAGAGCCTGCACTAGATAGAAGTGCATTGCTTTTGATAATGCATCTTCCATGATGCATCAATGCATGAATGTATGCAGGCATTCTTGTCAGAATGACCTAAGACAGTCTCGTCTTGTTAACGAAATAAAAAAGGAGGAGAGGTGGAGAGCTTTGGGGTCTGCTTAGCAAGAAGCTGACATGGGCCACAGACAAGGAAATGGGCTGCTTGGCAGGAATATAACATTGGCCAAGGACAAGGAAGTAGGCTTCAAGCAGGAATCTGACAGTAGGCTAGAATAAAGAAGTAATTTCAGACAGGAATCTAAATTTTAGGCTAGAACAAGGAAGTAGGCTTCAGACATGAAAATGACCTTGGGCTAGGACAGGGAAGTAGGCTCAGATACTTTGGTCATCCTGATAAGCCTTTAGAAACAGTTATCACAGGAGTGTTGGTTTAATGCCTTGCCTTTTCTTTGACTATTTGTGTTTATTGTATTGCTTGTTCCTTGACTATTTGCATCTATTGTATTGCTAGACCCTCAACCTAGAACTGACTTTAATACATGCATGTAATCAAAATGGTATAAAAGCGTAAAGGAAGAGGGGGTATAGGATAGGGAGTTCTAGGGAGGGGAAATGGGAAAGGTGATGACATCTGTATTGTAAATAAACAAAATATCCAATAAGAAAATCGGGAAGAAAAAAAAAAGAAAAGAAAACATGAATGTATATCCCCAGCCATGTTTTTATTGTCCAGGGTTATGTCAGCTCTCTGGGGTTTTGTGTTTCCATATGATTTTTAAGATTGCTTTTCAATTTGCATAAAGAATGACTTTGTGATTGTATTGAATCTGTAGATTGCTTTGGGTAGCGGCAGTTTTCACATTATTAATCCTACCAATCCACAAGCATGGAAGATTGTTCTAATTTTTGACATCGTCAATGTTTTAACTAACATGTTTATTGTGTAGGTCTATTCCAAGGTATTTTTTGCGGCTCTTGGAAATAAGATCATTCCTCGAATTTTTTGTCTGAGTATCTTTGTCATTGGCTATGGGAATGCTATTGATTTGGGTGTATTAATTTTGCTGCCTCCCACTTTACTGAAAACATTATCAGCTTGAGGGATTTCCTGATGAGATCCTAAAGTTCCATGTGTAGAATCATATCATCTGTAAGCAAAACTTTGACCCCTTCCTTCTTGTTTGAATCCCTTTCACTTCTTTCTCCTCTTGCCTTGCTCTGGATAAAACTTCAAGAACTACATTAAACAGAAATGGTAGGTGTTCCTCATATTAGTAGGGATGCTTCAAAGTTTTTCCATATACCGTGATGGTGGCTATAGATGTGTTGTATACAGCCTTTATTATGTTGAGAAATATTCACTCCTAATCTCTCCAGGAATTTTGTCATGAAGAGATTTTGCCCTTTTTTTCATCTAACAAGATTATTGTCTTATTTCTTTGAGTCCATCTATCTGATAAATTACATTTATTGATATACTCAATGTTGAATGGTTGCTGCAGGTCCTTAAATTTATACTCCCTCTTAGCACTGCTTTTATTGTATCATGAAGGTTTTATATCTTTGTTTTCATTTTCATCCAGTTCTAGTTTACTTCCTGCTTGATTTCTTCTGTGACTCGTTCATCAATCAGTAGGGTATCATTTGGCATTCATGAGTTTACATGTTTTCTGTAGTTTTCTTCATATTGATTTCTAGATTTATCCCATTATGGTCATCTGTCTCAGTTCCTATATTTGTTGAGACTTGTTTTGTGTGCTAGCATATAACCTATTTTAGAAAATGCTCCTGAACTGCTAATGTGTGTTCTTTGGTGTTTAGGTGAAATGTTCTGTAGATGTCTTACTCCATCTGATGTGTAGTTTAACTTAACTGCACTGTTTCTTTCCAAATTGATATTGCTAGTAGTAAAAGTGGATATTCGGATTACCCCCATGACTGTTAGGGGCATAATCTGTGGCATTGTAGTGTTTGTTTTATGAAATGGAGTGAGCCTTTGTATGAGATACACATTTCTAGAACTAAAAACTTCTCTCGATGGATGGTTCCCTTGATCAGTCCCTTTTTCTCTCATCTGGCTACACTTGGGTTCAAGTCTATTTTTGTCAGATACTAGAATAGCAACTGCTGCTTGCTTCCCATTCTCTCTTGTTTGGAATATCTTTTTCCATCCTTTCCATCTGACAGTATGGAACTCTGATGGAGAGGTATGTTTCTTGAAGGCAGCAAATATACAGATTCGATTTTTTTTTCAAGACAGAGCTTCTTTGTTTAGTCCTGGAACTCACTCTGTAGTCCAGGCTGACCTCAAACCCAGAAATCTGCCTGCCTCTGCTTCCCATTAAAGGTGTACCCCAGCACAACACAGCACTTCTTACTATGGCAGGTGTGGGAAGAACATTGCCTCTGTTCGATGTACATGGCATTACCACCCACCATACCATTCTCAGTAGTCTTGGTCTGTCTCCATCTCACTGCATGTTCCATGGATCTTGCTTCATGCCACTCTGTGCTACATCCTAAAGTATTCATAATCGATCATGTCACGACCCTGCTCCTAACCATCCACAGGGGAAGAAAATATATCTTTCAGCTTAATGTGGGAAACATATATGCCTCAACCATCTCACCTGTAGCCATTCTACCCTACAGCTTCTGTACCCAAGCCACGTCAGACTTCCTGCCTTTCTAAGACAAATCACACCCTTCCCTGCCTTTTCCTCCCAGATGTGCCCAGAGCAGGGACATCTCTGCAGACCAGAATAACAACGAATGCAGCGCAACACAAAACCATAAACTTAACCAAAGTATTACATGTTTTTTTTTTCTTGTAACTCAAAATTGTGAAGTTCTTGAGTGTGAACATTATAGATGACAAACACCGTGTCACAACGTGAAAAGTCTGGACACTGAATGACATTGCTCCCTTCGCCTGCTCTAAGCATCACCTTCTTTGAATTGTCTTTCTTATAGAATCTCACTCACACTCTAACACTTAGATATATTTCTTATAGGCAAGAGCCATGATTTACACTTTGGGAATTTGGATATGGAAATCCAATAATTATCTAGAGTATTACAAGGCAGCAACTTACAGAATGAAGGCATTATTTCGTGGAATATGTGAATGAATTAATGAATCAATGAATTCATCTACCCAACTAGATTTTAAATTTCTCACAAGCAGAAGCCATGCCTTATACTTTTCTGTACTTCATAAAAGCAAAGGTGTTGCTAATGATTCTAATAGTGGTGGCAGTAATTGTGGTAGTAGTGATGATGACGATAATAATTTCTCTAACCACCGTTATGCCCACCATGAACTCATCAGGTCCTTCTCCCCTTCCCTTCCTCTGAAACACATCCTGCATCTGAGAAACTCTCCAATCTCACTGAACCGTTGAAAGAAGCAAATGACAATGTGTCAGGGCAACATTTTGCAAATATAAAACATTCTCTGAATGTCTTTCCCGCTCCCCAGCCCCCCAGGGCAGTCCCTGGCTTTGAAAGAAAGTAGCTGTCGAACCACTTTAGCAAAGACTCGTGTTCTGGAATACACCTGGGGCCATACCTTGTCATCCATTAAAAGGTTTCAGAACAAGAAAACATCCTGCCGAGGCAGAAATAGAGCAGCTTTAAAGTCTCTGGTCCTAAAAGCTCTGATAGACACTTTCTCCCTGGACACAGTGTCTCACTGACTCCTCTCCTCCCTTTTTACTCAGGGTAGGACACAGAGACAAGGCTTTTACAAGGCCATGAAGACTTTGCCTTTTCTGCCAGAGTGACAAACACTTTGGGGGGCCTGAACCTGTCCAGAAGCCTCCACAGGACTCTCCAGCAGGTTTCAGGCTCCTGTCCTATGGCTCCAGATCATACCCTAGTAAGCTGTGCTGTGTGCTCTTAGAGCAATTATTGCCCTCTGTGACCTCAGCCTCCCTTTAGTCTTCAAAAGGAAGTATGTGTTCTGCATCTCTCGAAATCACATAATAGAACACTCTTTTCCCTTTCTTACTCATCTCTAGCTTCGGTGATCATCCTGCTGTGTCTGGAACATTCCAGAAACAAACAAGCTCTTTGGATTTTTATAAGAGTCTTCCCTACTGCCCTCAGACAGCAACACAGTCTCCTATATAGCCTTTCATCCTGTTTCTAACTACAGCCCCAGGCACACTCCCGAGGTTCTCTCTCTGATTTACTTTTCTCCACAGCACTTGCCACTTTAAATGTATTTTTCTTATTTACTTTGCCATCAGAAGGCAAGAAGCTGGATGGTGGTGGGGATATCTGCCTATATTGTTCATGGGATTGAAGAATGTGTCTGGCACAGTGTAGAGACTGAAGCTTATCTGTTAAATGACTACAACACATGTTTACCAAGCACCTACTGTGCTTTAGGCTCTAAGCCTAACAATGACATTTATAGAGCCCTTGAGATGTTCACTGTCCTGAACAATGTGCCTGGTACATGGTAGGGACTCAGCGCTATCCGTTAAATGAATACAACACATGTTTTCTGAGCACCTACTGTGTTTTGGGCTCTAAGCCTACCAATGGCATCTAAAGAGGCCTCGAGAAATTATCTGGCACATGAAACAAATTGAGGGCAACTGGACCTATTGATCGATAAAACAAGAGCAGACATGTATGGATGATGAACTTGGATGGTCCAAGAGAGGAACTAATTTACTGTCTGGAGGGAGAACAAGAACTTCCCAAGGGTCTAACCCTGCTCTGAGTTTAGTAAGATAAACAGTCCAGAGGCAGGAGAGTTGTGGGCAGCTTCTTCCAAGACACAAGGAAGGGTTATTCTAGAAAACACCATAGGCAAGATCCTGTCCTTTCCTAGCAGAGATGTTCAACCCTGAGATTATTTAATAAGTACATAGCAAATGAATAAATAAGATATTCAAATAAGAAGAAGCAATATAAGACATTTTCTGTCTCAGTTGCTCTCTTCCTGCATTGCCCTACTTCTTGACTAAAACCTCCTTCCTAACAGAGGCAAGTTTGGAGAGGAAACTATCCACCTCTGTCCCTAAGGTTCTATAACTGATTCTATGATAAACTGACCACAGGCAGATTAACATGCAAAAATATACAAATGTCATGAGGGAAATGTAGATACCCAAAAGAATGGTGAGATTTAGTAGCTCAAAATAGAGTAGAGGTGACATAGTACATGAAGGGAGAAAGTAGGAGTTCTTTGACCCTTGGGAATGTAGATGGGTGTATGGATATGACCACTTCTGTGATACTGATTTCTGTTTCTGTCTCCTGGGACACAGCTTGTTGAGGAGGCTCCCAGGAATGTTTCCTGTGGACCATCTGTCTTCAGGCAGAGAAGGAGTTAATCAGAGAAACCCCTCCAGGCCTGTACCACATCTCATGTGTCTTTGGTTGAAAACAGTCAATGTTCCAAAGTCACACACGTCAGAGTACCCATACCCTCAGCTTCTTCATCCCCAGAGAAAGCTGGCAATTATAATAATCAGCAGCTACGTTAAAGTCTACCTTTCCAGGCAAACTTATGTCTTTAGCTACTGGAACAGATCATTGTATTAAATAATTTAATTTTCAACTTTAAATAAGAATAAGACGCTAAGAGAAAGCTAAAATAAAAGCTATCTGTGACAAGGACATTTTGATCACAACTCCAGTGGAACAGAGCAGGGGACAGAAAGACTTGGTTTATTTACCAAATCTGGCCTGTGACTGTTAGACTAGACCACAAAGAGTAATTTTTGTATTTTTAAATCACCAGCAGGGGAAAAAAAAAGTCAAAGTGCTATTACTTACTACTTTGTGACACATGGAAATTACACAATATTCAAATGTCCATTTTGTCACTAAAGTTGTTCTGGAATATACATAATGTGCTCACTAGCTTGCATGTCATATATGGATGCTTTCCTCACAAGGCCCAAAGGCGTTCCTGAGTAGTTACAACAGACTGCACAACCCATAAGGCCAAAATATTTCCCATTTGCCCTACATGGGGAGAGTTCAGAAGAACAGCCATGATTCCCAACTTCACTAGCACATCAGAATCACCTGGGTAGGTTTTACTATACATCTTCTCAACTCCCTAAGACCTTTGAAAGCTACCTAAAGTCAATATCACTTATGTCCACCCCAGTAAAGTCTTCAGCACACAAGAAGAACCAACAAGGGTTCACTGGGCATTTCTCAACATGAGGTATAACAGTAGGACCAGACACTGAGTTCCTTCTTTTTAGCCCTTGTATCTTCGACAAGTGCCTGAGAGCCTTTTTTTTTTTCCACATCTCTTCAGGTCAGTAAAGTATAACAAGGGAAGGCAGTCTGGCATCATGGGAGGAGTCCTCTTCATTGGTTGCTTAAGGATTACCGAAACTTACTTAAAGGACATCACAAGTGCCAGAGCCTCAGGTCTAAACTGAAAGGTGAGATATGCGCAGAACCATACAGAGACCAATGAGATCATGACTGGACATGGCCATGTGCTTTACTCCTTGGATATTGTCAGCTAATTTGAAAATTCCTAGCTGTTAGGTCTATTATGATAGATAAGGATGGGTCATAGCCTGCTAAAAGTTAAAGGTTAAGGTGAGTTAAGTTACTCACCTACAAGTTCTCTGCCAAATTACAGAAAAACAAGACTCAAATCAAATGATGCCTGTGATAATTAATTTTATGGGTTGACTTAGGTAGGCCATGGACCCAGACAGAAAGTAACTTGACCTGATATCCCGCCACCTCTCCCCTTTCCTCACTGTCTCCTCCTGTCCTCCCTCTCTGTCTCCCTCTACTCCCTGCACTGTTACCTTGTAAAACATCATACATAAACAGTGATTCATTAGACAAGCATCTACTAGTGCAAGACAAAAACAATCCATGAAACTTGGTCCATGATCTCAGTGGATGCAAAGTCGCCACTATTCATCACACAGCCACTTTGCATGCCAAAATAATATTCCATCAGACAGAATTAGGTTACCCTTCTAATTGGCATCAGGCTGCCAGAATCCTAATGGTGGAAGGAACCTTTAGACATCAAGCCCTGGGTACAAACCCTGAAGACACAGGCTCCAGGGTTTGTCAGATTCTTGGACCTTGTACTTGCAAGTTGAAGGCTTTCTCTAAATGTTTTAACTCAATTCACAATGTGTGAGAAATACCAATTTTGCTAGTAAGCTTAGCTTTCTAACATCCATTACACTTATTAATAGCCCACATATATCACCAAATGAAAATCCATTTCTTAACTCATTGCACTAATTAGCAAGGTCACTAGTATTAATGAAGGAAAAAGAAACAAAGGACATACAAGAGTTTCCAGAATGTGAACATTATGTTCCAATAAGGTTGCCTGCTGTCCAGTCCTGGGAAGTGGATTCCTGATTGATGGTAACTGATTGCATCCAGGGTGTGGTCTAAACTAACTGGTGCCTGTGTGAAAACATACTTTGATGCTGAGTGATTTAAAGTAAATTACCAACATTAAAACTGTGTGGTACAAGAAATGTCATGTTCCTAAATCCAATTTTAATCTCCTTTAAGCTATTTCTCACTGGATAGTAAAAAACACAATCCCAGCACCCAGTGGGAACCCCTTATAAGGCTTCTCCTTTGGAGTCACAGGAGGATCACCAGAGTCTTATGTTCCTAGCACCCAAAAAATTCCCACTGACATTGGTGTGGTTCTTCTGATGGATTCCTGTTAAGAGATTGACTCAAGCCTAATTTCTGGGACCCCTGCCAAAGCTGGAAGCCTAGGACCTAAGTCCTGTTTAGATTTGCCACAAGTTATGTCCCAGGACCTGAATCCCCACCCATCATAATACTCCCAAATTCTCCCAGCCCCTTTGATCCTCCCAGTTGTCAGAAATCTCCATGCCTTGTTTGACCACTCTCTATCTTTAAAGTGGAAAGAGCTCAGAGGACAACTGGGTGTGGTGACCATGAACCAGGGAAAGGCTGGGTTCGATTGGTGTTAGAGGAGGAAAGAAAGATGGAAGGCCTGAGCTTTAGCAAATAAGGAGCTATGTGGGATTCTCCAAATATGTCAAATTAAAGATGGATTCTCAGAGGCTATGATTCTAAGCAGTGATGAGGAAGTGGACATTCAAGATCCATAGAGAGCTCACTGCATGTCAAGGAGAGGAGGAATCAGAAATGTATTTTTAGAGGCTGAGCCTTGGCTAGAGTCTCCATCATGTAGAGGAACAACCTCTCCACCTTGCTCTAAATGCGGTGACCAGAAAATAACCAGCACCATCACCATCATGTTTAATTCTATGGGAGTCATAAACCATCCCACCTCCTGTAGAGACAAACTACCCTTTCTCTTCCAAGGACTATCACAGCCCGTTTGTCTCCTGTCAGAGATGCCCAAGGAGGCTTAGAGAGTCCTCCCATCTCTCTCCATGTTCCACATACACAGGATTGGATCTTGAGTCTGTATAGAAAACCTCATGCCAGTAACTTTGGATGAGCTGTTCTGGGGTTGCCAGGCTCTGCTGCCATTACCCATCATTCCTTCCCTATTCTCTCATCAACTCTGTGCCACCCATGTTCTGGAGCCTTATCCCTAGAGTTTCTCTAACTCGAAGTAGAAGGCTTGTTTGCAAAAGAAACTCTAACTCAGTTCCCCTCTGGCCATGTGATACCATTCTCTGCACACAGAGAGGCAACATTCATCCCAAATGACTCTGATGGTGGGAAAATAGAAGCCAATGAGAGTTAGAAGAGCTTTTCCCTCTTCTAACGGCCCAAGACTAAGTGGAAGCACAAGCTAATGTCTCCCTCTGCCTCTCACAGGAAGTGCAGCTGCACCCCTCACTTATGAGTTTCAAGCTGTGGACTCACCCAAGTTCCTTCATTTGAACTTCCACAGGTTTAATTTGACCAACCAATTTAGTCTACAATACCCAGATGTTTTATTAAACATCAATCTGTAGGTATTTTGCAAACGAGATGAACATCAAAATCAATAGACACTATTTCTCTCCAGTATATGAGTGGGTCTTGTCCAATCAGTGGATGACTTTAAGAGAAAGCTGCTGTCACCAAGGGAAGAAGGCATCCTGCCTTGGACTATCTTGGGACTCAAGCTGCAACATTATCTATTCCTAGCAGATTTTCCAGCATCTACAATCATATGTGGTGTGAAGACGTTTGTGCCTCTACTATGCATGAAAAGTCTGCCTGGGAAAGGCAATAGCAGAAGATACAAGAAGATGCCAACTCCTCAGGTTAAAATAAAGACTTTTTAAAGGTGGGTGGTCTAAATATTTATCACTAACAGATTTGTTCTGAGAAAATTACATGCTAGCTATATCTCCTCCAGAAGGAAATTCATATTGGGAAGAAGGTTCTAGAAAGAATGAGGAAATTGATCTTTAAAATATGGGCAAATCTAGACCAGCATTGGTAAGTAGATTAAGAATTAATTAACTAGAACAAAGAAGTAATTTCTTTGGAATCTAAATCTTAGGCTAGAACAAGGAAGTAGGCTTCAGACATGAAAATGACTTTGGGTAGGACAGGGAAGTAGGCTCAGATATTTTGGTCATCCTGATAAGCCCTTAGAAACAGTGATCACAGAGTGTTCTTGGAATTTTGTTTATTGCCTTGCTTGTTCCTTAACTATTTGCATATATTGTATTGCTAGTTCCTCAACCTAGAACTGACCTTAATACTTGCATGTAATTAAAATGATATAAAAACAAAAAGGAGGAAGGGGGATGGGATGGGTTTCTAGGGAAGTGGGGAAAGGGGATATCATCTGAATTGTAAATAAATAAAATATCCAATTTAAAAAAGAATTAATAAACTAATGAAACTGTTGATTATCTTAGGCTAAAAACAAGTTTTACTGTAAATAAAAGCAATCAATATGTAAGCAAAGGAACAAGGCCTGGGGTGAAGGCAGCAAGGATCCTACTACTTTCAGGAGTTTTATGTATAATTTTAGTCCTTATGTTGTCAAGATATAGGCCAGAACTAAAAGTAAGTATCAGTATATCAGAAATAGAAAAATCTCTCCCAAGTGATTAGAAGAGAGAGAGAAATAAAAAGGAGACTAAAGAAAATGTCATCAAAGCTTGGAAGATGCTCTGTTGGTAAAGTTCACACCTTGGAAGCATGAGGTCCTGATTCATGTATCTCAAGAGTTCACCAAGACTATGACAGTCCACACAAGACCAACAGGGTTCAAAATAGACAAAACCCAAGCACTGAAGATCGGAAGTGGACATAAAGTTCCACCCCTATCCAAGAAGCTACTTATAACTCATACCTGCTAAGAGAGAGAGTTGCTCTTTTCTCCAATGGAATGACATGGGGGTATATTAACCACACTCCTAGAGCAGGCCCCATGCACAGGAGTAGTTGGTCAAGAGAAAGAACACTCCGTATGTGTGTGTGTGTGTGTGTGTGTGTACTCCTTGGTGTTTTGTTTTGTTGTGCTTTTTTTGTGAGGGTTTTTGGTGTGCTTTTATATCCTTTTATTTGTTTTCTTTTCTCTTTTCAGTTTTTTTGTTTGTTTTGATTTTTTTTATATATTTTTTTCCTGAGAGAACGAGAGGAGAAAGATCCTGAAGTTGGATAAGTAGAGGTGTGGGGAGGATCTAAGAGGAGTAAAGGAAGGGAAACAATGTAATCAAAATATATTTTTAAAAATTAAGACAATATATAGAAAACAGACAATTAAAAAGCAAAATATGCAGTACTGTACTATGAATGTCCTCCCTTAGGGTCATGTGTTTGAATGTTTGTCCCCATCTAATTACATTCATAATGGGGATGTATAGCTTTTAGAACATCAGGCACAACTGGAGAAAGGGCACAGAGCCTTAAAGACAGGCTTAGGGCCTTAGAGGCAGGTGTTGTGGGTTGTAGGCCACTCCTCTGCTGTCCTAGCTCTTTGCTTTCTGATTAATACCATGTAAGAAGTCTTTACTTTAGCTCCTATTATCATGGCTGCAGGGGACTCTATCTGTGTCCCTTCTGTGCCATAATGGAAGACATCCCCTGATCCATGAGACAAAATAACTCTCTACTCTCTCAAGCTGCTTCTGTAAGATATTTGGTCACAGCAACATAAGAATAATTGAAATAGGCAATGGTTTGGCTCACAGGTCACCATAACTGCTGGCCACAGCACTTAGCCTGTGAATGCACACATGAAAGAGACAGAAATGTAATAAAGAAGAAGAAAGAAAAAAGAAGGAGGAAGGAAGGAAGAGAAGAAGGAAGGAAGGAAGGAAGGAAGAAGGAAGGAAGGAAGGAAAAAATTCCTTCTAAAGAGAGAGCCAACCAATGAATGACCAAACACTTTCAAGCAATAAAACTCATATATGAATAAATAAATAAATAAAGCAAGCAAATGAAATAATACTCTGTGATCTTTACCATGTTTATAAAGATCAAAGGATAAATCAAAATGGAAATTAGAAAATATTTCGAACTAGATAATTATAAAGACACAAATTCACTAACATGATATTTAGACAGAAATTACAGCCTTTAATATTACATTAGAAAAAGAAGAAAGATTGAAAGTTAATGAGCTAAACTTGCAATCACTTCAGGGAAAGAACAAAATAAATCCAAAGAAGACAGAAGGAAATCTACAATAAAGATGGAGGAAATGCTACTAAATCGGAAGCCAAACACCAAACAGGATAAGGAAAGCCAAAAGCTGATTATTTGAAGAGAACAATAAAACAGACACAGCAGGAACCCAGCGAGACCCACACTGCAAGCAGTCAGGATAGCAGGAACTAAGACATTTCACATTACAAATGCTGGGAATGACACTGCAGAGATTAGAGAGGAAGCTAATGTTTTGTTAATAGTGATGGAAAGGGCTGGGGTTTACTCTGCGGGTTCTCCTCTCCCTGGTCTCTACACTGATGACAGGTCACCTCACTCCAGTGTCATGGGGGAAATGAAACCTTTAGGGGAACAACCCCTGGTGTGACTCAAGTCCCTGGATCCACTTCTCCAATCTGCCTTGTGCCTGTTTTGTTGCAAAGCCCACTCCCTACAGCCATGGTTAGCTGCTTCTTCCTGGCCTTGTTTTTGGAACAACTATTTTCTGCTTCTTCTTGTTCCCAGGCTTCTCCCTACAGGTCTTTTCTGTCCCACCAGCAACCTCATTAACATACACAGGAACCTGTGCTGCCGCCTTTTAACCCAACTCCCAGACTCCTGTCATTTCCCCTCAGATCTCCAAGGCAACCACAGACAATTTAACTTCCTTTTTAAAAATTAAAGAGGCAAAAAAAAATCATTTTAAATTCCCAAAACATCTACAGCTCCCTCCCATCTGTCACTACAAGACCCACACTAATGCCATCCAGATTTTAGCTTCCCACATAACCCGTGACCCCTTCCCACTCCTGCCTACTTCCTCTCCAGGACATGTGAACACACTCACTGCAGCCCTCCCCCTTTCTCACTAAGGACTTCTTACTCAACTTCTCTCTCAGAGACTCCTGAACTTCCTGTTCCATGAAGGATCTGGACTTCACTTGTGAATACTTTATGAGTGACTTCTTTGAGTAATAAGTCATTCTTTCATCAAATAATTGATAAGTATTTGCACCTGAAGACCTTTATTAGAACAGAGTCACAACCTGATCTAGACAGATATAAAATATAGTAAACATTTAATATATATTATATGTATTATTATATTTCATTGGTTTATAATATATTTTATATGTAAGGATATATGTTATTAATATAGATAGTAACTGTCTTAGTTGGGGTTTTGTATTCCTGCACAAAACATCATGACCAAGAAGGAGGTTAGGGAGGAAAGGGTTTATTCAGCTTATATTTCCACATTGCTGTTCATCACCAAAGGAAGTCAGGACAGGAACTCACACAGAGTAGGAACTTGGAGGCAGGAGCTGATGCAGAGGCCATGGAGGGATGTCACTTACTGGATTGCCCATCTTGCTTTCCTATGGAACCAGTACTATCAGCCCAAGGATGGCACCACCCATAAAGGACCCTTCCACCTTGATCACTAATTGAGAAAATGCCTTATAGCTGACTCTCATAGAGGCATTTTCTCAAGGGAGGCTCCTTTCTCTGTGATAACTCCAACTTGTGTCAAGTTGACACACAAAATCAGCCAGTACAGTAACCAAGAACCAGTAACAGTTCTATAAATGGAATAGGTGGATATATTGTGGCCTATGGAATAAATCACTATAACTGTGAGACTAGACAAGCTGTCACAACTCTGTGTATGTGTGTGTGTGTGTGTGAGAGAGAGAGAGAGAGAGAGAGAGAGACAAGAGAGAGAGACAAAGAGAGAGACAGAGAGACTCCATCCATACAAAGTTGGAAGCTAACCTTGATGGCTGGAGGTCATTACTGTAGTTTCCACAAGTAAAATGAGAGGAAATTTTCGTGGCCAAACTAGGGTATTATCAAATCTGGGAAACTGGTAATTCCTCTTCCTGGTCTAAATCCTGGTGACAAGACTTATTCCCTTTGGAAATATTCATGAGTATGTACACACTTACAGGTCACGCACTTTGCTAAAAAAAAAAAAAAAAAAAAAGAGTACAGGAAGCACCTACTAAGTGCATAAGAAATGTGAGAAACCTAGAAAAAGCTGAGCCTTCAGCAGTTGGGAGTCCAGCCCCAAAAGGAGAAGAGCAACCACATAGTCATTACAACAGAGTGAGACAGAGTTGGGTAAGGCCCATAATTTCCTGTCTGTGAAAGTATATTTTCCTCCTTCATTGAGGAGATTGAAGCATCAGTTGCTATTTCCAATACAGCATAGGTGGACATGAGCCACTAACTGCCTGAGACATGGAAATGCTTGATTCTCAATCTATGCTTCACTGATGGTATTCTAGGAAAATTTTCAAGACAGTGGTTTCTCGCTTCCTGTATTTCCATCCACACATAAGCATGCACACACGCACATACACACACACACATAATGTATGGCTCCTTGGATTGAGATATCAGTAAATGATAATAATAACGACAACAGTAATAATAACTTAGTGGTATTCTTAGTCATGTTTTCTCATTTCTAAGTCTTCAAGCTCCCATACTAATCCATCTGATAAGTCTTTCACTGTCCCCAGTCACAATGAGAAAGCACACACAGATGTTCTCTGCTGATCCATGACCTAGAAGTAACACAAAAGAGCCATCCAAAGCATCCCTCAAATGTCCCTGGCCCTCCTGTACCTGGTAAGAAGCTCCAGACACACCACCCCACCTCTCCATTAAAGGAAATTGACTTCCCCTTTCTAAGCAGAAATCAAGTGTTCCTCAGCTAGGGGTAGAATTTCATGCCCCTAGCTCCTCTCCCTCCACCATGCTGGGAATTTTTGTCTTGAGCTTGTGTAGGTCCTACGCATGTTATCAAAATTGCTGTGAGTTCATATGTGCATTTGCCCTTTGGTATCTGGAAAACACTGTTTTCTTGAAGTTATCCACCATCTCTTGTTGCTACAATATTTCTGTTCCCTCTTCCACATAGATCCCTGAGTCTTGAGGGAACAGTTGTAATATAGGCATCCATTTAGGACTGAGCACTATGATCACATTCTCTAAGTCCAAGATCTTAGCCAAGGGAATGGTACCACACCACTATGGGAGGATCTTCCCACTTGCATTGTCTTAATTAAGATAATAGACCATAGGCATGACCAAAGGTCCATCTCTCAGGTTAGTCTAGATATTATCAAGTTGACAGTTGAGATTATCAGTATGTGGGTGGAAATTTATTTAGAAAGAGGGACTATCCAGATACTTCTTCCACCATGCTGCACAGAAAGGGGATGTGGATGGGCCCAATGAAGTAAACTACATTTATAAGAAAAAAAATCAAACAAGAAACAGGTGAGAATATCACATGGAGACAGAGACAGAGACAGAGACAGATTGAGTGATGGCTTTGCAAGGCAGGGACTGCCGGAAACCATAAGAAGCTAAATGACCACTATCACCTTCAAAGACATCATGACCATGGCAACATCTTGCTCTTAGACTTCTGGCCTCTGGAACTATAAAACTTTTCTTCTTTAACCACTGTTTGTAGTACTTCATCATGGCAGCCCAAAGACACTGAGGTGTCCACAGTTGCAATTCAGAATTTTGAATATCTACAGGTGGTACATGCATTTCACCTTTGCCTTACTAAGTAAGACTTTGTAACCAGGGAAACATCTCTACTTCTCAGCTTTGAAAATCTACTAAGAAAAGCTCCCAGAAAATGGTAAAGAACAAAGATTAATTGTTCCTCCACCTGCTCCCTGTATGACGCTTGTCAATCTTCCTGACCTAGTTCCCTGCTTGCATAGAATGCTTGCTGAGGTCACAGTGGCAGCTACTGCCATTGCCATCTCTCTTTGTTAGAGGACTAATCATCACTCAGCATCCCCTCTCCCTTCCTGTAACTAGAGAAGTCCTAGAAGGTCCCAATTGACTGAGGAGTGAGTAGCCAGAGCAATTTTATTTGCAGAAGCATGTGATTCTATATAGTCAACCAATAAGGATAAAGTAACCAGAGAAGGCTAACAGACTGTGAGGTCATTTAGTAATCAGAAAGCAGAATAAGAGTCAGCCTTCAGGAGTTGAGAGGATTCGCGACACCATGAGGAAAGCAACAATATCAACCAACCAGAGCCCCCAGGTTAAACCACCAGCCTGGGAGCACTTAGGGAGAGACCCATGGCTCCAGCTATATATAAGGGAGCTATATATAAGTGGGAGAAGAGATACTTGGTCCCATGAAGGCTGGACATCGTGGGGGGTGGTATTCGAGGGTGGGGAGGATGAGGTACAGGGGAGGATGGGTGGGGTACACCATCATAGGGCAAGAGAAGGGGGAAGGGATAGGGGTTCCTGGGACGGAGGGGGGAAAAGGGGGTAAGGGAAAAACATCTGAAATGTAAATAAAATTTCCAATTAAAAAAAAAAGGAAATAAAATAAAGAGTCAGCCTTCAGTAGGAGCAGAATGGAGCATGAACACGTCATCTGATGTGTGAGCCACATCTGTACCTCTCTCTAATGTCCTGGGTGGAAGTGCCTCATCCCACAACAGCTGTCTAGGAACACCAATTCTTTTTCCAAACATTCCTGTCTCCTCGACATCTATTCCTCCCCCCCCCCCCCCGTGGAGGTAGATTGAGAGTCCTGGTCCTTCCACAAAAGTCATTCATCCGCATTCCTCACTGGGGAGGAGACAGATCATAGTAGTGTTAAGTGAAAGTCATTGGTCCTTTTTAGTTTCCTTCTCCTCCAAATCTTGCAGGCTGTAGTGACTTGGGAAAGCATGTCTGTTCTACACAACAAAGTTTCCGTGGGACTAGATTGTGGACAGGAAATAAACAAGGTCACATGGACTCTGTACTACATCAGTCTTCATCATTTAAAAGCTGACACTTGTTCTTCACCGGTGTGACCCTTGGTTTTTCAGAATCAAAGCGTTCATCAATGGTTCCATGTCCTGGGTGGTTCTCCTGTGTTCCTGAGAGAGAGAAAAAATTGATTCTCATGACTTGGGGTAGAGAATGTGCTGTAAAATCATTGTAAACACTGACTGAGCAAACACTGAACCATTGCTACTAGGGGAAATATGTGTATTTCATATGAATATATGTACACATCTATAAACTGACGTTATCGATCTATATCTTTGAAGAGAGAGGCTACAGTTTGAATAAAAGCCCCCCAAAGTTCATATGTTAAAGGCATGATCCCCCAAATTAGGAGATGAGCTGGTAAAAGGTAAGACCTAGTGGGAGACTCTAAAGTCATTGGGGAATGATCTCAAAAAGAGACTGTAAGTTTCTAGTCTCTCAGTCTCGCTCTGCCTCTTGCCTCAGGTGGTGAACAGTTTGCTATGGCACACGCTTGCCATCATCGCCATCTGGACTGCTCACCAGAAGTCAAAAGCAGTGAGGCTTCACAGTCTGGAACTCCTATAATCTTGAGTTAACAAAAACTTTCCTCTTTGTAACTTAATGACCTCTTACATTTTATTATAGTAACATAAACGTGACTAAAACAAGTAACACGCTTGTTACAACTTAACTGCCTCTTTAAAACTTACCTCTTACATTTTATTAGTGATATAAACATGACTAAAACAAGCAGCCCATGTGCGTGTGCATGCATGCCTCATGTGGATTGAAACCTAAAATCCAAAGAAAAATGTTCTAGTTGATTCTAGTTTCTTTATCCTGGAAAAAGGAACCAAGGTGCAGAAACGTTAAGCAAATTTCCTGAAACTACCCGACCCATGAGTGTCTAATTTGGAACTCAAACCCCATCCTCTGAGCTCAGTGTGCAGGCTCCTAATACTGTGCTGAACAAGCCCTTTCCTCATCCTCTGGCCATCTCTGAAAAGACAGTGAGACAGAGCATTGCTTGCTCAAACTCAGTGGAGATAAGCACTCTAGGAAATCTGTCCTGTGCATATATGTAAACGAGCATGGAAAGCAGGATTGCATATAAATTACAACTAGAGGATTGAGTCACAAGTGCAGACCCAAATGTTGAGAATCAATGCCATATCACAGCAGCACATCTAAGTATTCGCCAGCCCTGAAATAAGATTAGATATAGTCCCACACACTGTTGTATGATTTACAGTGACATCTTGGGACAAGGAGCATATTTCTCTGTCCATTTCATCAGGTCTGACACTGTGGTTTGTATTCTTCAGTGAAATGCAAATGCCAGAAACGAATGCCACCTCCAAAAGAATTTCTATGACCATTTTGTGGGTATATACACAATTTTGTTCTTTCTCTTCTGTCTCAAGAACAGCATGTCCCAAATATGATTTTTCTTCCATATGGACTCTGTGGTAGTTAATCTTCATCGTCAACTAGAATGCATTTAGATTACCATGGAAACACATCTCTGGATGTACCTTTGAGGACTGTTTCCAGAAAAGTTTAACTGAGTATGAAAAGACCCACCATAAGTGTGAACAGCACCATACCCTGGCCTAGGGTCCTGGACTGAATCCAAAGGAGAAAACGAATTCAACAACAGCATCTCTCTCGACTTCCTGACTGTGGATGTCATGTGACCAGTTATCTTGTGCTTCTGTAATCATTCCTTCAAAGCCAAGATGGACTGTGAGCCAAATAAACCCTTCATTCTTCTCTTAACTTACTTTTGTGAGGCATTGGTCACAAAAATATAGATGATTGAGAGATAATAAGTAGATAAATGGTAGATAGATGATAAATATATAAGTGATAGATGATAAATAGATAAGAGATAGATAGATAGATAGGATATAGATAGATGAAAAATAAATAAATGATTGATAGATCTTTGATAGATGGACAGACAAATAGATGATAAATATATAAATGATAGATAGTTGATAAATAGATAAATGATAGATAGATAATAGAAGATAGATAGATAGATAGATAGATAGATAGATAGATAGATACATAGATAGATACATAGATAGATAGATAGATAGATAGATAGATAGATAGATAGATAGATAGATAATAGATAAATAGATAGATAGATAGATAGATAGATAGATAGATAGATAGATAGATAGCCGAAAGTTTGTACCAGGAGTGGGGATGATGTCATGATAAATCTGACCATATGCTTCATAGTAAGCCTTTGCAACTGATTTGTAGATAGGATAGCGCTAGTTTGGAGAAGAGTTTAGAGTTTGTAAGAAGAGTTTACCTAATTGCTAAGTGGGAGTTTGGAAGACCAGAACACCTAAAAGCCCAGCTTGTAAGGTTTCAGAGGAAAACAAGGACTCTTCTGGGAACAGAGATAAAGGCCGTTTGTGTTACATTCTGGTAAATAATCTTCCCATGCCCTGAGAACTTGCATGAGGAGGAATTTAAAAGTAATGGATTAATGTGGGACAAAAACTTGGGCAGGGTCCTGAGGCCCTGTGGCGGGGTGTCTCGCACACGAGGGATTCGGGCCAAAGCGGCAGCGGAGGCGGACGGAGGCCTGGGTTTGGAGCACTTCCCACCCTGCTCGCCCTCCCACATGGTTGAGGCAGTTGCAGAGTCACAGAAGTAGGCCAAAGAAGACACGCTGACTGAGCTTCCATGAAGTAGTTTTATTGACAAAAATGGTGAATCTGGTGTGCTCCCCCCAGAAAAGCCAGGAAGAATTTTTTTTTATTGGAAAGGGGCTGGACTAGGGAGGAGACTTAATTACCTATGTCCCCCAGCCTCATTAATATGCAAATCTCAAGGCAGAGGGCTCTTAGGCACGCCCCTTACCCGTGTCTTACGTGACTGAAGTTTACAGGTGAAATGGAGAGGGCCCAAGCCAATGTCAACCCTTCCATGACCCAACAGATTAATTTGTTTGGAACATGAAATTTCAGGACATGGTAACATTCAGACTGTACTACAGTTTCATTCACTACTGTTATCCAGGTCAACGGTGAAGGAGATCAATAAATGAACAGAAAGGTGGGGAAATTGTGATGTTTGGTGAGGAAAAAGAGTTTAAAGTTGTAGACAAGATGTCTGAGAGCAGCAGCGATTAAAGAGATTCAATAGTTTCAATCCTAAGTTTCAATAGAGACTTCATTATATTGGAGATGTCAGGACCATGAAATCCACCAAGAAAAACTTCAGGCACAGAGTAAAAAATGACCCAAGAGAGTGGGTCTATGTGCTGAAGGTAGCAGGATAGAAGGCCAGGGTTGCTCAAGGCTACTGAAGCCCAGATCATTCCCTCATGAGCCACAAATGCCAAACATGAAGGTTCAGAATTTGGTGCTTTCCCTGTAGGGTTTTAGTCTTTCTTTGATCTGGTTTTTTTTTTTTTTTTCCTTGCCATGCCCCCATTGCTTCCCTTTGGGATGAAAATGTTCTCTATGTGCCACTGTATACTGGAAGTAGCTGCTTGTTTTCTACTTTTTCTGGTCCTCACAGCTAAAAGACTGCCCAGACTCTCTACTGAGGGTCTGGATTTTAGATTTTAAACAATGTTGAATGCTAAGAGTCAGTGGTGAGTTTTAAAATTGGGCTGAATGCTCTGCGAAATGACAGTTTGAGGAACTGGAATGATCATTATTATTTCAAGTCATTGTGATAGCTACTATCGGTCATCAACTTGATGACATCTAGAATGAACTACAATCCAGAAATGGAAGGCACACCTGTGGGGAATTTTCTGCTTGGTTTGAAGAGGGCAAATCCACTTCTACTCCCGACTTTTGAGGTAGGAAGACACACACTGGAAGACACACACCTTTAATTTAGTTCTTGAAGTGGGAAGACATACCTTTAATCTGGTCAAGGCCTTCTGCTAGAAGTCTAAGGACATGGAAGAAAGAAGCTCTTGTTCTTTGCTGATTTGCCTAGCACATTCATTCTTTTACTGGCATTGGAGCCTACTTTTTTGGTCTTCCAGCATATACTGAAGACAAGTCTTGTAAACTGAACAACTACTAGATTCTTAGACTTTCCATTCACAGCCAGCCACTCACTGTTGGATCACCTGGACTGCAGCCTGTAATTCATTCCAATAAATTGTGTGTGTGGTGTGTGTGTGTGTGTGTGTGTGTGTGTGTGTGTGTTTGTGTGTGTATACATATATATAAGAGAGAGAAGAGAGAGACAGAGAGACAGAGAGATATTCATTCTATAATGTGACCCTACAGAACCCTGACAAATACAGTGATGTGTTTAGGTGTCAGGTTGAAATGGGGAGCTCTGTAATGGTTAATTTTTGTTGTCATCATGACTGGATTCAGAATCATAGAAACACACCTCCAGGTGTATCTATGAGGGTGTTTTCACAACACTTAACTGAGATACGAAGGCTCACTCTGAATGTGGGCAGCCATCCCATGGCTAGAGTCCCAGAATTAGTAAAGAGAAGAAAGGGAGCTGAGAAACAGCAGCAGCGTTTGTCTCTGTCTCCTGCCTGCAGACACAGTGTGACAGTCACCTCGTGCTTCCAACTCCCTGCCTTCCCCTGCATGACGGACTTCACCCTAAACTGTCAGTCAAAATAAACCCCCTTCCTTAAGTTGCCTCTGTGGGGCATTTGACCACAGCAATGAGAGAAGTAATATGACCCATGACCCTGGGACACAGAAGATGATCCCAGCCGGCATATAATGAGGTGAGAAGGACATCTTCAGGTTTATCAGCCATAGGAGCATTTAAAGTTTGAACTACGACATAACTGGACAAAAGCCAACTAGTGCAGACGCCGCAGTAGTCTTGAACTAACCAGTACCTGTGGACTGAGCAATAAATCGCCCTTTGTTAAAATAGCAATCATTTGGAAGTTTAGGTTTTGCTCTCTGCAAAGCAATAAAGACGGACAGCCCTTGTGGTCAAGAAGGTAAACAACAGGTTAAAAGCAAAGCTCAAGATGTGATTGGATAGCAGCTTACTCTGTTAGCTCCCTCTAGGCCAGAAGTCTTTAACATGTGTATCCTGCATATCAGAGACTTACATTACGTGTCATAACAGTAGCAAGATTTTGAAGTAGCAATGACATAATTGTACGGTTGGGGGTCCCCACAACATGAGGAACTGTATGAGGGTTGCAGCGTTAGGGAGATGGAACACTGGGCCCTAGACTTCCATGAAGCACACACAAGTACAGGATTGGACAGCAGGAGAATCACTTTACAGGTAAAGGATAAGAGGATGAGCAGCAGAGAGCATTCCAGCAGTGACAAAGACTGGCCACCCACTGAAGGGGATGGGAAAGGATGGAAAGGGAGACTGAGACGATCTCCCAGTGCTAAGAGTTTTCACAGGACGGTGGCAGGTTCCAGAGGTGCCCTTGGAGGACTCAGTTAAACAGCACACTCCCAAATTCAGCAAGCAGGCAAAGCAGCTGGAGCATACCGCTTGGAGCTCAGCGGGGTACAAGGGATCAGTTAATGAGCTGTGGGCCTGTAATAGATTCTTTCAAGAAAGAGATATAAGCAGTATGGTTCTGTGGTCTACATGAGCCAGAGGAGGAAGCTTGTGGAGGAAGATTCCCAGAGGTGGGAAGTGGACTGTGTTAGAGATAAAACCCAAACAAATGCCCCAGTGGCCCTTTGCTTGGTACCTTTAACATAGGCAATGTCCTCCACGATCATAGCATATGCTTTATCTTTACAGAGTTCTTGAAGACGACATCATGCCAGTACCCAGACAAAGGGTCCATATACGCCGCTGTACTGAGCCATGTATCCCAGCTCCATGACTCACACAGAGGCCAGGTGATGCTCAGAGGAGATGGAGTGGTATCCAGGGTCACACCATAAAATGGAGGCCAGACCCCAGAACCTCCAACGTCTATACAGGATTAATGAGGAAACAGAGGTCTAGATTTCAGGACTCCACTTCAACCACTCTACGCACATTTATTCAGTATCTACTATGTAGTTGCTGCCTCGGGCCCCTGGATAGGCAGTGAGTGTAGGTTCCCTCTTGGGGAACTTACCTCTTAGACTGCACAGCTCAGAAACACAGCTCCAGGATTCCCAAGTTTGGTTCTAAATCCACATGGGGTTGAACAAGGCCTCTCCCTGCTGTGTGTATGCTGCATGTTTTTTTCCTATACCAGCGAGGTCAATTACTCTCTCACAGTTTTGCCATAAAGCTTTTTCAGACTCACGAGTCACTGCTTTTATTAATTACTGTATTAGCTGTTTTACATACCCTAATTATCTCCCCACGGCACAGACAATGGCCTTTTTTAAGAGTTTTTTTTTTTTTTTTCTTACTCTTTCTGGTAAAAATAGAAAATATGAATATGTATGGATTTTCTTAACCCTTTTCAGAATTTAAACACAACATGAGCGCCACCTTATGGCTAAAATGAGAAATATCAATATTGAGTCCCATAATTTTAACTTGAATGACAAGTATGATAATCAAAATGTTAATGATAATAAGAAATAATCAGATTTTTTAAACATAATTGGGCCACCAACTTCTTCTGGTAAGTGCCTTAAATTCCTCTAGTAGCATAATTAATTATTCTAAAATATCTATCATGAGAGTTATAATTAGCATGTGGCCAAAACATGATGTCTGTGTGTGTGTGTGTTGTGTGTGTGTGTGTGTGTGTGTCTGTGATTTCATTAAATTCTCACAGCCATATTTGCTGAGTTCTGATGTTCCCTGGGTTTTAAAAGTTTTGGAATGGAAGAACCTATCTGGGAAGTGACTTGTATAGCATTTTCCTCAAAGATAAAACTTCCATCTTGGAGGGAAGCTCTTTAATACATGGGATATTCTAATAGGTAAAAACATTCTTCTTTGCAGAAGTGTTTCTTGAGTTCACAAAGTATGCACCTGGAATACTTCAGGAAGTCCCTGAAACTAACAAGTTTCATAGTCAAACTGAGCTGCCTAGAAACAGCCAACCTGAAAAAAGCAGAGACAAACTAAGTTATCTAGAAGACTTGCTGCCTGAAACAGATAAATGGGTAAAACTGCCTAGAAGAAGCAAGAAACCAGCCAAGCTGCCTGGAAGAGGCTCATACCCACTGAGCCTGTAAAAAATACTCTCTAACCTGTTGAGCTTCCTGCAGGTTCTGCACTACACTGCTTTCAGCTTTTGGGGGTTTTTGGTTTGTTTTTTGGTTTTTGGGGTTTTTTTTTGGTTGTATTTTGTTTTTTTGTTTTTTTTTTGGTTTTGTTTTTTGTTTTTGTTTTTGTTTTTCTGAGACAGGGTTTCTCTGTATAGCTCTGGCTGTCCTGGAACTCAGCTTTCAACTTTTGTAAGTTTTCTCCTGCTGGGGTTAGGTTTTGGTGGGATGCCACTGTCTTTGAGTAGTTTCTGCTTCTATAAGACTCAGTGCTTCCCTAAATTGGTCTTTGATGGTATCCTTACTTTCTGATCTGTTTGTCCTCAGTTCCCTATCTGAGGTTAAGTAGACATTTATTCATGTCTCCTCAGGTGTCCTAGTTAGGTATTTTGGTTGGTTGGTTGGCTGGTTGGTTGGTTGGTTGGTTGGTTGGTTGGTTGGTTTTGTTGTTGCTCTTCCTGCTACTGCTGTTGCTTGTTGGCTTGCTTGCTCAGTTTTTGTCGACGTAACACAAATTAATGTCATTTAGGAAGAGAAAGCATCAATTGAGGAGCCTGTAGCGAATTTTTCTTGACTTGTGCTTGATGTGAAAGGATCCAGGCCACTATGGGCAGTACCGCCCCAAGCACCATTCCTGGATTCTATTGGAAAAAAAAAAAAAAAAAACAGTCTGAGCAAACCATGAGAAGCAAGCAGTAAGCAGCACTCCTCCAAGGCCCCTGCCTCAGCTTCTGCCTCCAGGTTCCTGCCCTGGCTTCCTTCACTGATCAACCATGACCTGAGAGTTATAAGCTGAGATAGATCCTTTCTTCCTCAAGTTGCTCTGAGCCATGGTGTTTAATCACCGCTGTGCACAGAAACTTTAAGAGCCCAGGAATAATGTCACACAACAGAGTGTCCCAGGGAGTAGATGACACAGCCAAGAGTGGGACTCCTGTTAGTCTTCACTCATGCATGATTTCAGCAAAAAGAGGCAGTATACATGATCCTTCCTTCATTCTAATTACATTTTATTGGCATCTTTCACACTTCCTGGATTCCTAGGCCTCACCATGGGGGCAAACTGGTAGGACCCTCGGCCTACAAGCAAGCCAAAGTTTTATTGTGCACACACACACACAGCACAGCACTGGCTGGTTCTACACTTTAGCCACTGTTGTATCTCCAAGAACAACAGACACGCATTGTTGATTCCCTCTTGCCTCCCAGAGAGCACTAAACATTCATTATGAGCAAGTCACTGACTTTTGAGGAGCTCTGCAGAAGGGGGGAATCCCAAGACCACTGCTATCCCGAGCCAGGAAGGTGAGTTTTCACGTTCCTCCACACTTTACTGAAAGCAATGAGACCTCCTTAAACATTGCTTTCCTTGCCTCTAAAATGAGGATAATGATCTGGAGCTGTAAAAAGTTCACGTCGGGAAGAGCCCCAACAGGTATTCAAACCTCTGACTGCTGAGAGAGCGCCTACACAGTACCAGTTTATGAACTGCATTTCTCCCATCAACTATGAAGCTAGCGAGATCTAAAGACTCACTGACAGCGATATGCTATGAGAGTATGGGTTGTCATCTTACTAGTCAAGAAGTGTTAGAATTCTATGGGGACTTAGGGTTTCTACTGTACTCTGTACTTCAGTGTTCCAGGCAACATATCGATGTCACTGAACCATAGCAGTGTGTTCAAAATACACCGTGGTCCAGTATTCAAGGCTCTGTCTACACAGCAGAAGGAAGATGATGCTCAGTCTATTTCTCCCAGACTGATGCTCTAGGACCAATGGAAAGACCGAAGAAGCCAGCTTCATCTCAGTATGGACAGCAGCAAAAGTACAGCATAGAAACAGCTCCCTGTTCTCCTGACTCTGCTGTGTATCCCATGTGTCCTAAACAAGCCATCTGCATAATCTACTAGATGAGTCTCAGCCCAGACAATGAAGTACTAAGCAAATACTGTGGCAAATTTATTGTGGACTGAAGTTCCCAGGGGGAAGATTGTACCTGTGTTAAAGTCTATGACGCAGACTGACTGATTAGAATTTCTTCAACTATGGGGGCTGCGGAGATGGCTTAGCTGTTAAAAGCGCTGACTGCTTTTCCTGAGGTCCTGAATTCAATTCCCAGCAACCACATGGTGGCTTACAAGCATCTGTAATAGGATTTGATGCCCTCTTCTGGTATGTCTGAAAACAGTAATAGTGTACTCACATACATAAAATAAATAAATAAATCTTTAAAAGGAGACGGTGGAGATTTCTCGACTATGAATGTTAAAGTTTCATGACCCAAAGCCACATCATCTTGGGCTATCTTTAGTTCCTTAACGAACACCCATTGTCCACCTCCATCTAATTTAATACTCTTATGACTATCATATGAAACCCTTTAGTAGGCTATAACAAAGAAGTAATTTCAAGCAGGAAATCTAAATATTAGGCTAGAACAAGAAAGTAGGCTTCAGACATGAAAATGACCTTGGGCTAGGACAGGGAAGTAGGCTCAAATACTCTGGTCATCCTTTAGAAACAGTTACCACGGGAGCGTTCACGTAATTGGGTTTAATGCCTTGCTTTCTCTTGACTATTTGTGTTTATTGTATTGCTTGTTCCTTGACTATCTGCATCTATTGTATTCCTAGATCCTCAACCTAGAACTGACCTTAATACATGCATGTAATCAAAATGGTATAAAAAACATAAAGGAGAAGGGGGGATGGGATAGGGGGTTCTAGGGAGGAGAAATGGGGAAAGGGGATGACACCTGTATTGTAAATAAATAAAATATCCAATTAAAAAAAAAGAAAATGAAAACATTAAAAAAAAAAAAAGGACAGAACCCTTTAGGATAAAGTAACAGACTACTAGCTTCCCCCAAGCATCAAGTAACACTGAAAATCTATAGCAGAGATTTCCCATGGGTGACCATATAAAATTTACATACTTAGTGTTTTGACCAATGCTCTTGAAGTGTGGCATGATTTATAGTTTCCATTGTTCTTGCAACTGTAAAACCTTCAGGAAACCATTATCACCTTGGAATCTGGTATCTGGGGCAACCTGAATCAGCATTCCTGGACCACAGTCACTCATAGCTGGCTCCAGAATAAACTCTTATTCTCTTCAAGGTAAGGCCTGTGTTTTAGGTTGGCAGGGCTGATGACACCTCAATTCCAATCCCCTCCCCCTCTTTTCCATACTGGGAACAAAAGCTCTCAGAATAAAGACTACACTTCCCAGATGTTTTTATAGGTGGGTGTGGTCGTATGACTTAGTACCGCCAATGGAATGTAAACAAAATGGCAAGTGGTAGATTCTAAGAAATTCTAGGGACCTTCTTAGAAACAGCTGGCTGGAGCTCAGAGTCCATCCCTTCCACTTTCCTCCTGGCTATTGGAGGTAGACATGACTATTGAAATTCCATGTGGGCCACAAAAGGCAGTAGCTAAAGTCCAGACAGTGACGTGCGAAACTAGAATAGCCTGAGTCTCTGAGAACTTCATGGCGTAAAACCATCACAGGAATTCTGAATAGAATTACCTGTAGCTTTTTTTTTTGGAGGAGGGGGGGTAGCACACACTTTAACCCAGCACTCATGAGGTCAGAAGCAGGCGATCTCTTTGAGTTCAAGGTCTGCCTGGTCTATACTAAATTCCAGGATAGTATGGATTACAAAAAGAGACCCTGTTTCAAAAAAAAAACAAAATGAAAAAAAAAATCACCTGTGTCTGTTACATGAGTAAAGCCTATCTATTTGAGCTGTCACCTTGATTTTCCCATCATTTATCACCAAACCTAACTCTACCTGACACAGTTTACTGCCATTGCTGATATTATGCCAGAACGGCCTTCCCTGCAAAGGTACTATGCAAGAGAACAGGATGGATGGCTGTGAGAATCAATGCCAGTCTCAACACTCAGGAGAACTATTATAGAACAGATCCTTTTATCCAGTGGATTCCCAGTACCGGCAACATAGTGCACATGAGATCCACATGCACAGGCAAATCCACTATATAAACTAACCATGTCATTAATAATTCATACAATGCTTACTTCAAAGCACCTACCACATCGCAACTGTTCAGTCTATGTGGGAGATAAGACATGGTAGTTACCCTCAAGTTTCTCAGATAGAAGACAGACATGGCTAATCCACAGAGCTTGTGCTACAACAGAAACTTTTGGTGCTCCGTGGGGCAAAATAAAGCTTGCTGATAAGGAGCTCTGGGAGAAGCAGGAATGATTTCTTAGAGTAGATGTTTGAGCGTGGTCTTAGGCTAATGGACCATCCATAAAGGAAAGGATGGGAGCACATCACAGACAGGCAACAGAGGGCAGAGGCAAGCAGAAGCCACCCTGCCATAGAACACAGAGCAACACGTGGTTTTGGGGGATGCCCAGCTGACCCCTATGGCCTTCCTGGGGTTTCACTTGCCCAGTGACTCAAAGGCTGATGTGGAAAAGCTGTGGGCTCTAGGGTGGTTTCTAACCAGGACAGCTTCTGCATTTCAAGTCACTGGTCATGGGTGATGAGACAGACCGGAACTGTAGATAGAAAGTGAGAGAATATCAAGGTTCTCTCGCAGCAGAGAGAGAATGCTATGGTTCTAGCAAATGAGAAGTGTCACTGATTCCATATGTGGAGACGACACAAGAGTGAGCATACTGCTTCCTTGCTTGCCCCTCAGTGAGGACAGTCTAAGGACATGGGACCTTCAACTTATGGCTACAAGAACCCCAAGGGGCCAACTGAATTCTCATGGAATTCATTCCTTTTCCCTTTTCTCTACATCAGGACTGGTCTTGGTGTATGGAGTATCTCAACAAGGCTTCCACTGCCTCTCCCACCCCACCCCACTCTAGCCCCACTCCCCATCCCCAACCCAGAGCCATTCCCAACTGCCCTACAGGTCTGCTTTCTCCAACTCAAGAACACAGCCCATATATTCTTCTATTTGTTCCCCCAAAGCCACGAGCCTGACCAGAACATTTTAAAATAATCTAGGTTTTATAAAGGATGGTAAGGGTCCTAGGCACCATCTTTAGTCATCTGAATTTGGCCTAGAAAATGACCACAGTGGTACTTGGCAATTAAACACATTGTGCAAAAATAAAAAAATGGAGATTTGGGGAAGGCAAGAGTGACATATCAAAGATCTAAGAATAAGTACTTAAAAGATTCAGTCGCCTAATCTGTGCTTTCTCTGCCACACCAGGGATCACCAGTGTGAACAACATAGCCTATCTAGGCCAGAATGGCTGAGAGCACCTTAAAAACACCTTCCCTCACCGTCATGGTCATGATTGGTAGAGCACCATGTGAAGAAAGCATCTTACAGCCATTGCGCTAGCACAAGCTCTGACACATAAGAGCAATAGCACCTTCCACAAGTCACATAGGCTCACCGGGCCTCAGCTTCTTCATATGAAAACTAGGCCTCCATGTTTTAGTGCATGATTAGGTGATTCAAAGAGAAAGAACTAAGTTGTGGGATGTCACAAAAGGCACCTAGAATGTTATTGTCTCTATTGGTGTATGATTTGATCCCAAAAAATTACACATAAAGAAGGAGGGCATCTGTCAGCATCACTGAAGGAAAAGTTAAAGACTTCTGAAGAATTTAGATCAGTAGTTCTCAACCTGTGTGTGGCAACCCCTGTGGGGGTCGAACAACCCTTTCACAGAGGTCACATATCAGATATCCTGCACATCAGATACTTACAAGTCATAACAGTAGAAAATTACAGTTACCAAGCAGCAACACAAATAATTTTGTGGGTGGGGTCAGCAAAAAGTGAGGAGCTGTATTGAAGGTCACAGCATTAAGAAGATAGAGAACCACTGCTCTAGATAGACAGAAGGTAGTCGAATGAGTCTCCTCGGTTTCTATGCTGGCTTTTATATCACTGTTATTTCTCAGGAACCATCACCAAGAGCTGCTGTTAGAGCAGGGTCTGTCATCTACTGAGAGTCTGACATCAAGGATCCTCGGGTGAGAGAGGAGATGGATAACTTAATCTTGCTCAAGCTGCTAACACTATAACCCAGGAAGGGAACTGTGATTGCTTATAATGGCCACCAGGGGGAGACAAATAGGGCTGCATGAAGAAACCAGAGTTCTTAACTGCGGTGATTGGCACTATCCACATGTTTTCTCTCGTGTTATCTCTTTTCTTATAAATGTCTTCGTAAAATCGCTTTTCTTATAAATGTCTGTCTCTAGCCCTTTACCAATTGTCAGATTCTCAGATGCCTTCTTCACAGTCTAACCAGCGCAAGCCCTCGAGGATGGGAGAGCCAAAGACACAAACACTGAACTGCTGACCTGAGATTGGCTTTGGCTAGCACCATCTAACCTCCCCTGGTTTCCACCCTGTTTGCCAACATGCCCCTCCATTCTATGACTTCCAGCTAGATTTCCAACCATGCAGCCTCCCTCTGCTGCTTGCACAATGGCAGAAGCTTCTAGATGCTCTCCAATCCTGTTTCCTCTTTTCCCCCAAGCACGCAAGACCACATCTCTGGATCTCCCTTGCAGTCAGTTCAGTAGGATGCTGGCCGATGGGTGCTCATCACGCCTCTGACCTATTGCCACACTCTCTCTCTTCCCCTTCCACAATGACTTCAACAGCTCCCTGGTTGAGATGACATTCACAAAATGGAAGGGGCCAGGTCCTCAAGTAGACATTTGTTGAGAAGACACACTCCCAATAGCAACATAGTTAGCGTCATAGCATAAGTAACTGTTCAGCCACCAAGAATGGAGGGATGTTGGCAATGGAATGTAGAGTTTACCACTTAGACTCACCAGCCATAACCCCTGGCTTACCCAATTCTCACCATGTGACAAGCACTCCTACTGACATAGCCATTGCTAGGACAGTAGCTATTCAATAGCATTTTATTGATAAAGTTACAGGGTAAAGACCCAAAGACCACTCACCCAGCATGGCCAAAGTCTGAATTGGGAGTCTGTATTGAGCAGGCTGGAGACTGCCTGAAGAGAAACACTTCCCACAGAGCAGCCCCAATGGATATTGCAGGGAGCTTTTAAAATTAAAGAACACAGAAAAACTACATCTTGGTTGGCTGTTGCAGGGTGGGAAGCAAGTTTAACAAGAACCAAGAACAGGGCATTTCAACCCAGGGTTTCAAAAATGGGGTTGGGTGCTTTCCCATGGAACTTTTCATGGCAGGAGCTAAAAAACGAGGATGGTTTCAGCTGAGATAAGAATGTCATCAGAAAGGCAATAATTAGTTCTTGATCCCTGTGAGGCACCTACCTTGTACTTGGTATAATCCATTGGGATCCATGAGGGTCATTTCTGTGAATACTCAAGTCTTTTAGGTTTTTATTAATCATTCCATTCATTTACATCTCAAATGATACCCCACTTTTCAGTTACCCCTCCACCAACCCCTCTCCCACATCCACCCTCTCCTCCCTCCCGCTGCCTCTATGAGGGTGCTCCCCCACCCACCCACCCTCTCCTGCTCCAACACTCCAGCATTCTCCTATGCTGGGACATCAAACCTCCACAGGACCAAAGGCCTCCCCTTCCATTGCTGTCAGACAAGGCCATCCTTTGTTACCTATGTATGTGGAGCCATGGATCCCTTCCTGTACACTCCTTGGCGGTGGTCTAGTCCCTGGGAGCACTGGGTAGTCCGGCCAGCCGATGTTATTCTTCCTATGGGGTTGCAATCCCCCTCCGCTCCTCCAGTCCTTCCACCAACTCCCCCACCAGGGTCCCCAAGCTCAGTTTGATGATTGGCTTCAAGCATCCACAACTGCATTGGTCAGTTGCTGGCAGAACCTCCCAAGGAACTACACACTAGGTTCCTTCCTGTCAGCAAGCATCTCTTGGCAACAGCAACAGTGTCTAGGTTTGGTGTCTGCAAACAGAATAGATCCCCAGGTGGGGCGGTCCCTGAATGGCCCTTCCTCCAGTCTCTGCTCCATTTTTTTGTCCCTGTCTTTCCTTTGGACAGAAATATTTCTGGGTTAAAAACTTTGAGATGGGTGAGTGGGCCCATCCCTCGACTGGGAGCCATGCCTATCTACTGGTGGTCTCTATAGGTTCTATCTCCTCTTCGATACATGCATTTTGACTAAATACTAAGTCTTTGTATAATGATAATATTTTTGCATATGACCTGTGCACATTCTCCTGTGTCCCTCAAGTAACCTCCGGATTGTTTCATCACACCAAACACAGTGTCTCAGTGACACTTTCACTGTTTAGAAAATATTGACATTCATTACAGATGCAATTTTTCCTGGGATTTTTTTGATTGTCTGTACTATAGGAGCCATGGATTTACAGGGCCCCCTGTAGTGATGGACTCTGTGGCTACAGTGAGACCACTCAAGAGGATCAAGTGTCTGATTTGTGTGACAGTCGGCACACACCAGATGTTGGATACAAAGAATGGTGACGTTGTTGGAATGCACAGATGGTTGTGAAGAAGACGGCCCCATGACTGACAGGAACTCAAACCCAAATCCCAGCTTCTCTGCCCAATGTGAGACTGAGGTACACCATGTGTTTCCTTGATCTGACCTCACCTCCTCTGATAATTGTTAGAATTAATAGGTTTTATTGATTTCACCAAATCCTGAAATCCTCACTAAAACCTTGTGTCTGTAAGGATAATCTAGACCATGGTAAACACCAGCTTTGAAGGACACGGCTAAAGCAATGTGCAATGTCTGACTCCTGCACTAGCAGCGACCTAGTCATTCGTCTATGAGATAGAACTGCACACAGCTGCCTCAGCATGTCCATAGACACACACAGAGAGGGGTCCTAAACAGAACCTCTGTCCCTTCTCATGACTCTCCCTGACAGTGAGCCAAGAACAGCAGCTCAGCTGAGCACCCAGGCAAGCAGCAGCTGCTGTTGTTATCGTTTGCCTCTGCTTTGATAGGAACTGAAGGTGTGGGAGAGAGGAGTGTCCCAGCTTCTCCATCTGCAGAAATGCCCTAAGGAGTTAGTTACCAATGCACCTCCTGCACTTCAACCACAGAGATGCCTTCAACATCAGTCTGCTTTATGAGGGAGCTCCTAAGGAAAGCAGACACAGTGGTCCCCAGATCAGCCTCTGGAGAATCTCAAACTCCAGAGTCAGTGTCTACCAGGTTTTCCAGCACCCCAATACTTTTCAGTTAGCTTTCATATCTACTGCTTTTGTAATATTTAATCATCTATTTCTTAACATCTTATAAGGTTCAATATTCCTTCTTACATATACAGCTGGCCCTACAGATTTGTGGTTTCCACATCTGCATGTGGATTTAAACTGTTTTAGAAAAATATGCGAAAACAATTATATCTATATCAAATATGCACCGACTTTTTCTTGACATTACACCTTAAACAATCCAATGTAACCACTGTTTATAAAGTGGTTGGGTTTATAAGTATTATAAGAAACCTAGAAACTAAAC
This sequence comes from Mastomys natalensis, assembly GCA_021653895.1. Lineage (NCBI taxonomy): Eukaryota > Metazoa > Chordata > Mammalia > Rodentia > Muridae > Mastomys > Mastomys natalensis. The sequence continues at coordinate 498,998 of JAJTUV010000990.1, read as the reverse complement.
TATAGATGAGAATGTATATATAATTTACATGCAAACCCTACCGCACTTTATGTGAGGGAATTGAGCACCTGCAGATTGTGGTTTGCGAGGAAGAATGAAAGCACCCCCTCCATGGTCCTGGGTGATGATTCTAGCTCCTATGGACACCACAAATGGGAATACGGTGAAAGAGGATAGGGCCAGATGACGAACAGAAACCTGAGCTCTGGAGCCAAAAGTGTCTGAGAGGAACTCCATCGCTAACACCTAGCACCTGCATGAGTCTTGATAGACTGTGAGCCTCTTTAAAATCTTCACATCACAATGTGCTTGGCCCAGGAAGTCATAGAAGTATCTACTCATCAGGCTGATGGGACGAGTAATCTGTGCCCAGCACACAGTAGGCACTTCATAAATGGTAATTACTCCCATTAGCAATGAACAAACTTACTACAGATTAAAAAAAGAAAAAAAAAAAAACCAACCACAAAGGCTGGGGTGTTACTCAGCTGGTAGAGCGCTTGTCTTACATGCATGCAGCCACATGTTTGACACACACCCCCCGACCCCGCACCACACACACACAAGGAAAATGAAAATAACCACAACACTATGCATGACAGTCGACTGGCTCTGCACTCCGACACACAATGTTGTAACACAGGCCAAGGAATCCTATTAAATGTTCAAAATCTATTCGAAGGACAGGCTACCTTGGGGGTCATTTTGGTGTGGCTTTAGACTTGCTTTTTATTTTTTTGCCTGAGGGATGAAGTGGTCCTGGGAAGACCGATGTCCCAATCCACTGTTTTGGTTCCTCTAGAAGCAGCCAGGAGAAGCATGTCTGCCCAGAGTTCTTCTGTGGGAAACAAAGCTACTTCTCAAGGCCGGTTGCTCAACCCCAGGCTCATTAGCACTTTCTACTTCTTGAGGTTTGTCTATCTACAGATCTCAACGTGCCTCAAAACATTCATTAATACTCCCAACACCCTGTCAGCCCAGAGTCACAGTCCCCATTCTACAGATGGGAAAACGGATAGAAAGGGCAATTAAGTGATGCCGCCATTAAGTGACTGTTGAGCAAACAGGGAGCTGTAGCAGAAGGAGAGCAGTGACTCATGAAGATCCAGGCTGGCGAGGCCACCCCACAGACCAGGTGCCCTGGAATGGACCCACACACAGTTCAGAGCTAGGGATGACATAGGAGCTTAGGGGCAAATCTTTGCACTCCGACAGGCGGGTGTGTTTTATACATTTTTATTGGTTGGAAAACAGAGTAAGCTCCCAAAGGGACCAATGTCTCCTTCCCATTCAGTTGCCACTAGAGCAGCGAAGATGACCCCCAAAGGTATTTCCAATTAAACCAAATTTGATTAAGAGATTTTACAGCCCAGAAAAGCAAAGATATATTTAGCCAGGTGGTTAAGAAACTGGATGCATCCCCCAGGCAGCAAGATGCAGGATGAGCCAGGAGCTCAGGAGCCACAGGGACTTCAAAGCTTACACTGGGAAGACACACAGAGAACCTTCAAGGTGTTTGACACTTCTAATTCAGCAAGCAAACGTTTACAGTGGGTCCAAAGCCAAGAGTTAGAAAGTCTGTGTGAGCTCTGTATTCAACTTATCACTTCAAAGGTCCCATCTCTCAACTGTTGCTCTGGGGATTAAATTCCAAAACATGAACATAATAAATAAATAAAGGGCTGAAAAAAAAATGATGGATCAGCTCTTGCATCCTACACTTGCAGAAGACCTGAGTTCAGTTCCCAACACCCACATCAGGTGGTTCACAACCACCTGCAACTCCAGTTCCTGGGAGATCCAACACGTCTAACCTGAGTGCCCTGCACACACACACATACACACACACACACACACACACACATAAACACACCAATAAAATTATTTTAGAATAATAATCAAAAGACAAAGGCAACATCAGAATATAAAATAGTTAACGTGATCATAAATGTCAAAAGAAACAGAATTTTGTACTCAAAAATATAGTATAAAAGTACGCGGTGGTTTGGCTTGTTAATCATGACTTACTGTTTTGTGTGTGTATGTGTGTGTGTGTATGTTGCCATGTTGAATTTTTAAATGCTAATTTTGTAAATCTTTGGTGTAAATATTGTTGCAGCTTTAGATAAGCATGTATTTTACCTAAGTGTGAGTTATGGGGAGAGATCCAGAGGCTTCAAAGAGCAGATTATACTGAGCCTGGAAACCTCATGAGAGCAGTGACTGCAGTGTCAATAGATTCTATGTGTTATCCAGGTGACTTACACACTCCGGGGACCTAGATGAAGACATGTCATCTCAGATTCTCCATACTTCATGAGAACAGCAGGGCACAGTCTGACAGCCTCTCGGTGACTTCAGAATGTTCATGTCCATTGGGATGACAACAATAGCATCTTAGATCCCAGCCTCAAAAATTATATTAGAAGGACTGAAGAGATGGCTTGGAGGCTTAAGAGCACTGGCTGTTCTTGCAGAGGACCTGGGTTCAGCTCCCAGCACTTCCATGAAAGCTTACGATTGGTAACTCAAGTTCCAGGGGATCCAATGCTCTCCTCTGTCCTCCAAACACTAAGCATTCAGATTCAAGTGCACGGACGTGCATGCAGGTAAGCAATAATCATAAAATAAATAAATCTTTTTAATGGCTTTAGAGCCAGTTCTTGGTGGGTCCACCCATCTGCATGTACCCTGTCTCTGTAGATCACTCATGAAGAACAAATACTCATCCTTGTGACCTTCCAGGCGTACCTGGCTTCTGGATGATATTCAGAATCACCCAAAAAAGACAAACTTGGGGACAGAACCATTAGCAGCAAATAGACACGCACGCTGAGCATGGCAAGCCAGAACTTCCCACTCCAAGGCACTGCTGGTGTAATGTGAGAAAGACACTGTTGACAAGTAGCAGGCTGTGTTGCTTACCTGGAAGAACATCACCTATATCCAACTGTAACATACATCTCTGCAGCACGCGCTGCTCCATCTTCCTGTGGAGCCCTTCCTTGGGAGTCCCAAATACTTTGTTCACAGTGTGTGCTTTCTTCTCTTAAAGGGCCCAGCGCACCCCTGACTCTGCAGTCCACATGCTAATGCATCACTGCTGAGTGAAAATGAAAAGGGCTTACAAGTTTAAAAGAGGCTGATAAAAATTAAGGAAGTATTGCCTTATTAAACCCAGAGAGTTAAAGCTATCTTCTCAATACCCTGGAACCGAGGTCATGGCTTTTTATCCATTGGTGAATTGATAAAGGAAAAAGCTGTCAGCCATGTGCAGGGACTGTCCCAGTTGCTGCATATATGTGACTATAGGTAGTGTTCTCAGTGTTCTTCCCAGTGTCACATTCCCACTACACATGTAAGTAAACTAAAGCTGTGTGTGGTAATTTGTCCAAAGTTATGAAGCTGGATGTTGTGTGACTTTTCTTCATAAGACATAAGAAAACACCTATTCACCCCAGATAAGTCATCAACAGCAAACCAATCCACCCAAGTCTAATGTAGTGAACAAGTGGGTTTATTAGGGGTTACTTACAAGAGTCTTGGTAAACAGTTACAGGACAACAAATGACCCAACGGCATCAACAAAACCCCACCCGATCGTGGACAATGACTCACAAAAAATGAATCATGGGAGCTCCGTACATGAGTTTCAGGCAGTTTGGTCAGTCGAAGATTCTTTTCCTCCTGGCCATTATTACTGTTTATATAGCTTTGGGAGAGGGCCTGGTGAATCTTGTAAGTTTCAGGAACTTCCTTACAACTATGAGTTTTGACTACTTCCTGAACCTTATCAGTGAGTCTTAACCAGCCTCATTCAGGGATACAGGGAATTACAGAACACTGAGGTAAAATGTGGGCCTCTAACATCACACCAATGGCCCAGAGACTAAAACGCATGACCATAGACCTGCTCTGTGGTCCTCATTACAGCTACTGCTCCCGTAACTGACATGCCATCAAGAGTGTTCTTGTTGCCAACCTATGCAAGGAATGGTGTACAGTCCCCACAACTGAGGATGCATCATCTCATTGAGATGAAAACACTGGGGCACACACACAAAAAGGCTTCAGACACACATTTCATCAGAGCTTTGCTCCTCGTTCCCCTTGAAAAGTCAGTGCTTCACATTTTTCTGACTGTTTCCTGTCCTCTTGCTAAAGAAAGGAATCTCTGTGACCACCAATGCCTAGTTCCAAGCCCAGAAATGCCTTGGTTCTCAGCTTATCCAGATGACCATGGCAGGATTTACCTAGAGCTGACAGAGGAGAATATACAGGAATTATTCAGTATGCTCCTACACAGGTACTTGGCAGACGTTAAAAAGATAGGAAAGATGGGCACCGTACCATTGAATCACTTCCTGGAGCACATGTGGAACATCTAATCACAGTTTTCACAGAGATTTTCCTTCAGTCTATACATAATGGAAACATGTATATGAAACAGAGCAAGCCAGCCTACCAAGCAAAGCAAGGGCTCCCAACGTGGTACTTACTGGTCCTGGAGCAGGTATATTTCAACAGATGATCAGGAAATAGGCCTTGAGATGACATCACTGGCCACCATCTTTCATCCCATCTAGGATCCACAAATGAAAGTACATGTGTTTGTAGGGAATCCCAGGCTCCACTCATTTGAGACTTTCCCCAGGAACCTCGGTTAAAAATATATGTGTTCTCTATCAGAGTCCATCATTTGGCCAAGAAGGGGCACCAATGACGCTTCCAGGTGCCATATACAAATGTGTTGCTCTTACACTGAGATTCAGTAGCCCTGGATTTCTCTAAACAGGACAACTATTTGTTGTTTTATCCACAAACTTTTTTTTTTAATTTGTTTTCTTGCTGATTGTTTGGAAGACTGTTTGATTGTGTGTTATGAGCTGGTTTATTTATGTTCTAGAGCTAACTGCTCATTCCACCTCTGAGCTCACTGTTTAAACATGGTTACATTCGGTCAGCCTCTGGCTCCACTTCTGGAGTCCAGGGAAACAGAGACACACCCAGCTATGACAGGGTAGCCATCATTTGGCTACTGTTCTCTCTGAAGCACTGTCTCATTGTATAGCCCAAGTTCCCCTCTATCTCTTGCTACTCCTCCCTCCTCCTCTTCCTCAATGTTGGTGTTACTGACCTGTATCACCACACCCAACTGGCTCATGGTTCTCGACTGCACTCCTGAGAGCCTGACTTCTTCTACCTTATCAAACACAGATGACAGAAAGGGGAAAGGTGAGCTTTTAAATTCTAGTAGAGGAAACATGGGTCTCCACTGTCTTATTACTGGTATTAGTTTATTGTTGTTGCTATTTTTATTCTATTGCAAGGTGGTTTTGTAAACTGTCTATATCTTTGGAAGACTATCAGAATCTTCCCCCAGCATCTGAATCTCCAATAAGTTTGAACTTACCATGTTTGTGGCATCTCTGAATCACTCCGTGTTATTTGTATGCACAATGGTGATTAACAATGTCCAAGAGTCACTTTGGACTTGTAGTCTTCTGTTACCCAGGAAACAACGCCCTACAGGCCAACTTAAAAGGTCAGACCCTTGACTTCTAAGCTCAAACCTAGAATGAAGTTGATCTCTGAGAGCATAAATCAATGCTGAAAATAATCCTATCTTCATGAAGATTCATTTTTATTACCAACACTGAAGAACCTGGGTTTAGTTTTTCTAAAAGATATTTAGGTTTATCTAACTAAATCCAAGAGCTCTATCCTTTACCATTTCTCCTCATCCTAAGTCCTCTCCAGACTGTAAATCAGTAATTCTCAACCTTCCTACTACTGGGACACATTAATATAGTTCCTCATGTTGTGGTGATGCCTAATCATAAAATTATTTCATTGCTATTTCATAACCATAATTTTGCTACTGTTACAAATTGTAAATATTTGATATACAGGATATCTGATATGTGACCCTGTAAAAAGATTGTTCAACCCCCAAAGGGTTCACAACCCACAGGCTGAGAACCACTGCCCTAAAAAAAATCTTTATGGAGTAGATCATTGCAAATAAGAGAGTAGTAGAGAAGTTTTGAGACATGTTGGCCAAGTAAGGAGCCCTAGGCTCAGCAGATCTGGTTTGCATCTTAGCTCTGACCCTCACTCGCTACAAGATAAGCATCAAAACAAACAGGCCTGTTTTCTGCTAGCAGTGAGAGAGCAAATTCCTACCTTTCTTATTAGTCAAAAATGAATCTCCTGCACATAAAATGTTTTCAATAATAACATGCTACAATCAGTCGCCTACTAATAAAAGATAGTAATTGTTGAATGTCAGCTATGTGCTGGCCACAATCCTAAGAGCTTTACATAACATGAATGCTGTGGCTTTGCTTTTCACATCTTATTAAATATGTGAATAGATGCCCAGAGAGGTTAAATGCACCCAAGGTCAAGAGACTACTAATATACCTAGAACTTGAACCTGGATGGTCTGGCTCTAGCCTAGGCTATTGTCCAATACCCTCAGAGTAACACACCTTAACAGAGGTGTGTTAAGCATGTGGGTTACAAAAACTAAGATCTAGAGCCTTCTCTTGAGAACATGTACATCAGTAGGAAATCCAAGCGCGTAGTCAACAGCATCATAGAATGAAGGGAATGGAAAGGGTAAGTATGGGATATTGGTAGGGCTTGCACGGAGCACCTAACCAAACAGTTTTTGGAGACACCCAAACTAGAGGAACAAAAAATGATAGTTCGTGCAGAAAGTGAGGACATTGTGTCTCAGGGAAGTGCAGGGCTTTGGCACAACCGAAGCTTGAGGAGAGTAGGTAGGATGATACGGAAGAAGAGGTAGCAGCTTGCACAGGGATTGATGGAAGAAATAGGAGAAGTAAGAGTACAAAAGGGAAATGCACAGAAGTGGTGGCTCACACCTGTAACTCTGGTACTGGAGGAAGGCTAAAACAGGATGATCACTTTGGGTTCGAGGCTGGGCTACATAGCAGAACTCTCTCTCTCTCTCTCTCTCTCCTCTCTCACACACACACACACACAGAGAGAGAGAGAGAGAGAGAGAGAGAGAGAGAGAGAGAGAGAGATGCACACAGAGAGAGACAGAGAGACAGCGAGACGACAGAGGAAACAGAGAAACAGAGAGAAAGGAAGAGAGAGGAAGAGAGATGGAGACAGAACACAGACACTAGAAAAGACCATGTGAGGACAGAGCAGAAAGCGTGCCCTCAGTCAAAACTGAAACAGCCAGCACCTGGCCTTGAACCTCCCAGAACTAATATGAATAAATGTCTGTGATTTAAGTCACCCTGGCTATCATGTTTTGTCTTAGAAATTGTGCAGACTATGAATGGCCCCAGAGATACAAAGATACTAAGAGCTAGTCTTCAAGTCTCGGCTCACATTGACTCAGTCGCACAGTGTAGGTACTGTGGAATAGCCTTCAGGTAAGGCCCTATACCTTGGCTCTCCTCTATTGCTCTCAGGAGTCTGAGAGCATCCTCCACAAGGTTCCCTTCACGGTAGCTCAATGATTATGGTTGATATTTTCACACACACACATACACAAGAGAGAGGAGAGAGAGAGAGAGAGAGAGAGAGAGAGAGAGAGAGAGAAGAGAGAGACAGAGAGAGAGAGAGACAGACAGACAGACAGACAGAGAGAGAGAGAGAAAAGAGGGAGGGAGGGAGAGGGAGTCTAGAAAGTGAAGGAGTGAGTGGTTAAACTTCATAACTTACCCGGAACCTTGATTTTTTTCATGTGTAAAGTGAGTCTAGCTAAATCTACCTCACATCATTCTTGAGATGATTAAATGAGCCAGTTCATGTACCTCACACATAACAAATGACCATGTCTCTTCCAGTCACCCTTTAATCAGCTGAGAGAAAGAAAGAAAAAAAAACAAACAAACAAACAATGAAACAAAGAAAGAAAGAAAGAAAGAAAGAAAAGAAAAGAAAGAAAGAAAGAAAGAAAGAGGGAGGGAGGGAGGGGAGAAGAAGAGACTGGATATTGGCAATGGAAATAAAAGTAAAGAACAGTTTAAAAAAATACCACATCAAATAACATCACTTCCTCTTGCAGATACTGTGCATGGATCCTCAGTGCCCGAAATCATAGACTTTAAAGGCTAGGTCACCCTCCAACCTTATTTCCTGCCTTTGTGGATTGATCTTTCTACTGTTCTTGAGTAACTCTGGCAGACTTAGACCAATTTTCACAATGCCCTTGAACCTCATCGCTCCTCTCTGTGGTTCCGTGGTTCAGCTAAACACATATTCATATGGAACACTTATCTCTCATCTTGTCATTCTAAGTTTGAGTTCTGGCCCTCAGGGTTCATCTGTGGTCTGAATCTGTCAGTGAAGACAGTTTCTCATTACTCCGGGGCACCCGAAGGTATATCTCTGTCATCTACCAAGCCATTGTTAAAGTGTAGAATGACACAGGGAAAGGATTATTTTCTCAGCATCCACTTGCTACAGCCTCAGCAGATATGCTAATCAACTCTTTAGAGCACAGGCTTAGAATCCATGTAACACTTTCATCATCCATCACCTATGACCCCAACTTGCCCATGTTGGGCAATCTCAAATTGTCCATGAGAAAGCCATGCAGAAACTTCAGGCACTCTGTTTTGAGGCTGTCATGAGACACTAGCCTAACCACCATTACTCAAATGTAAATTATGCATAAGCTTAAGTTCAGTTTATTTTCAGGATGGGCTAGCTTCTGCTGCAGTGACAAGCCAGTATGCTGGTTAGGTTTAACTATCAACTAGACCAACACTACAATCACCTGGGAAGAATCCTAATGAGAAAATATCAACATCAGGTTGGCCTGTGGGAGATTGTATGATTATTAATTTATGTAGGACGACCCAACCCAGTGTGGGCGGCACCATCCCTAGGCAGATGGTCCTGAACAGTAAGAAGAGAAGAGAAACTAAGAGCAAGCAAACACTGGAGCAATGCAAAGGAACAATGCAATCATTCTCTCTTTGCTCTCGACTGTTTGTGTGATGTAACTAGTTGCTTGAGCTCTTGCCTTAATACCTCCCAAACTATGGACTGTAACTTGGAATTATAAGCTAAAATAAACCCTCTTTCCTCCAAGGTACTTCTTTGGGACAGCAGGGTATTTGTCATGGCAACAGACATGGATAGTCAGGAAATCTCTGCAACTTTATTCTCCGTGCACATGCGGTGCAGGGCAGGTCAAGCAGAAAACTATCCTGCTGTAGTGTCATCTGGAACAGTGTCCTCCAAGGCTGCCAAGCCCGAAAAGGAGAGGACTAGATGAGGCATACCCTAATAGTCACATCTCCAAACTGACCCCAGGGCACCGCACCTGCAAAATTGTGAAGCATCGAGACAAAAATGAGTATGTAGTGGTGCTTGCTGGCTCTGTAATACCTGGGTGTGTTTGCCTGTGTGATCTCATGCTGACTTTTCCCCTTTCTCTGTGTTTAGAAACCTTAGATTCTCAGCTGCAGAATCATCCACGCTGATGCATTGGATAGAGTCCATTAGCATCAGCCACTTTAATGCCAGTAAAACAACCTAGATGTTCCCAAACATTGCTTAAGACGTCCCTTTCATGTTTAATCCTCTGACCACTGGAGGAAAAGAACTCTCCGTTCAGAACAACCTGCTTGATTAGTCTGATTAATGAATTTTTCTGAAGTTATTTTGGTTGGTCCTTCCCACCCTTGGCGTCACGATTGGCCTGTGGCAACTTGTGTGTAGATTAATGAGGCTTTCAGCAGCTCGTGGAAAAGTGTTCATTACCTTAATTATCCACACCTTCAACTGAGGGCAGCACAGGCTGTCAGGACACAGCAGTGTATCTGCACTAGAGAAGAGCCTTAGCTTGGTGTTGCTCAGCCAGACGGGCTCTCCCTAGAGAGACAAGAAGACGGGGAGACAAGGAACGGGGGAGGAAAGAAGTAAATCGATACCAGAGATAACGCCACAAGGAAAGACTTAGTGTGAGTACCTGATTGCATGCTGAATGCATTTATTAAGTACCTAGGACAGATAATGCTGATGAAGCAGATGCCATCCCATATGGCTACCTGGATTAATCCTTATGCAACTCATGGTTTAATCTCTCCTAAATCAGCACGAGCAATCAAACAACAAAATACCACGTCTATCCTCTTTCTGAACCCATCTGATTTTATGTCTCATTTCTGCCCCTTGGACTAAGACTCAATGGCCCATAGCTTTCCCAGAAAGGTACAGTGAATGTCTTCCTTCCAGTAACCCACTCCTCCAAGGACCAAGTCCTATGTCTGAACTTCTAGCTGGGGAGGAAAATTCAACTTCTTCACTGTTTCTCTACTACCAAGACACTTCTTGTTCTTCTCATTTGCACTGAAGTAAAGCTCTACTCACTGAGACTTTCACTTATTGTCCCAGATCAGGGGTATTCACTTTGGTCTTCCCCTTCATCTCCCTTCTATCACAAAGCAGCAAGTCGTACTCCCTGCTGGTCCCTGTGGAGCAAGGGAAGTTCATGGCACTTACACATAAGGCTCATTTTCGGCATCCTTCAGTGATTATGGAAGGGGCAGGGGGGCTTCAGAATCTTCAGACGCTTCTTCCTCAAACTCCTGTGATGACAAGAATCACAGGAGCTTTGAAACTACGAGACTCAGAGTCCAACCAAAGAAATTCTAACTTGAGACCTAAGCATTTTCTACAAGCACCCAGGAAAAATGACTCCGTGACCTCAGTAATAACCATTCCCTAAACGTCCGTAAGCCAGTCAGGTGGGGGGGTGTATGTGCACACACACGTGTGTGCACTTTACCAAGCCTTTGCAGGTAGGTGGTAAATTGCTTAGAATTAGAGAGTGGTTGGTGTGTAGCAAAACCTAGATTTAAAGCTTCTGCTCCCTGGTCCCTGACTCCAGTCGTCTAACCCAACCATTGCTAATGGCTAAATAGCAAGAGGAGAGTGAGGTTTGGGTAAGGGGAATGGCTCATCCAGTGAAGTGCTAACTGTGCAAGCATGAAGACCCAAGTTTGATGTCAGCACCCACATAAAAAGCCAAACATGGCAGCTCATATTCGGAATCCCAGTGCTGAGGAGGCAGAGATGGGCAGATCTCGAGGGTTCCTTGTGGCCATCCAGTCCCGCCTATACAGTGATCTCCAGCCTAATGAGAAACCCTGTCTCAAAACACATGGTGAATAACCCCTGAGGAACAACACCTCTGGCTCCACATACACGCATGAACATACATGTGCCCACATATACAAATCTGCACTTGCACTTACACACACACTAAATAAAATTTCAAAAATAAAGAACACTGGTCTTTGAGCTTTCTGTGATTAGTAGCAATATAAGCCAGTGACTGTGTGTTCTCAGACTCTATATTTGCTGTTATTCATAAATCATATTTATATGATTGATATTGTAAAATATAACCTAAGCAGAAATGTTTAAAAGGTAAAACCAAAATTAATTAAACCATTTTAATTATTTTATTTTATGTAATAATCTCTAACAACATATATTTTATAACTGGTATCATAAAATATAACTTAAGCAGAAACTTTTAAACAGTGAAACCAAAATTAATTGAACTATTTTAATTACTTTATGTAATAATCTCAAACAACCTACTTTGCTGCCCATCCCCCAAATGGCAACAATGAAAATCACTTTACTACAACCACTGTTTTACTGCTGTGAGTTCATGCAGTGACCATGTCTTGTCCAGGAAGACTCTATCTGACTCACGCTCCAGTAGATGGCCCCGCATCCGTGCACAGAAAATAATAGGAGATAAATGGGCAGAGGACATGACACATTCGGGGGAATCCAGGCGGAGCTGGAGAGAGCTAAGGGGTGAATATGATCAAAATATAATGTATAGGTATATTAAATTCTCAAATAATAAATTAAAAATTTATTTTTAAGAAGAGTCAACACATCATTAAAAAATCATTTTGCCGGCAATGGTGTGTTTTTGAATATGCTTTCCTAGTTTTCTTCAGTAGGGTTTAATTGTTATGACAACATAATTGATGGTTTCATTCCAAATTCAGAGTTTTTGAATTTGCTTTTCATGGCTTCTGCACCTGGAAAGATGTCTCAGAATGACACTAGATCCTAATGAAGGTCACACACTAAGTGTCAAAACCAATGAGTGGCAATATCCCTTTTAAATTCTGGGGAAATGGAAATTTGCTAGCCAAATTCCACCAGAGTCTTTCTATCATCTCCAATGATTTCCCACAACTTTCTGGCTATTTCCTTTAAAAGCACAATGAGTTAGATCATTGCCTAGCCCAATCGTCATCAGAGAGGATTCCTCTGGCAGCTGATGGAAGCAGAGACTACAGCCAACAATAGATGGACAGAGCCCAAAAAGGAGATCTCCATCAGGGCCCTCCCCTCAGAGCTTGGGGAATCACACAGAAAGGGGGTAAGAAGGACTGTAGGATCCAGAAAGGTAGAGGACACTAGGAGAACACAGCCCACAGAATCAAGTAATCAAGGCTCATAGGGGTTTAAGTGATCGTCACAGACCTGCATGGGTCTATGCTAGGTCCTCTGCATATATGTTATGATTGTTGGCTTAGTCTTTTTTGTGGGACTCCTAGCAGTGCGAGTGGGGCTGTCTTTGACTCTTTTGACTTCTCAGGGGACCCTTTTCCTCCTATTGGGTTGTCTCATCCAGCCTTGATATGAGGGCTTGTGCCTATTCTTATTGTATCTTTTTATGCCATGTTCATTTGATTTCTTTGAAAGGCCTGTTCTTTTCTAAAAGGAAAAGAAAGAGTGGATCTGAGGGAAAGAAGGAGTGGAGAGGTAGCTGGGAGTGGGGGGAGTGAAGGGAGGGGAAACTGTGGTCAGGATGTATTATATGAGAGAAGAATAAATTTATTTACTTACTTATTGTGGAGATGGAACTCAGTTGATTTTTTGTTGGAGTATTTGTATTTCAGCAACAGAAATAAAACTCCACAGAATATACCAAGTCCCATATTGCCTAATTCAGAGACTCCCAAACTTAAGCTCTGGGGAGCCACCTACATTCTTCATGATACTGTGACAGATACAGTGGCTAATTTGTACTTAGAAGTACTTCCTTTTTTGTGTGTGGTTTTTTTGAGACAGAGTCTCACTGTGTAGCCCTGGCTATCCTGAAACTTACTCTATAGACCAGGCTGGCCTTGAACTCACAGGCATCCACCTGCCTCTGCCTCCCAAGCTAGAGGTGCTTCTAAGATGTCTAGTTATCATTTTGTAGCTTTTTAAAAATGCCTAGCCACTGAGCAGTGTGATGCATGCCTTTAAGCCAGCACTCTGGGGACAGAGAGGCAGATACATCTCTGCGTTCAAGACTATCCAGATCTACATGGTGAGCTCCAGACAGCTGGGCCTTCATAATGAGACTGTTTTTAAAAGAGAAAAGCCGTAGTCCCAGTTACTGAAGAGGCAGTGGCAGGAAGATTATTTAATTCTAGAATTTGAGACCAACCTGGGCAACTTACCATGACTCCACCTTTTTTAAAAGGTGGGTGTACTAATCGTAAATGTTTTAATGCTAAATGCTGATTCACTGAAAGCCAGAGAGGTCACACAGCTTGCCCAAGTTCGCTTACAAGCAAGAGACAGGGTCATGGTCCATACCCCACCTTCATGCTGCTGATGCAGAGCTTGGCTAGAGACCAAGGAGCTCCAGTAAATAAGCACCTGGAGCAAGGAGAGGAAATCTTAGCAGCAGGGATCATCACAGTCAGGGACAAGACAAGATGCCTGCCTGACACCAACATTCAATACGAAGTCCCAACACTAGGAAGTAGACGGGGAAGAAAACAAACAGAACAGAGGGGAAAAAGTGATCCCAGTCATTCAGCAGAGCCTCAGGGATGTGCTCACAGATTCCGAACCTGGAAGGGAAGACCTCTTTCCTCTGTAGACTGGTCAGTTAGTCCAGCCTGTTGCCACTCAGGAGTCAGACAGGATGAGTCCCAGTTACAGCCCACACTGTGTGCAGCTGAGCGAACTTGAGCAAGCATGTGTTCTTAGAACCCCTATATCCTTGGATCTCACAACAGCAATGCTTCCTTAGTGGGTTGTCTGAGCTGTCAGTAAGGTAGGGAGACACCAACGAGATGGAGACATTCTAAGCACTAATTCTGGAGCTAGCCAGTTGGTTCCCATTCCTATGACGCATTAGTTGTAGCTCATGAATGATACACTTTGCATCTCTGTGCTTTAATCTCCCGTCAAGTTGGCACGATGGATGATGGTACCAATCTTTCAAGGCCAGTAAGATGGTTAGAATAAGTCAACGCTAATAAAGTCCTTTGAGCAGCAGCGTGCAGAACAGTACTATAGGAGCAGGTGTCAAATTAAGATCTAAATGATGAAACAGAGCATGTCAGTACCCAGGAGCAATCCCAGCACTGAGGGGCCTAAGGCAAGAGCTTTGTGAGTTTGAAGCCAGACTAAGCTATATAACAGGACCTTGTCTCATTATATATACATACACAAACACACACACATATATATACATATTGACTCCTCCATCAACAAACAAGGTTAATGTTCTTAAGGAAGGGCTTACACACACACACACACACACACACACACACACACACTAAATATGAAATAAGGCAAGAGGCCAAAGTTCACAATATACATATATGAAATGTCATGGTGATGTTGATTATTTTATTTAATTGTGTTATACAATATGTACTAATTTTTAAAGGGGAAACATTAACAGGAAATTGCCCCTGTGGAAGGTAAGGCTTTTTCTTTCCTCCTCACAGGACAAGAATTTTCACTGATTCAGAACTGTATTTAGAAGAAAACCCAGACTCTGAAGGCATCATAATTTGCAGAGTTGGTTTTGGCAAGAAAAAAAAGTTTGATTTTCTGCTCAACTCTGCATCTTTGCCCAGTTTCCTCCCATGTCTGGGCAGGTGGACAGAGAGAGTAGGACCCTGAGGGCTCCCCCATTTGGCTGTCAGAGTGCCATCTGTTGGTGATGACCTGCACTAACACTGTATGGCTTAGTGAGGGACAAGCCCATGGCAACCTCTGGCCCAGAGCAGGTATTGAGTAAGCCCTTCCTGTCTCCACGTGCCTCCCCTCAGAAGATTCAGATTATTCTGGGCCTGAAAGCAGGCTTCCTCAGGCCATGGCCACATGCCTAGATGACTCACACCTAATTCCTGTAACACTGTTCTTCAGAGCTCCAGCTTGGGCCAGCTGATCTCCGAATCCTTTCTTTCCTCCTGACAAATATTAGTAAGAAAAACACCAAACACCAGGGATGTTTCAGGTGCTCTGCTGCTAGGCACCAGGAACACAGCCATGAACTAATATGGGAAGGAGATTAACAACTAGAACATAGCAAGTCCTGTTAGGTGGGATCACCGGGGAGACATTCCAGCCCAGTGCAGGGCAGGGACATGAGGAAGGAACAATTGCACAACATCTGCTATGTGGTAAGCACAGCCCATTCATTCCCTTTTGCTAACATACTCAACCATTTTGTAAGGTAGGTGACATATCCTCACTTACCATCATGGTAAGCGAAGAGCAGACAGACTCAGAAACTAGCCCACAGTCACACAGCCAGGACCGAGTCGAATCAGTGGGATTCCAGGACTCATGCTGGCTGCCGTCACCCAACCTCTACAGTGGGCTACAGTGTCACTTGCCTGGTAGCCCAACACTTTTCTCTTTGGCATTCTAATTCTTTCAAGTCTAAAAAAGAATGACTACCTCCTAGACTATCAATGCCATACTCATCTCGAGAACCAGGAATGAATCTCATTCTCTGGGGAACTGTTGCTCAAGGTCACTGATATCTGTAGCATGATCCTTATGGGTGACAGTTTGAATGTGCAGGCATCAGTTACAGTATGGCTAGATTCATTTACATCTAGTCCAATGAACTGAGGCCAGTCATGATCAGACCTTGCACCAGATGCTCCATCCCATCTCTACCCTGAGTCTGGACTTCAGCTCTCAAGATCCAGTTTCAGAGACAAGAAACAATCTTGTCATGATGCAGAGTGCTAACCAATATACAATCACTTGGGGGGAAATTTCACAAGAGGGGGCAAAAAATATCATAAAAGCCAGAGAACCAGGACACCCACTATTAGATAGTATCATTTTAACATGACAGGAAAGCTACACCCATGAAATCTCAATATGGTTGTCTAAACAAGACCTGCATAATAACAACTCCAGTTGACGTGCCAATGTAGATGGGGAAATTTCCCAAAGTTCCCTGTCTAGATGAAGAACTACAGACGATCAATTGAAGACTGTGAGAACCAGCTTTCTCCAAGGACAGTCCCCCCTGATAAGTTGTCTAATCCCAAGTGGTCAGCACTAAACACCTATGCATACAAAGCAACACTAAACAGACTCTGGAAGCTGTGTCTGTGTTTTGTATACATACATTCTTTCTGTCCCCTCTTCTGGTGTGTGCCCTGTACCTTGGGGGTATCCCGTCTATAGCTGATTATTACTGTCATTATTATTTTTTATTGTTGCTTATTCTCAGCACTTGAACAGCAATACATGTCTGCAGTAACCACTAGCAACTACTGTGAGAAGTTTCTCTAAAAAAGGTTGGAGGAGGGAGGGGGTGCAGTGAAATGCTGTCTTCTGGTCATGACAGGTATGGTTCATACATGAACTCACAGTAGCTTACACGGGATTAGAAGTCAGTTCAATGTCCCAGTATGGTTGCAGGAGGGGCTCCCAAGGCTCCAGCCCTGGCTGATGAACTATTGGAAGTTGGTGGCTGCTGAGAGGAGGAAGTGTCACTTTTCCTTTCGAGAGGGTCACTGGGCAGCTACCATGCTCCCAGTGGATGACCCCATGTCCATGCACAAATGGACAGCACTATAGGACTTACTGAGTTAAAATATTAATAAAATTTTTTAAATTAAAAGATTATCTGTAGCTCTTCACCTCGGCACGGAAATTTGTGAAATTTCCCCACCTACAATGGCATGTCGACTGGAGTTGTTATTCTGTAAGTCTTGTTTAGACATAAAGAGGACATAAAATTGGGAAGGGGATAAGTTAGAGGGTTCTGAGGATATTGGCTGGGGAAGAAGGAGCAGATATGACTAAAATATATTATATTCATGTGTGGAATGTTTAAAGAGTAAATTAAAAATGTTTTAAAACATCATGGGGTGTAAAAGAAGTAGGGTCATTGTGAAATGTGTTCCCCAGTGTTCACACACATACACACACACACACACACACACACACACTTACAGCCTCCTTTGTAAATACATTCAGGTCATGTGACTGGTTCTGATGGATCATGAGTGGAAATAACATAGAAACATTCAAAGCCCATATGTCTCTTCCGTCTCCTTCTTCCCCTCCTGCAGTGGCACCAAATGCTAAGTGTTCCACATGATGTAACTAAAAATTAACAAGAATTCATAGTCTTCGCTGTGCTTGAGTCGAGTGAGACACGCACAGCTACTTGTGGAATCGCCAACATGGTGCATTGTTTTGTTATCGAAACACAGTATAACAGAACCTGACTAACACCTAATCGGTAAACCCCTGAGGCCAAAGGGAATACGTTTATCTCCTCTTCCCTTACCCATTTCCAGTTTGCTTTTGACTTGCTGCTGTTTTGTTTTCTGTGTTTCTGAATTACTTTCACCATGCCAGCTAGTGCTTGAAATTCCTTTCAGTTTCCATGATCTCTTCTCTAGATTGATGCCCTAAACTGACCCTGATGCCTCAGATAAACCTGACTTGCAATATAATGGGTTCAACTCCCTCACAATTTTATCATAGTAGAGATTGTGTCAGTGTGCTGGGCGAAGGAAGAGTCGTGTCTGGTGTGTAGGAAAAAGAGAAGATGCGATAGGGTGTTGGGGGAGACGACTCATATCAGATGTGTTGGGAAGGAAGGCATCAAGACAGATGTTCTGGAGAAGGAGTTACGACAGGTGTATTAGGAAGGGAGGAGTCAAGACAGATGTATTGGGAAGGGAGGAATCAGACAGATGTATTGGGAAGGGAGGAGTCAAGACAGATGTGTTTGGAATTATGAAAGGTGCATTAGGAAGGGAGGAGTCCTATAATGTGCTGGAAGAGGGAAGAGTCATGTCAGGGGTGTTGGGGGAGGGAGGGGTCACAACAGGTTGTTTGGGGGAGGAGGGGACCGTAATACATGTGTTGAAGGAGGCTTTATGTTTGGCACACTTGTAGCTCCCATTGATTCATATCCCAAGTTTCATTCCTATCCAGAGGCTCTGTTACATATATATAGTTCTTACAAAAGTCTGTTTTGTCTTTTATTTTTTTGTTGTGTTGTTGTTTTTGAGGACCTCATGATCCCCCTGCCTCAGCATAATAGGCATATGCCAGTATGCCAGGACAACTGGTTGTTAATGAAGACCCAGGAGGCATGTTACATTTCCTGAGGTTATACCCAGTGAAAGTCACACTGTGTGAGGAGGCTTGAGACAATGTATCAAAGCCACCATAGACCAGAGTTTTCTCCCACCTGACAGTCAGGTTCAGGAAAATTTCTGAGGAAGAAGGTCTCAATGTGAGGCTACAGTTATGGTCTCTTTTTTCCAAGCTGAAACCAGAATATAGATCAAGTTTTAAATGCTACAACATTCCTGTGAACAAGTTGAGATTTATTCAGAAGCTGACTGTAGAGATACTGAGGAATGCTGGGTGGTCCTTTGGGTTAAGGGTTGAGGGGAAGGTCATTGGCCACTGAGTTTCAGGGCAGTCTAGGTGGATTGAATATCATTCACCCTGTGGTCTGGAGACACTGGGAACCAGAGAGCTCAACCCTGTCACCACAGGGACTGTGAAAGCATTGGCTTGTCAAATGAGCCCCACTGTAGGCTGGGGAAAGACATTGAGCTACGGGGTCGGATGCACTGAGCCTGTGTTACACTCACACTCCACAGATGAGCCCAGGCATTCACGTCAACATCCCTGAACTACAATTTCTTGGTTTGTCTCCACTCAAAGACCTGCACTCACCTTAAAAGACCAGTGTGAGGAGTAAAAGTGAGTTCTCCAGACTTCTCTTAGGAGGCATTGGGACAAAGTGAGACATTTCTCATCCCTTTCTCTCACCAGACTCCAGTCCTCCTATAGATGCTGATGCTACGAGGTAGACCTTATTATCACTCACTCATAGGCCAGGGGAACAATACACAGACATTTAAATGAGCATTTCATTAAATGTTTTGTCCTGAGTTTCTGAATCAGAGGTTGGCTTGGAGCATAGCTCATACTGAATACTAAAGTCCCTGGGGAACTTTAATGAAAAGGATCCCATTGCCTCAGCTCACATCCAGGAAGTGCAATTCAAGTAGCCTCGGTGACTAGCATGCACAGCTGGACTTGAGGACCCCTGCCCAAGTGTCCTAGGAAAGACCACATCATTCTCAAGCCAAGATGGTGGGGGATGTTGGCCTCTCTGCTCCACATGCCCCTCAGTCCTGAAGGTTCCTGCCTTCATGGCCAAGCACAGCGGCTGCTTCACCCTGTGAAAACACTCCACTCCTTTTGAGAAAACAATAGTTTGAGAGACTCTATCTAGGCAAGCACAGCTCCCCGAGGCTGGGCTCCTGCTTTCCCAAGATATAATTCATGGCTCTTACAACAAAGAGTGGGGATGAAAGATGAGGAAACCCTTCAAAGTCTCTATCTTGCCGGAGATCATGAGAGGTTTTTCCAGGCTTGCTATTTTGTAATAGATCTGTTAGAAATCAGAGGAAACTGAGATCCCAGGGCCCCCAAATCGGAAAGAAGACATCTTAATTTAATGTCAATTATCTTGAACATAAAAGAGGAAGGCAGGTCATCTTGTCCCCAGGCAAGCAATGACCAGGTTGCATCCAAAGAACTGAACCATGAAGGCTCCCATTTGTCTATGGCTATGAGGAGAGGTGGGTGAGAATGGTGGAAGGAAGGAGGTTCCCTGGCCAGAGTTGTCTGAAACAATCCCAGGAAAAAGCCTGTCTGACAGAGAGCCTGGAAGGCCTGGTGCTGACAGCTGAAGCTCATTCCTCCTTGAGGTAGAAAACGACAGTGCTTGCTGAAAAAAGAAAAAGAAAAAAGCATTCAGATGGCTAAACGTTTAAACCTGATTGAAGCTGCTGGTGGTGGTGGTGGTGGTGGTGTGTGGTCTGTGTGTGTGTGTGTGTGTGTGTGTGTGTGTGTGTGGTGTGTGTGTGTGTCTGTGTCTGTGTGGTTTTAATTAGTAACACAGGCTGGTCAATAAAGCAGCCACCTCTGTTCTTCAGCCAACAATCTTTCTATTTCACTGGCAGGGAAGGGAGAGCAATTAAAGCATAAAAATAAAAGTGCAGGACACAGGATGAGAGTTCCGGGGAAGAAAGGACCGTGCCGGGTTAAAGTGTGAGCCGTGCGCAAGTAACTCAGTGATTACAAGTCCTTTCACATAGTCTAATATGGAACACTTCTCCCCATTAGGACGCAGGGAGGGAGAAAGGGAGAGGGGACAGCTACTCCAGCAGTAGGTCAAATGGCAGCTACCAAAGTCTTATGAGCTAAGGGGAGAGATCGGGGCACTGTGGAATATCCCACCCTAACCCCCGCCCAAAATAATCAGCTCTAACACCCGAAACCACAACCTCACCTTACTTTCTCTATACACTGCCCCAATCTTTACCAATCAGAATTCCAACATTCCAGTGTCTCCAAGAACCGGAGAGTTGAAGAAAAAGGAAACTGGGTTACTTGTTTCTTTCCTCTTCTCAAACGCCACGGTAAAGCACATCCCAGATCAGGAGGCACATTTCTCATGTGGGTTTTTTTTTTTTTTTTCAATGGCTTTCAACATTTTCTTTGTTTACATTAAGGGTTGAGTGTTGTGTGGAAACACAAAGAAATAATCAGGTTGGAATGGGTAGTGGACTGCTCCTCTGTGATGTTTGCATTCGGCTTCGCTGCCCGGTACTCAGCAAACCATGCAGACTGGCTCTTCCTCATGCTCACGACACCTTCCTCTGGTGCCCATGGGAAAAGTGAGGCTCCCTCCCCAAGAGATGGCTCTCCCAAGCTATTGCCAATTCTTGAAACCCGTAAATGAAAGGGAGAAGGCAACTCATGTTTAATTGAGTGTTAAGTAGGTACTTTATTTAATCCTCGCAATTATCCTGTGCAGTAAAAGAAAAAAATATCATCGCCCCCACTTTATAGATGAGACAACTCGAGGTCTCACAGATAAAGTGACTCGTCCAAGATTACAGAACTAAAGAGCAGTAGGACGGGATCTGAAGGGAGTTCTAAGGACTACGTGTGGTGGGAAACATGGGTAAATATTCCAGGGTGGATACAGCCTTTCAGGCCAGTAGAGGAAACCAACTGGCACTACTGACATAAACTCAAAGATCCAACGTGATCAATGGTAATAAGTAAGTAATGTGTAATGACACTAGAGGCCCAGAGAAGCAATCAGACCATCTGGGACACCACCACAGAACAGGCTACGTTTGAAGGGGCCATAAAAGATGGGCAGAGCCACATAGAGGAGGACAGAGGAGAAAGAAAAAATTGATAATGTGTGGGGACAGGGATATATAGCAAATGCCTGGGTGTCCCAGAATACCTGACAAATGGCCAATTCAGTAGGGTGGTGACCACACCATCTTCTGACCTGTGTTCCTCTTCTTTAAAGTAACATTAAGGCCTCTTCAAGAGGGTCTCTAGGGCATTCACTGCTGCCCATACCCTCTCAAAATCCTTCTAACTGGGGTACCCTTGGCCACATTTCCCTTCCCACTCCCATCCCCAGTACTGTGTCTCATCGTACCCCATCCACCGTTGGGTGCCAGGTCTCTACTGCCACCCCAGGCCAGTGTGGCTCCTCCCCAGTGGACACCTATAGTCCCATCATCCCCATATCATGGCAATAGCCTGCAATAGCCACCAGTTTATGTGTCTCTACCTCCCAAAAGCTTTGCCTGTCTGGGGGGAGGGGCATCATTTCGTTCCCCAAGCTAAATATGGTACTTGGTAGACGGGAAGTAATGAGCAAGAACAGGTAGGGTGGTTGCCTGACTAGACGAAAGAACAAAGGAAGAGGGGAGAAAGTGTGGGAGGAGACTTAGGATCAGATATTGCTTTGGAAACCCAGGAGGAGGCCAAGGATACCAAACTCGTTTGTTCAGTATTTTAAAATAGTGTGTCTTTGTGTGTGTATGTGTGTGTGTGTGGTGTGTGTGTGTGTGTGTGTGTACAGACACGCACATGCTATGGTACATGTATAGAGGTCACAAGAGTCATTTTCTCACCATCCACCCTGTTGAGGTGATCTCGAAGCATCATACTCTGGGCAGCTGGTCCATGAGCATCCCCTGAGTCTCTTCTTCCCCTTCCCATCACCATAGATGCTCTGAGATTAGCAATTCACACCACCACATCCTACATCCTTTCCTTTCCTGGATTCCAGGGACTGAACTGGAGTCATCAGGCTTGTGAGGCTAGGGGTTTTTTTTTTTTCTTTTTTTCTTTTTTTTTTTTTTTACCCTGCTTGCAACAGCTCCTGTTTATTGCTTACTCTGTGGAGATGGAGAATCTAGTGTATTTCAGGGAAAGAAGTGGCTTTCCATCACTTCATCCAATGGCAGTGAATAAACATGGGAAAGAGAACTGAGTTGGGGACAAGGTGACTCTTCAGATACATTTGGTGACAGTGCAGACCAGAAATAAAAAGATGAACATATTTATACTTCAATGCTTTTTTTTTTTTAAATATCCCAGAGAAGGGGATGGAGGGAAAAGCACTTCTGGATTGTTGAAGACACAGACACGTGCAGTTCTTAAAGCATCCCACCATTTCATGAAGCCAGAGATAACTGCTATGGGCAGGTCAGGGGATCGGTGAGAAACTGTCTTTTGCTCATAGGAACTCTCCAGAAATACTCCACAAATAAGCATTGGCAAGAACATCCCAGGGAAACCGCCTATTACATGACTAAGGCTCTAAGAAATCTCTGCCCATGGCAGGCAGAAACTGCGACAGCCAAATCTATCACTGGCCTTCTGGAGTGTGGAGATTATGGGCTGTGGGAATCTTTGGCCATAAAACTTTCACCCAGCTACTGGAATACCTGGTTGTGCAGTTAAGAGTGCTTTTAAGCACATCAAAGGACTCTCTACAAGGTGATCTCAGGAGGCTTCCTCCTCCCTGTGAGGAAGGCAGGAGTCGGTCTCATTATCCTTATTCACAGATGAGAGAAGTAAGTTCCCTGATGACTAAGTCCCT
Organism: Mastomys natalensis; assembly: GCA_021653895.1. NCBI lineage: Eukaryota > Metazoa > Chordata > Mammalia > Rodentia > Muridae > Mastomys > Mastomys natalensis. The sequence goes on along the minus strand of JAJTUV010000990.1, from coordinate 475,732 downwards.
TGCCTCAAGTCAAACAGCCAGCAAAGGGTGGGACCCAAAATAACCATACCAGTCACCAGATGGCAAGACACCATCATCTGGCACTTCCTGTGACACAGCAGGTGGCTGTTCCTGGGAAGTCAAGGGGCAGGATGATGAATGGGGACTCTTGCAGTGTCTTAACTCAGATAGAATCTTCCCTGCATATTCATAAATGTGGTGTGTGCCCTAGCACAGGTATTGACAGTCTTCTCGTGTTAGTACTTTATGAAACGGAAGGCCCAATAGACAACCCTAACCAGCTGACTCCTGGACACTCACATCTACAAAGCATCTCAGAAAGCGTACAATGATCTTAGTGGCTGCCCAATAGAGCACATCTCAGCTTCATATCATGTGCCTGGCTAATCAATCGCAGTTATGTCCTCCCTCTTCCCGGAACACAAGTTCCTAAAGCCTAGTCTCACATATGTGAATTGAAGATTCGTATATCGCCTCTTTCTGTTGTTACCTCGAGGAGGTAAGGCTTAGCATGCAGTAATCACCAAAAAAGAGTGTCAGCAATCAATATCCAACAGCACTGGTTCTGCAAGTGATCTGAGCTTGAATGGTGATTCAGAATCTCTTCTCTTCACAAGCCAAATAACAAGGAGTTAAATCCAAATGTTCACATTTTTCCAGTTCTCTCTCATTGAGGTCAAGGAAGTTCAGACTTATTATTTGTTTTTTAATAGTATTTTTATTTTTGAAACTATAATGTAATTACATCATTTTCTCCTTTCCTTTCCTATGTCCAAACCCTCCTGTGTACACCGCTTGTTCTATTTCAAATTCAAGTTTCAAATTACTATGAATGTGTGTGTGTGTGTGTGTGTCTGTGTGTCTGTGTGTATTTCTAAATGTATAAATAAACCTGTTCTGTCTGTATAATGTTTCTTGAGTGTATCTGTTTTTAGAGCTGATCATTTGGTATTGGATAACCAATTGGCATGCTCTTCTCTGGAAAAGACTATTTCTCCCACTCTCAGTTTTCCTTACTTTCCTATGTATGTAAAAATTTAAAACCAACGGAAAGAAATATACAGGAAATGCAGGTCACAGTGAAGAGTCAAAACATTCTAAATTCATCACAAGCTCAATAACCTATGTTTTAAACCAGAGGTGATTTATCAGGCTTAGCACAAAAGACATTTGCTTGGGCAAGAACCGTCAGAGTCACAGAGATGGGTCAGTTTACAGTGGCTTTGAAGATCCCTCTAGGATTTTCCCTTGTACCCCCTTAGTCTTGTTACTGATGCCTGGTGATCAAGGGTTCCAGGCCCAATCCACTGAAGGCAGCAATAGATAGGCCAAAGGCAAGATAACGCAGAACATCTTTGTTCAAGTATTGTATAGTCTCCTAAGCCCCCAGTGAGCCCTCCCACTCCATGTCTTGTCATAGACTAATGGGGTGCACCATGTGTGCCAATATCCAGCTGTCATCCCTGTGGCCCATCCCTTATATACCTTGCACTTTGGTGATTATCTCCCATTAACACCTCTACCTTCTTACCGAAAGTCCCTCTATCTCCTGCTCTGATGTCTTGGCCAAAAGCACACACTTGGGCCTCTCTCACGGAAGGTCCAATAGTGACACTCAGCTGAAGAAGGACAAGAACTAGCAGGCAGATCCCAAGTCCTTTCACCACCAAGTAGGGCAAGTCTGAGATAACAACCTTTATTATCTCACCATGAGTCCTCAGTACAATTAAGTCCCAAGAAGCCACAGCATCAGCTGACTCGGTCATTCACCCTCTATGCGGCTCCCCAACCCTTAATGGATCTTCCTAAGGCCACTTCCAAATTAACTCCTAGGTCCTTGCTCAGGGTCCTTTTTTCTGGAAAATCCAAGACAAGGTCAACAATAAAAGCCACTTCTGTATGTTAGAAATTCAGATAATTTAACTACTTCTAGATGTTGACATATGTGTGCCCATCTCTCAGTTACCAACTGAGAGTTAACTTCTCTATGGCTTTCTCCAGTCACAGCTCAAACTTCCTTCCAGTTCCCATAATATTCCAGACATGGTAGACTTTCTTCTCAACCCTATGTCTGACAGGGATTTCTGGCCTATTTGCTGCTGACTGGGTCCTAACATTGTGGGTTCTGTCTCCCTGGAGAGAGAAACAGGATTAGGATAAGAGTCATTGGCCAATTTGAACAAATCCAAATTTGCATCACATCTTTACTTAAACTTATGATAATTTGTTTGTCGCTACCATTGGCAACCATCATTGAAGCCATGCTAGCATGATCCGCTCCATCCTTGTTTGGCATAAATTTATAAATTTTATGGCTGAGACTGAAAGTCGGGCCTTATGAATGCTAGACAAATGTTTTTCCAGTGAGGCTCAACCTCAGCTTTAAGGGTTTTTTGTATTATTGAATTTAAAAGGATATTTATCTTGATTGCTGGATGGTGGTGTGCATGCTGTCTTACTCATGGTACTGTACTATTGTTGGCAAAATAAATATATTGGTAGAACATGAGCCCTACAAGAGTCTCTGACCAACTGCAGCTAAGATTTCAGAAGTGGATTAATTAGACTTCCCAGTGTTAAAGAAGAGAACCTGCCTTGGACTCACCCAGTGCCAAGTGTCCACCATGCCCTCTGACCCTTTTCCTTCCAACTCACAAACTCAAAGGAAAGAGTGAGTACAGCACTCTATAGTTCTTTTCCTACCTGATCCTCAGAAACCCTCACACGTCCTCATTTGATGTGAAGCTTAAACTTCTCCCCAGTGGCCTGTTCCCTTAGTAATCTGACCCTCCGACTCAAGCAGCTCTTCCCCATCCCAGAGTACAACTGAGCTCTACAGCCATTATATACTTCAAACATGCAGGAAGAGAGCTCCCCCGAGATCTGGTTCCCACCCAGACTTCAACTTGCCCTTGAGGCTTCTGTCCTTCAAAAGATTAGTATCAGTACTTGCAACTTAACAAAGATAACTTTTAAATGAAAGTGTGTAGTCAAATTTGCTGTGCCTTGAGGTGTTTTTAGGTGTTCCCATATGCCTTCTGGTGGGTGTGTTTGCTGGATCCTGTTGCTGTGTACCACATAACGACAAACTTGGAGGTATTAAATGACACACATTTGTTTTCTCACAGTTTCTATGGATCAGTTTCGGTCTGATGGAAGTGGGTTCTGGGCTTTGTGTCTTACTGAGCAATAATCAAAGTGTCTGACGACTGTATTCTCATCTGTATCCCACTCAACTTGGAGAGAGGATTTTCAGGCCCATTAGGTTATTGGTAGGATAAAATTCGTATAACTGTTCCCATTGAAGGTCCTGGCTTTTTTTTTTTTTGGCTGGTGCTAAAGGCCATCCTTGCAGTCCCTGTGGCCCCTGAAGTTTCTTGGGCTTCTTTTCCCAATATGGCTACTAGCTTTGTCCAGCCCTTGAGAGGCTCTGCTGAGCGCAAGGTCTATACATCATAATATAGTGACCTAAAAAAACACTGTGTGGCCTTTGGCATGTTTTGTGGATCAGGAACAAGTCAGAAATCCTTCAGTCAGCCAAAAAGGGGAACTATTACAATGACATGAACCCCAGGAGCTTAAAGACCATGGAGGCCTAAAATATGTCCCCCACATTGAAGTTGCTTGAACTCTAACCACTGGGCTTCAGTCTTTCCCATAACAGCACCATCACCAGCACTAGCTGAAGGGTCTGGCCCCAAGGACAACTCTACTAAACTGCCAACAACCATATAATTGTTTTGAAATTGTGTCGTACTACCTTAGAAACGATATGATATTTGTATTGAATTACACATTGTATTCCCATTTATTTTCATGTAAAAATTATTTTCTCAAGTATTTGGTGGTTAAGAATTGACAAGTTTGGTGGCACAAAATTTAAAAGATTCTACGCAGCAAAGGAAACAATCACCAGAGTGAAGAGACAGCTATAGAATGGGGGACAGAAACCGTTCACAGTTGCTCATCAGACAGGGGATTACCATCTAGAATATATAAAGAACGGCAAACACTGGACTCATGCAAAACTTTAACATTCAGTCAACAAAGGGGTTAATGAACTTGATTCTCAAAAGGAGAAATACAAATACTTGGAAAAGGAGTTCAACATATTTAGCTATAAGATGAATGAAGATTAAGACCACTTTAAGAGTTTGTGTCACCCCAGTCAGAAAGGATATTATCAAGGAAACAGGTGACAGAAAATGCTGGTGGGACATGGAAAGGGAGGAGCTTTTACTCGTTGCTGGTGGCATGAGTGGTGTTCAGTTGCTATGGACCCAAGTAAAGATTTCTTGAAAAACTAAAAGAGGAACTACCATGTAACCCAGCTATACCACTCTTGGTATATACCCAAAAGACTTAAGACCACAGAGACACTTTCACATCCATATCTATTGCCACATTGTGCAACAACAAAGAAGTAGAACCAGCCTGGATGGATAGATAAGGAAAAGGTGGTACATACACATAATGGAATTTTAGTTCATTAATATTTTCTGATTAGACATTTGAATTTGCTACCAATGGTACTACTCTAAACCACCAAGTATTATCACATTTATTATTCAGAAATTAAAAAACTTAAGACTCCTTGACCTGTGACCTGTGGTTTGTGCCCTGTGCTCTGGAAAACACCACAAAGACACAAAAGCATTAAGACTCTTTGGCCATGGGGCAGGCAGGATGGTGATGGGAAATGAAGGGTTAACTCGGGTGAGGAAAGTCTATGGAGGATCTGGTTCCAGACTCTCTCCAGACCCAGCAGCTGTGTGAACAGAGTGAAATCATTTCCCGTTCTGTAAAGTGGAATTAATAATAAGTGCCTTTCTTACATCACACTGTTATTACGAAACTCAAATTACAGAACCGGGGTGAAAGCTTTGTAATATGTGAGGTTATAGACCAAGGAAGGGATGGAAACCACCAACACTATCATCATCATCTTTACTGCAGGCTGTTATAAGGTAAAACCAATAAAAGTTATAATGCATCAGGCAAAGTCCAGTCAAGTCAACAGAAACCACTGGTACTGGGAACCAGGGGAAATTCAAGTAGAAAATGAGAGGGAAGGGAGGGCAGAAAACAAACGGTGAGCAACCTAGGACAGCAAAGAGCTGTATCATCCCTAACCCAAACAGACAAAGGAGGAGGCAAGGCCAGAAGCACCCAAGGCCTGGAGTCACTCACTAGAGAATCCCCACAGAAACAAGGATGTCTCAGTTGATGGTTCCCAGTGGTCAGCAAAACCGACAAACTCACAGTGTGACAAAGAAAGGAGACAGAACTCTGAGTTAATAAGAAAGTGGAGGCCTGATGAGCTCTGTCTCCTAGAGCCAACTGGAAGAGCTTTGCTCCCATCTCTGCTACTGCCCGAGGTGCCCCTCTCTCCAACATTTAGAATAGCAAGCACTTTCCCTCCTATAATGTAAAGACAGGGTCTCTGCCACCTCATCCCCCCCACTTCTAGAACCCCTCTGGGGACAAAAGGGGATGGTAATACAGAAGTATGTCTTCACAAGACTTATTCATGTAGTAGCGAAACAGATGTGGAGAAGGTGTCTATGGCCTTCTTATCATTTATGTAAAGCCACAAGACTGGCTGATTGGTCCTTTCCTGGAAGGAAGGAGACTTGGGCCCCAGGTTGTCTCCCTTTTCTGTGATAATTTTTGTTATGTTGTCATTCTGTTCTGGGCAGAGGAAAATGAAATCTTAAAAGACTTCCTATTTTTGAAAGAGAAGAGTCTTAGAATTTTTGAGGCATTGGAGAGTCCCTTTCCCAGTTATAGCCCTAGCAGAACTGTTAGAAAGTCCATTCCTCTGAGGTATATGTGTTTGTACATAAAATCTATGTACATGTATACACACACACAGAGAGAGAGAGAGAGAGAGAGAGAGAGAGAGAGAGAGAGAGAGAGAGAGAGAGAGAGAGAATTCTTGGGAAGTGAAGATATCCAGGGAAAAGGCAGGGAGAAGTATTGAAAAGCATCTCTGTGCGGCACTCCCTCTGTGTAAAACACGTGCACATTATGGGGCTCCCTTGTTTAAGGATGTCACCGTAGCTTTAGTGGAGAAATTTCCTTAAGTGGCTTCAGATGGTCACATTTCATCTTCTGGCTTGGATCTGACACCTATAAGCTAGTGAAGTCTAATTTCAGGAGTCGATCCATTGCGCACGAGCGCGATGCACACACACGTGCACACACACACACAAAGAAAGCTAGCCATTACCCCCCACCACAATAAAAAGGAGAACAAAGGCGAGATTCCTGTAGACTTAAGAGAAATGCAAGCTGGTAGCTAATGAAGAAATGGAAACTGAAGTGGTGCCCAACAGGTCAGAACACAGAGACTCATTTCCTCAAAACTTGATGACAGCCCTCTGTTAAAGGGGACCAGAAACCCATCTTTTATATTAGGATTCCCAGGGCCCTCAGCTGCCTTGTAGAGGCTCATGTGACTGTTCTGTCTCTTACCTCTTTGAATCTGGCCTATGTTTCTAAGAGACTCAGTCTGGCCACTCAGGTAGTTCACTACACAAGAGGGAGGGGCACTTCTACAAGACAATGTGACTGGAGCCTTCCCAGAGACATGGGTGCTTCTATAAAGACATGATTGCTAATTGATCTGTGATGCTGACATCTACATGGTCGTGATTCTCTGAGTCAGTCCCTTCTCTGTCCCTGATACTTCACTCGATAACCAGTACCTAACAGTACCTCAATAAAATCTCAGAATTCAGTAGCAAGGAATTGGAGAAGATGGCCTACACCTCTCTCAGACACAGAACAAGCAAATATTATAGAGAACAAGACATTATGAGAACATGCCTACTTCTTGAGTTATCCTTTAGAGAAGACGTATAACATAGCAGTTGACATCTCTGGTTCTGAGGTAGAGAGGATCTGGGTTTGAATCACACTCCACAACTTACTGGGTCCTACTGAGTATGCTCCCAAACTTCCCTAAGGCTGAATCGTCGATTCTGTGGGAAGTCACTGAGATGAGGCCTCAATGGAGGGCCTGAAATATAGTAACACTGCTCTATGCATCTCAGGTGAAGTTATGGTGTCAACTAATCAGTTCAACAGTGATCCCTGAGAGCAGATTTTCCCACACCCAGACTTATTATCCCAGGAGAGAGACAATGCCCAAGACCCAAAAACTGCTCAATAACAGCTGTTAGATGGAGGGGAGGAAGAAAGGGAAGAAGAAAGAGGAAGAGGAGAGTGGGGTGAAGGTGAGGAAGCACAAGGATGATGAGAGACTGGAAAATGGGGGGTTACTGTCAGGGTCAGAGGGGAGCAGCTCCTGTTCTGCCATCTCTGACTCTAGTCCACTCCTCTGCCTCACTCTGAGATATTTTAAGATGGATGGTCCCTTCCCCAGGATCTGGTAGTGCCTGTCTAGTGGAGAGCAGAGGGGCAGGTGCTTGTTCCAGTTTGCAAGACTTCCGCTGGCCTGAAGATGGTGCTTCTGAGTCAGGAAGGAGCCAGTCTCTGCAACCTCAGCTTCAAGGATCTGAGCGCACAGCAGACAGGAGCTAAGGAAATCTGCTGCTGTTGCCTGAGGCAGTGAACGACTCCGTTTCCTTCCTTACCTACCCCTCCCAGAGCGCTCAAAGCACTATGGATATGGGGAGGCAGCTGGCTCTGCCATCCGGGTCCTGTTTTCAGCTGGTGGCCTTGTGCAAAGGCGCCCTGCTCTCCTGAGGACTCTTTCACAGTCTGCAAAGGGAGAATTATAGTACTGTACATGTGTGAACCTCACGTTCTAGTATGGACTTAGTGTGAACTTCATATCAGCTGCAGAGCACTGTGCCAGGCACCTGATGGGGACTCGAGAAGGATGGCTTCCATTTCTTCCAGTCCTTCCCCGGGATGTGGTAAGCACAGGAGAATGAATGGGACCCAACAACGAGGGAAGAAGAGCCACCTTCAGAAGGGATGGTGTCACTCTGTGTCAGGACTCTTCTGCTCATATACGCACGGTGCTGCAGGGAGCAGATAAAGTTCTGAGTGAATGTTTGTTGGTGACGGAAAATAGCCACAAAAATGGTCACATCAAGGACACCAATGCCTCAGACTCACAGGAGTGAGAAAGTCTTTCCCTAGTCCACAGTGGATACCAGCAGAAGATGTCCAGGGTAGCTTCCTCCTCCCACAGGTTCATAGCCTAAGACTGCTCCCCATAGAGACCCCCACCAAGACTAGTTAAATCTCCCCCCCCTTCAGCTTCATGCTACCACTTGATCAGCTGTGTACAACAAAGCCGCCTCCTCAGTTCAGGTGTATAAAATGAACTGCTGCATTCCCGGGGCTGCAGCTGGTGCGTTTCTCTCAGAGCACATGACCCACCTGACGCCCGCTTTCCTGTTCCTGTGTCTGTGCCTCCTTTTCTTTATCTCCTGTTGCCCAAGTAGGATCAGTCCCTAAGCTGTGCAACTGACTGTGTCCTTCAAGGACCCATGTGTGCTTTATTCCCTCCTAGTTTCCCAAAGCCAGATGGCAACTGTTGCCTTACTGAATGGATAATGCAGGGGCTGCATTGCCATCACTCTGCCCTTTGCCAGGCCTTTTGTGGGTTTTAACCTTGCATAAGCATACATAGCGGCCATCTTTCCATATCCAGCTCCTATGGTATGACCGTGCTCAGCAAATGCATAGGTTTTAGGGTGCAGTTTACTCTTCCCGTACTGAGCACCTCCGGGCACATGGCTGCCTGCTCAGTATTCAACAGATGCAAGGCCCTGGAGGCATGACTGGAGTTCAGGCCAGAGATCCTGATGCATAAGAGTCATCCAGGGTAAAGAAGACTCAGACTCTAGAAAAATAAAGCAAAAGATCATTGTACACCATTCGCCACGTTCTTATCCTAAATGGTTTCTGGTTTGGGCCACTTGATCTCTCCAGAGAGCTGAGCACCATGATCGCAAATGGAGAAACTGAGTCAGCAAAGGAGACTTACCCAGGGTGGCAGTGCTAGACTGAAGGACAGGGAACGTGGGTCCTCTACCTCAATGGGCCGGTCTTATAAGAGTGAGTCCAAGTGAAGAAGCAGTTTCAACAGTGTGAGAATGAGAGCCACGGTATAAAAAATATCGTGAAGAGCTGGCTTCTGTCATGCGACACACCAGCTCCAGGCCTGTGAGAAGCTGGAGTTCTATTTGTCCCAACACAAAGCTTTTAAGGAATGAATTGCCATGATCTTACATTGTGCTTGAAGAAACGCAAGCTCTCTCAGGGAATGGCTAGGTTGCAGGTCACAAGTTATTACACAGAGCCATGGCAGCACAAGAAATGAGCCCCAAGCCTCCCCTGGGGAGTGGAAACTGCACAGAGCATGACACAGGATTTTTTTTTCAAGGATGCTAACAAAGAGTTCAAACAGAGAAGGCATGTGATGCAGAGCTCTGGGGCAGAAGACAGGGTATCCGTGGAGAAGCTTGGGAAGCTGACCTGCTTCCACACAGAGACCCATGTGTGAAACAGCCTTCAGAACCTCTTCCCAAGAGACCGCAGAGCTCTAAAAGGCTCCTGGGGAAGGAACGGTCCACACCAAATTTCTAATCTGGGGGGAGGGGCTCGGAGGAAAAGGAAATGTCTCACCCACTCCTCCATGCACCCCCAACCCCAAGGAATCTGGGCCACCACAGCAAGACCCTCGGGGTTCTTATTAATGAGCCTGTCGAAGATTCTGCCCAGCTTCCACAGACCGTGGAAATAATTCATAGCGACAGAGCGTGTTTATGTGGGATGACTGCCAACCTCTGGTTTCTTCAGCCTCAGTGCTTCCTCTCGCTCCACTGACCAACCAAGGTCTGGGAGGAGTCTGCCCTCAGTGACAGAAGCCATAGAACACCCAGATGTCCCCCCACCAGTACCACCTGTCCCCAGCAGGGTCAAAGAAGCCACCCTCTTAGGCTTTGCATGATCATCACTCTGGCAATCAGGGAGGTTATTTCTCCTTCCTAACCCAGTAACGTTCTGAGGGGGCTTTCAGGCTCCTGGTACAGTTCTCAGAAATACACTGGAGAGGCTTGGCGTGACCTCAGGGAGAAGGCTAGTCAGAGCACAGCTGCAAAAAGTGGAGCTTGCCTCCTGCCTCAGCCTGCAGAGGTCAAGACTCAGAGGAACTCAGAGCCATTACAGTACCTCAGTTCTGGTGTTCTCACAAAGGGGTCCCCAGAAGACCCACTAAACAGTGTACCATCTCTGCCTCTACCACAAAAGCCAAATTCACCCATCAAATGCAGGAAATGGTCAACTACATCATAGATACGGAGAAGAGGAACCATCCTCTCTGATTTAAAACGTTCTGTGAGTCTTGCGGCGCCACAGGGGACATAGTGTGGCATCCTGATCTGCAAGTTGTAAGCTTGTATTTAAATGGAGTTTGTGAGGGTTTTTAAACTCAAGCTTGTCCATGGCGGCTAAGGAAACGTTCAGGGCATTTGCTCAAATATAGGTAACAGAGGGTTGGCTAAACGAGTGAGGATTGCTGCCTGACTAATAAGAACTAAGAAAGCTTCTAAAGACTCCCTGTACTAGGAGGTTCACTCAGCTCTTGAAAGTGTGAGTTAGCCAGCTAGCCGTGCTTGTTACACACTCAGTAGCGGCTTAGAGAGAAAATATATCAATATACAAATCCATCCATCTATGAGCATCCAAGGTCACACATTCAAAAATACAAGTTCAGGGCTGGAGAGATGGCTCAGCAGTTAAGAGCACTGGCTGCTCTTCCAGAGGTCCTGAGTTCAATTCCCAGCAACCACATGGTGGCTCACAACCATCTGGAATGGGGAACCGATGCCCTCTTCTGGTGTGTCTGAAGACAGCGACAGTGTACTCACATACATGAAATAAATAAGTAAATCTTCCTTAAAAATTATAAGCGCAGTCAATTATTCCTCATGGTAGCTTTGTTCCATAGAACTGCCATGAATGTTTTAGCTGTTAAACCAGGGGAAACAGAAGGCTAGACCTTTCATAGCCTCTGCTCGTAACATTTCATCAACCATCCAAATGCATCTTTATTCTGTGCGTTTCTGTGCACAGCATCTTATTTAATAGACTCGATGCATTCGCCCTGATTTCACAGGCAAGAGCACTATCTCAGGCTGTAGGAAGTCTATCGAACCCGCACATTGACTGTAAAGGTGAATTGCTGCTTCCTCGTGTTTAGGAACATCGGACGGCACTTATGGGGGGAGGGCACCCCAAAAGGAAGCGCTGAAGTGTCTAAAGCATGGAACTAAATGTCGCATGGAAAGAAGTGTTTTTACAGTATGAACTAAAATGAGAAGCCTGAACGCTCCTCGGTCTCCATCCCCACAAGCATAGATGCTGTGCTTGTCCAAATTTCACACCTCTGCTGAAGTCCGTGAAAGGCTGAGAAAGTGCTTTAAGAACCTAGCTGGGGACCACATACAAACATTAGCATGTAAGAGACTTTGAAAATATAGACTCTGCATAATAAAAGTTGTGTGTATGTGCATTTATTTGTACATGTATAATAATCTATATGACTATATCGGCGTAAGCTATATTAAATGCATGACTGTGGTCGATGCAGGCCATCAGGAGCCAGGAGCCACCCTCTCCAGTGTTCTAGGACCCACTGAGTTGGCCTTGATGGCTCTAAAGAGCACAGCTAGAGCCGTCCCTCAGAAGTACTAAGCCAGAGCTCACGCAAGGAGTATTTTATGAAGCTCTCCCTGAGGGTCATGTCTGAAGCACCTCACGATTGTCCTCTACCTGGAAGTCATCCTCCAGCAGCCTGCAAACCAGAGACAGCTGTGGCTCAAAGGCTCCCCCAGTGCCTGCTCCTTGAAGCCCACACAGGCTGCCTCAGCTTCTGACTATTTCCACCCCCTCATGCTAGGCACAGAAGATGGATGGACGCTACATCTGATGCATCTGTCTGTGTTCTGAGCATCCATCAAAGGACTCTGTGTCCCCTCAAAGTGAGGGCCCTGGACAAATTAGAATGGTCAGAAATGCAGGTTCCCAGATGCCTTCCTACACCTGTGAGTCTGAACTTCAGAGGCAGGCGTCAATACTCTGCCCTATAACATTCCCACACATTCCAGTATGTTCTAATGATGCCTACTATGTTTTCAAAGCTCTGTCAGTTAAGCACATCTCATCACGCTTTTATAGATAGGAAATTCAGGTGTGGCAATAGAACATGTGTCCCCAAGGTCACCCAAATAGCTAAGGCTAGTTGTGGAACGAAAGCCCAGCCCCCACCTAACACTATGCTCCTTAACATTCCATGACAATGAGGACACTCACAGGTGCAGAATGGAACTCAGCCCTTGGTGTATCTCAAGACCAGTGAGCCTCTCACTCAGGGTCCTCCCCTCTTCTCTCCCTCCAACCTTCTCTCCTCTGGCACCTTCTCCTGTCTCTTCTTCTTCCTCTTCTTTCCTGACCCCATCTTGAGGAAATAGCTTAAGCTTTCTGTGAGCCCATTTCTTTGCATATGCACATTGACACAACACAAACACATACACACACACTACAAACTCACAGACTCCCACAGACGGATACATACACACAAGAGAGAAACACACATGCAGACACATACACAGGCACACACACATACACATATAGACATACACACAGACACACATATACACACACATACACATATAGGCACACAGAGATACATACTCACAGACTCACACAGACAGACAGACACACACACCATCTAGAAACTCAGTTCAAGTCAGAGAACCTGTAGCTTCCAAACAGATGGGTGTGGTGTCTTGAAAAGGCTATTTAGAGGAAAAGACTCAAGAATGAAAGACACCCCACCCAGAGTGACACAGTCACCTTCCAGTTTTCCTCCCATTAACCTGACCCCCTCCCACCCTCCTCCACCAGCCTCCTCCAACCCTCCTCCTGTGACTGCAGTACCAGCAGAAGCAGCATCTCTCCCTGCAGTGGGCAGAGGGACACTCACAAGCACCTAGGTGAACGTTCTGGGAGGCAGTTAGGGTTTCTCAGAATGAGTCATTTTTTCAAAAATAACAAACCCTCTCGACATCACTTGATTTCAGCCTTCTCTTGTAACCTCTTTTGCAACTGCATTCCATGCAAGCCTGACTTCTTTCTCAGGCCCAGGGCAAGGCCCACTCCCTGCTCAAGGGCTTTGCTGGCAGACAAAGACCTGGAGCCCAGGCCCAGAGTCCCAGCTCTGCAGTGGGTCCAGAAGGCAGTGGGGCTGCAGAGGAGGCAGAGCAGTATGGGAGACAGAAGGGCAGTGGGTGAGAGGGGCAAGAGATGGAGACACTAGCTTGGCCTGGACCCACAAGTGACTCACTAGACTTTGACAGACCTCGCTGTCTCTGTGTCTGCCCCACCCTAATTAGAATTGGCCAACCATCCTGACAGCGATACCTACATTTGCTCAACAACCACAGTTTCACCCAGCACAGTGCCTTTCACTGCCTCGGTGTGAAGGGAGGGTATCACAAGCTCCCAGACACTTAGAGATGCTGAAGGCTTTGCCCAGCCAGCTCCCTTGATGCAACACATACCTTGGATCTACCTCTCCCTCCATTACCGTCTGCTCCTGGAGGCTCTCAGCATCTCAGCACTGATCAAGTCAGTGCTAGCAGTCATGAATTCACAGACCCTGCACTATGAAGAGCCCCTGCCCTTCTTGGGATGCATTACCATACACTCTCTTTCTAGCAGCCCGAGAACCTTCTATAATTTTACTGGATCAGCAATGTTCTCTCCTTGTGCCCATTTTAGGTGTGAAGGAGCTGAGACAGACAGTGATAAACTTCTCAGTCCTGTGTAGCCAAAAGGAGAAGAGCCCACAGTCCAACTGTAACACCCTAGACCAGCAATTCTCAGGGGACAGTGACCCCTTTGGGGATTGAATGACAGGGGTCGCATATCATATATTTACAGTCTGACTCATAACCAGTAGCAAAACTACAGTTATGAAGTAACAACAAAAATAATTTTATAGTTGGGAGTCACCACAGCATGAGGAACTGTATTAAAGAGTCACAGCATTAGGGAGGTGAAGAAAGAGCCACTGCCCTAGACAAAGGAAAATCATGAAGGCCACTATTGTGATTTGAATGTGAAATGTCCCCTATTGGCTCCCCTGTTTGAACACTTGATCTCCAGATGGTGGCGCTGTTTTACTAAGACGCAGAGCCTTAGAGGCGGCACCTCGCTGGGGAAGTGGGTCACTGGTGGGCCTTGAGGTATGACAGGCTTAAGACTTTCTGACTGTACCAACTCATGACCCTGCTACCATACCTCCCCTGCCTGCCATGATGGTCTGCATCCATTAAAACTGTGAGCCTTCCTCCCTTAAGTTACTCCTTTTGGGATATTTGGTCCCAGCAAAGAAAAAAAAAAAAAAAACAAACTGATGCAGGTATCTCAAAACAGAGCTCCTAAAAAACCAAAGGGATGCTGTGGTCCCTTCCTCCAGTGAAAGCTTCCTCCGGGAACTGCAATAGAAGAGGGTAAGAGGAGGCCTTCTCCTAAGTACAGGAACTCAACACCTCACCCTGTCAGTCTCTCACCCTGTCCTTGGGAGGAGGGGAGACTACCTAATCTCCTGACTGGAGCAACTAGAGGTGATAGACCTTGGAGAGCCACTAGACTAGACATAGCAAACAGTAGTACTTACACATGCACACACATACAGCCAAACACATCCATATACACAAACAGAATGATGCAGTGGGTATAGCTCGGTGGTAGAGCTCTAGCCTAGCGGGTGCAAGGCCTGCGCCCCTTCCCAACCCCATAAATACATAAAGAACTTCCAGATTTCCTTTATCCTACATATGGCTATGGTCACAATCCTTCCCTCCCTGCCTTAGTTTTCCTATAACAAAATATGACAGATTATATCCATCCCCTGAGGTTGTGATAGTGTATTGATGCATACATATATGCATGCTTGTGTGCACATGCACACTAATGACTGAAGAAAAAAAGAGGTTATTAAATGTGAGGGGTGACATGGGAGAAGTTGGAGGAGGGTACTCAAGAGGGGATGGAGGGAGAAAAAGATCTGAGAGAAGTGATGTAATTATATCTTATTTAAAAGAAATAAGTAAATAATAGACTACTAATAAAATAGCATTGACCATACAAATCACTTCTGTATTCAGTGCCTGGTCCTGGCTTCAGATGAGAATTAGGAGCAAGGACAACACAGTGGGTGCCCCCTCTACATCCGCCCTCTTTTCTAGATCCTTTCATAGGGTAGTGAAGTGTGAGAAGAGAGCTAAGTTCGAATCCCTCCAGTTTGTCCTAAAAATAGTCAGCACTTCTCTGCTCGTTCTGAAAGCTCAGCAAGTTGCTTCTGAGGGAACTAGGAGATTGTGAAAGGCGATCTTTCTAAACTGGGGTCAAATGTTCTTTACCCAAAAGGAACTCACAAGGGTGTAGATGAAGATGCAAAGCTAGTCCAGAGAGAGGCCTTCTCACCCAGGACAGCCTAAGTCTAGATCTCGTGAGAGAAGGAGAATACTGGGGTAGCACGCTTGCCACAAAGGATCTCTCGTATTTGCTCATTCAACTCAAACTGTCTGGAAGCACTGACTAAAAACTACAGCTCCAAGACTGGCAGGGGCAGAAGATGCAGAAATGAAACAGATCTCTTAGCTGGGCTATAGGACAGTCTTCATGAGCTGCAGAATAAACACATGAGCAATGATGATGAGGGTGATGTTGACGGTAATGATGGTGGCGGTGGTATGATAGTGGTTTGTGATGGTGATAATGATATTCCTGGCGATGTGATGACAGCGGTGGTGATGGTGATGCTGATGATAACATTTACTGAACATTTATTAGTTGCCACCACATTTTCAAAGCTGTACCTCCATTATTCACTCTTACCCTTGCCTTAAGGTGTAAGATAAATATTTGTCCCCATCCTGAGATGGGGGGAAGAAAAGTTATCAGAAGTGAAGTTACTCCAATGGAGGCTTCAGAATCTCTCTACCTAGAGAGATTTCCACAGGTACTGGGTGTTAGGGAAACACTTCTGCTCCTGCGTTCTTTTTTTTTTACAAATTTGCTCATCCCTATAGAGCATTAAAATCTACCAGCCAACAGTTCTGACTGCCTGCATCTTTGGGTTATTCTGATTGGCTGCATTTTTTTTGCTCTTTTTTCCTAATTGGTGATGTCTTGATCTTGTTCTGATTGGCTGCATCCTTGGCTTATTCTGATTGGCTGCATCTTTAATATATCCATTGTTAGTCAAAGGGACTCTCCTCTACAGCAGAGCAAATGAAACAAATCATCTCTGTATCTCCAACACCAGGAGAGTGAGAGCATTGCTCCTCCATTCTCTCCTGAACTTAGAGAAACCTGATCCCGCAGGGTCTACCTTGCAGCAAGCTCCGGTGTGCCTGAAAACCAAGCAGAAAAGAATTCATCATGGAAAAGAAACACACACACACACACAAAAAAAAAAAACACAGCAAGAAAAAGAAAATTAAAAGCGTGCCTGGCAGCATTAGAGCCTGAGAGAAGTCTGCGGGAACTGTAAGCAACCACAGTCAACCGGAGGCGACAACCTGAGCTCTCTAAGATCTGAAGATCTTAAAAACCTGAGGATCTAAGATCTAAGACTGCGCTGACTCTGAATACAAGCTGTCCATCCTCCCTAGGACAATGCTGGATGTTCCCACTGCTACCCAATAGGGACAAAAGCAGGAGCCGTGTTATTATTATTTTGTGAAACTTTGGGAGAAACCACTGTCTTCTACTGTGCAACTCCTGTTCTGGGCTCTCACCTTCCTGCCCTCTACAGCTTTTTTCCTCCCAGCCAGAGGAGAAAACAGCCATTTGCCTGTCTCTTAAACAGCCTATGGGCTTCAGAAGCACAGGTCAGGTCATAATGACGTGCTTTACCAGAGATCTCCACCTTAGAAATCATTCTCTGGAAAATCATCACCAACTGGGTGCTACAAAGTGGTGTGTGCGTGTGTGTGCGTGTGTGTGCGTGTGTGTGTGTGTGTGTGTGTGTGTGTGTGTGTACGTGTGTGTGCATGTGTGTGTGTGCGTGCGTGCGTGCGTGTGTGTGTGGTGCGTGTGTGTGTGTACGTGTGTGTGTGTGTGTGTACGTGTGTGTGTGTGGTGTGTGTGTGTGTGTGTGTGTGTGTGTGTGTGTTCGAAAACTTGATTCACACACACCTGACCCACGTCTTCGAACAGTAATGGGTGATATTTGAGGTAAATTAGAGGAGGTATGGAAGGCTAGACCTAATCTGAAGGTATGGCTCCTTTCCACCCAGCATGCCTCTACAAATGACTCTCACAATGTATGTACCTTGAGATAGTCCACCAAATGTGTAAAGAGTCCTCATGGTCAAAAGATGCCCTACCCTGCTCATTAAGGTCCCAATGGCCACTTAGTTATTCAAGGATCCAACACGAAGCAATGTGTTTGGCTTCGCTTTTCTTAATATGTTCATGTGGTGTGTCTGCGTGTGTTCACATGTGTGCAGGTACCAATGCTTGTGTACGTGTGTACACATGTCTATGTGGAGGCACGAAGTTGATGTCCAGTTTGTTGAGGCAGGTTCTGTGGCTGAGACCAAAGATGGCAGACTCCATTTATCCTAGCTCATCCTGGAATGCCCTGTCTTACCTCCTGAGTGCTGGGATTACAAGTGGTCACGACACTTGCCCATCTTTTACATGAATTCTGGGGATACGAGCTTCTGTCCTTATGCTTGTGTGGCAAGCACCTTGTCTACTGAGCCATCTTCCCAGTTCCTCGTTGACCTTATTTAAATCCCTTTTCATAAACTTATATCGTAATCAGCCTGGCAGGAACAAAGATATTCTTGTGTTCCTTACTTTGGCTATCAGACTTTTGAAACAATGGATCTTAAGAAGCTGGAATTCCCCCAGGAATCTCATGCTGGGGGAAGGGAAAAGTCTAAAGCCTGGGCCAGCCAGAGAAGGAACCAGAAAGAGATTTCACACACTGACAACTTGTTAAGGGATCCTGCAGGAGAGACTGAAGCCCAGATAGTGATGAGCAGGACCGCACCGTGACCAAGACAGCTTAGAGTCTAGTCCTCTACTTAAACCTTGATTTCACTTCAGGACCCCAAAGGTAGACTCAGGAGGATCACGAGACCTCTTTGTCCCTCTTTCCAGTGTGGCCACATCAAATACATTCCCTTTTTCTGCTCTTTGCTATTAACTTAGCTGCTTTACTTTGCTTCTTGAGGTTGGGTGGCTAAGCCTGACTTCTTGGGGCACAGATGGCATTTTTTAGCCTGGTAACAACCGGATGAGCATGGTGGAGTGATTGTCTCAGAGGCTTCCTAAAACTGTGCAATAGAGCACTTTCTGGAGAGACTTGAAGAAGATCAACAGCGAAGTACAAGCCTGGCGTCTGCAACTGATGAGCTGGGCTGGAATCCCAGCAGCACCGTGCACTAACCATGAGACACGGCCATGTTAGTCTAACCATCCTCCAGGTTTTAATTTCCTCAAATGTGAAGTGGAGACGATCAGAGGAGCCACCTTGTCAGACATGGTGTGTGCGACAATTCACTGTTAATACACATGAAGTTCTTGGAATGGACCCAACCCAGAGTAAATGCCTGATAACTCGCCGAGACAACTGGACTCACTTCAGCTCTCACAGACAAATAGGCATGAAATACCTCAGAATGCTCTTTTAGATCAGGCCCAAATTTCTGGGAAATACTAAAGAGTAATCTGGCCTCACAAAGGAAATTAAGTGAAAAGCAAAACCTGGTGAGTAGAAGACACAGGCAGCCATTGATGTCCACCATGAGAACTTAAAACAAGTGACAGGTGGAGCTGATCCAGACCTCTTCTTCCATCACTGCTTCTGAGCGAGCGTGAAGGCCAGCCATGCCAGACTCCTGCTATGTGACCTGAGACCAGACAGGAGCAGCATTTTACCCTTCCAGGGATTAAGTGAGCATCAGTGAACAGTGCCTGCTATCCAATAAGAGTAGATTAGCACTCCTTACTATAGAGTTGTCATGCCAACCTTCAGTGCTTAGTTACATCTAGGGCTGAGGACTGCCCTTCTTAGAATCACATGTACACTCAGAGTCCTAGACCTAGTGTATGATTTGGAACCAAGTCTTTTTCTTCTTGGCTACCAAGAAAATAGAACCTAGAAAAATAAAGTCAGTCACCTGGCAAGTAAGGGGTGAAGGGAAAGGGTGGCTCTACTATAGGGTCTCAAAGGAAATGCTTGAGTTCACAGGCTCCCAGGAGGATGCAAATCACTGGGGGAGATGTAATGGTGGCAGGAACCAGCCCACTGAGCACCCAAGGTCAGAGTTTCCTGATTCCAAATGCCACTCCAGTGAGGCACATCTTGATCTGAATCTGTCCATCACAAGTATAAAAAGGATAACTCGGACACTTGAGCTTGAGACAGACTTAATCTCTTATATGTCACAAAACAACCTCTGATGATGCCCCTCACATCTGGATCTGCAGCCCCAATTGTTCTAAGCATTCTCTGGACAGCTCTTCCCATTCAGAACACCTCCACGGCTTGCTATCAACACCCTGATGAGCAGCTGTCAACTATAGCCTTCTTCTAGAAAAGAGTGCACACATTCCAGTGTGGTCTCTACACATCTTCTGTGTGCAAGCCGCGTGTCAGGTAACCTCTGTTGTTGACCCCAGAGTCGGCTGTGCTCTCTGTTACTTAGCAGAAGACACAGGCCCCAGGGCCCAAGATCACTAGTCATATTTGTTTCCTGTTATAAGAAATGACCATAGCTGGTCTGGGAAGGTGATTTAGTGGGTAAGAGCACTTGCTAAGTTTGAATCCCAAGCACTCATGAAAAAGCCAAGTATGGTGGTACGTTCTTGTAATCCCAGCAGGGGTTCAGACACAGACAGACCTCAGGACCTCCATAGCCAGCCAGCCTAGATAACACAGTGAGCTCCAAAGGGGTGAGAGACCCCGTCTTA
Organism: Mastomys natalensis; assembly: GCA_021653895.1. Lineage (NCBI taxonomy): Eukaryota > Metazoa > Chordata > Mammalia > Rodentia > Muridae > Mastomys > Mastomys natalensis. The sequence continues at coordinate 455,746 of JAJTUV010000990.1, read as the reverse complement.
AAAAGTAGGATTGACAGCAATATAGATAGAGACATTAATATCCTCTTGGACTCTGCAATGGGCTCACAAGTACGTATACATACACAAGTGTGTATACACACATGGAAAAGAGGGCATACATCTCACAAAAAATAAAAAGACAATAGGAAGGAATGAGGGAAGGAAATGTCATGACTATGCCAGCTGTGGTGGCTCATGCTTGTAATTTTGGCATTTGGGAAACTGAGGCAGGAAGATCACAAGTTTAAGGCCTGTTTGGAGTACATAGTCAGATCCTGTTTCAGAAGAGGAGAGAAGGGAGGGGAGGGGAGGAGAGGAGAGAGAGCAGAGCAGAGCAGAAGAGAGAAAGATTTGGTTATGTTCCTCTTCCTCCGTTTTTTTTTTTTTTTTTTGATAATTTTTTTTTAATTTATTTAGTTATTTAAATCACATCATAATTCACTTATTTACACAGGGGTTATAAACACAAAAAGGCAAGATGTGGGGAAGGGAATGGCACCAGAGCATAGGTGTTCAGGGCTTCCTCCGTTTTCAAAGCCATGGCCCACCATGTCTTTCCCATGTTCACTGTTGACATCCCCCATCCTGACCGCAGGAAGTGTCTCTGTGTTTGAAAATCACGTGATTAGAGGGTCTTCATCAAGGGGCTTTTTACTACATACATAATGTCTTCACAGGGTCCAGGGACTCAGGGGTGGACATGGTTGGCAGCCTTCGTCGTGAACCGCATTTACCAAGGCCCACACTGCTGGTAATGTCATCTTCTTCTGAGACCTGCATCCAGACACTGTGCTCTATGCCCTTGCCCAATCCACTCTCCAGTGGTTCCAAGTCAGCCCCATTCATCCATCACTCAATGGGGCAAATGAAATAGCTAATGAATCAGCTCATGTCTGATTCTCCCCAAGCCAGCCACACCCTGGAACAAGCTGCCGAGATTTACAGAAAGAGCAGGCTTTAAAGATGTTGAGTCTTGGATTTGAGCTCCAGCTCTGCCCTTCACCTTGGGCAAATTGCTCAACATTTCTCAATCTCCCTTTCCTCACCTGTGAGGACACACAGGGATGATCTTCTGCCCATAGGGCTGTGGAGTCCTCATAGGACTAAATACAAAATACCTCACATAGCCCAACTACAGGGCTGAAACCAGTCGTGGTTGTTATTACTGGCTACTCATCCCCCAATGTGGCATATGGAGATCACAGCACACGGAGATGTGCTTGCACCTCCTGAGGTGAGAACAATATGATTGTAAAGCAAGATGGGTTTTGAAGATGTGTTGGCCAAAAGAGTAGGAGCCTGGCTTCCTCAGCCAAAAAGGCCGGGCCTGTGATCTCACGCACAAGGGGACGTTGGAGTTTCATCATTTACTCGGAGATGCAGACCTGACATGTCTCTAGGTAAAGCTCCAGATGTGGGGCTGTTTTGAGAATGTTTACAATCAGCTGGGTAAACCTTGGCCCCAGTTTCCTCATCCCGAAAAGTAGGAATAACAGTTATTAACTTTCCAAGAAGAAGATGGTCCTAAGCAAGACAAACTCTTCTGGTGTTCCTGAGGGTAGACACTGTCCGCCTGGTTTTACAAAGAAGCTGAAGCTGAGACCCAGAAACTTACTTCCGTAAATCCACAGGCTACCTCAGTGATGGTGGTGCTGTCAATGATGAGAACACAACAGTGGCCTCTTGAGTGAGACGTGTGCCTGTGGCCTGGGCTGTGGTACAGACTGAGTGGATGGCTCCTTTCTGTCGTCCTCTCCCCTTTCTGTTGTCCTCCCCCTCCCACTCTTGCTTCCTCCTCCTCTCCTCAACAGCCAGGGCAATTCTGGCTTCTTTATCACTTTTCTGCTTTTAGCAAGGCCTCACTTGTTACCCAGAATACTTTGCAAAGCCATTCCACAGCCTTCAAGGCCCTCTTAGGTCTGCTCTGCCCCTCTCTGGTACCCAAACCTACCCTATCTTGTCATCCCTTGGGCATTCCTGGAATGCACCCACATACCTCAGGACCTTGTCCTAGCAGCCCCTCATCCTGGTCCCCTGATAGGGCCCTGTCCCCACTTGCTGCCAATCCCAAGCCTGAAATCACCTTCTCCATATGTCCTCCTTCAAAGCCACTCTCATAAATAGCTTATGTGTCCAGCCTTTTTTGATTTTTTTTATTCTTAGTTTTTTATTATTTTTTCTTTTTTGAGACAGGGTCTCATGTAGCCCAGGCTGGTCTTGAACTTACAACACAAGGATGACCCTGTACTTCTGATCTTCCTGCGTCCACTTCCGATTTGCTGGAATTACATATGTGCACCATCACACTGGATTTACATGTGCTAGAGATGAACTGGGGCTTCCTGGATGCTATGCAAGTGCTGTATCAACTGAGCTACATCCTCAAGCCCACCTCCAAGCCCACTTTTCCAATCTCCTTATCCAATTTGATCTTAAATACGCACCACTATCTGACCAATGAGGATCTGGTATCTCTGCTTATCATCTCCCATCCCCACCCCCACCCAGCCAGGAAAAGGGAAGCCTATTTCCTGCCTTCACTGCTGAGTTCTGGCTGCTGAGAGTAGAGCCAGCCCACAGCAGAGTTGACCCATAGCAGGTGCTCTCTCTACATTGGTTGCAGAAAGCATAGAATTTTCCCGGCTCCCCTGGGTGCACCATGGTGCAGTGGGGGAGTTCAGGAGGCACCCAGCTGAGCACAGTGGGGAGGCCATGGGGCTGAGAAGGAGGAACTACAGGGGTTGCTGACAGCTGCCCCGGGCCCCTGGAGGGCACAGCTAGATAGACTCAGACCTTCCCACTCCTCCTCCAGGAACAAACAGAGTGCACCAAGAATTATGTGAACTGAATCCCCATCTGGAGTAGGAAGAAGCCCAGGAGACCAGAGGGCCATTTTCAGAGCCTGCTTGCAGTAGCTTTCTTTATGTAAAAAGATGAAACAAATGTGGGGCCAGGAATCTTTCCCATGCACAAGAAGCTCAAGACTACAGCAATAGACAGAAGGCAAAACACAGCAGGAACATCTGAAAGATGTGGCAGAAATCAGAGCACGAGCACACACACACACACACACACACACACACACTAACCAAGATGGTAACAAGGGAGCTTAGAATGGAGCTGGCACAGCTCAGAGCAAGCCCTATGGACCGGAGCCCAGTAGTTCTTGGGAAAGAACAGCAAAAAATTGAAGTGTTTACTGACCATTCCATGGCTTGGGTAGACCCTCGACATGACATGTTCATGTTGTGATCAACTGTAAGAATAAAAGCTCATCAGATATCTTGAACCACCTCAACTCCCAGAGGTTCCTATATTGGCTCAATCAACAATATCTAGCACTACCATAAAGGCTTAAAACACTTTGAGCATGAGCATGCACACACACACCGGGGGGGGGGGTGTTGAGTACATAAGCACATATATAATAAAGAAGCATATACATACTTGCACTACTATATTCAGACACAGTCACACACAAACAATCCTGTATTCGTTATTTTTCTAACCTCTGACGAAATGTCAGACATTTTTGTCAACTAAAGGACAACCAAAAGGAGAAAAGATTTGTGTTAGCTCATGGTGTCAGTGGGATTTTAGGCCACCATAGTATCTTTGACACGGCAAAGCAGCTCTGTAGCAGAGACCCTTCACAGGGGAGCCAGGCAGATCCAGAAGTAGAGATATCCTTCAAAAGGTAATACCATACTTCTACCAGCTATACCCTACATCTCAAAGGTCCCACTACCTTCCAAAACAGTACCACCAGCAGGTGAGAATCATAACTCAAACACATGTGCCTGTGGAGGACTTCCCATTTAAACCAAAGCACACGCTTCACGGAACCACCAATTCTCAATTCACACACACAGTCACAGTCACCAACGAATCCTCCGACAGTCACAAGTACTGTTACATACTGTCTTCCACATTCATTTATATACCTGCAGACACACCTGCTGACAGCCTCACTCTCAAATGCACACTCACAAGCAGGCCACAAACCCATGCATTTGAAAGGAAGTTAGGAGCCTCCTTCCTGCGTTTTCCAAACACTCATGAGTCTTTTTCGTCTGATTGTGAGAGACCTGAGGACAAGGGACTGTCCTGGAATTACTGAAAAATGTCAACGCAGTCTCAGCATGTCAGTGTCCTGTGAGGGCAACATGAAGTGTCTCCTGTACAGCTGTCCCATGTGCTGAGCTGCACCGAAGCTCTTCATGTGTGAGGTAGGAGCTTATTTTACTAAAATGGAAATTGAGGCTGAGAAAGGGAACTAGCCATCACAAGGTCATAGCATGAGGGAAGAAAAACCAGGATTCTCCAGATTAGCTTAACTCAAGAGCCACAGCCCCCACTACCATGTGTTTACCCTGAGTGCCAGGCCTGCCAGGCACGGGAAGACTGATGAGTATTGGCCAAAGCCAACTCACCCTGTGGTCTCCTCTTTGAAGGAAAATTAAGACCTGAGATCCAGACATCAAATGCCTCCAATCTAAAACTTAGAGGAAGAAATGGCTGATATGATATAATGCCACATGTCTTCAAAGGAACAAGGATAGATGCCTACCTCTGGGAAAACCAGGGAGTGTGTGGCTCCCCCTCTGTTCCCTACACACTTGCTCATGTGCACACAGACAACACACATACACACACACACATACAGACACACCACACCTGCCCTACACACTCATTTCTCACAAGGCCAAAGCATACTTACATTCACACACAGAACACACACACACAGACACACAGAGACACACACACTGACAAACTACCACAAGTTCTTATAACTCACACTCAACACATGCACAAGCTGTGATTTATATTTCTCGCCACTGAGTCAAAATACCTGACAGAAACCACTTCAGGGAAGAAAGCTTTATTTTGGTTCACAGATTCAAAGGGATTTCAGTCAAAGGCTCCCTCTTCCTATCTCAGCCAGGCACCAATTCACCATTTACAAGTTTCTTTTCCTGTGGTATAGCATGAAAAGTTCAACAGTGAAGCTATAGGATGGGGGTCTTGAAGAATCTGATTTACCTCATGCTGAGACAATGAACTGAGAAAGAATGCAGGCTTGATGGTGCAACTCTTGCTTGCCTACCATTTGACTTCTCACAGGAAGCATTCTGAAGGGTATTTTGTCCCCTCCTCAGCCAGTTCCTCATTGAGAAATTCTCTTCTATTGATGACACTCACACATCAGCTCCTAAAGTGATGATGGGACTTTTTTTTTTTCAATATCCACTTCCAGGTTTGGGTTTACTTCTTCATTCATTTGGAAAAGCAGAAAGAATTTCCATATACATACCAAACGTCCCTGCTGAGCCCTGAAGACTGTCCCGAGACCCTGATGGTTATGTTACTTCTTGGAGCCATGTAGCAGAAGTTGAATGCCTCCATCTCCTCTTCCTTCCCCCACCTACTTACCCCTGCTTACCCACTCAGTGGGACTTACAGGCCACTTAAGGTTCCATTAGATACTATGAAACAACATCATAAAAATCCATTAGGATTAGGAAGGAATATAACATCACCCCAGGGTGATACTGTATCAACCTCCAGAAGTGAATAATAGACTAATCTTAATGCCAGAAACGTCCTTATACCATAACCTCCCTGGGGACCAAAGCCAGAAGACACTGTCGCCTGTTATGGTAGCCCTGGGAGAGGCCACTCAACCCTACCTCCTACATCTAGTCCATCTTCCAGGTCCTCCACCTTCTATCCTTATAGTGACAATGGGTCAAAGCTCCTGCTCCCTGCTGGTCCCCTCTTATCCTTCCCTGCAATTATCTGTTCATCACCATTGTATTCCCATCGTGCTTTGCACAACTGAACTGTATCATCCCTACCTCTGCCCATGTTCACCATCTCCCTCTGTAAGCTCCTACTCACGCTGAGACTCAGCACTATTCAGCATGAGTATCTGAAAGACCCAAGCTCTACAAAGTCCTTGAGGGACCCCAAGCTCCACTGCATGCTTTCATTACCTTGAGTTGGAAATCAACATCTGCTGACCAGTCTGGCTCCCACTGTGGACACTGTGTCCTGAGAAAACACTGGGTCTTCACCAGTCCCCATGGTCCAGCACAGGATCCGGCAAGGTCAGTGCCTAAGGAAGTATTTTCTCAAATGCTCCACATTCTTCATTTTTTTCCTCACCTGAGTAAGGTCTCACCCAGAGAAACGGGATCTGGTGGTGAGTTTCGAAGTTACTGACTCTGTCAGCCACGGACATTTAGGGAACTACAGGTAGTGGGTTGGAAAACACAGCGCTTGTGGGCCCTAAGAAAAGGCTGGTTGGTAGTGGGAATCCCAGCATGAAATAACTTCAGGGAAATAAGTTGCCTCCATTGGTCCAGGGTCCTTGAGTATACATGTCTGATGCCCCACACCATCCCTCTCACTGGAAATTTATCAGAGAACAACTTTCCTGCAGTTGGGACTCAAACCCTGGTTCCATAAAAAGCCCCATGACAGCCCTTCCCAAATGGTGTATTTAACTGAAAAATAGCACAGAACTTGAGACAATGGGCTCATCTAATTTCATTAAAAAAAAAAAAATCTATGGAGCTGGTCTTATCCCTACCACCACCACTATATGGATGAAGAAATTAGGCAACAGAGAAACTATATATGGTGCCCCAACCACACATCAGAGAAGAAATGGGGCCGCAATGCAAAGCCTCCTCTTCACCAGAAGATTCACAGTGCCTACTGGAGGGAGGGATGGAGGGATGGAAGAATGGAGGGAGGGAAGGAGGAAGGGAGGGAAAATGTCACTAAACAGGAACCAGGAACCCTGCCACATGACATGGGCCTGATCATCATCATCCTGACCCTTGGTTTCTTCATCATTTCCCTCTGAGCCTAAGTTTACTCATGGCTCAAGAAAGTTACCATCACTTCCTCTCCTGAGGTGTTCCCAAGCACTGCATGTCAGGTCAGTCCAAAGCTCACCCACCACTTCCTCTGTGCCTTCCTAGGTCTCTTATTATAATCCTTGTGCATCAGCCAGTCAGTGCTGTGTAACAAGCCACTTCAAAACTCATTTGTTTTAAACCAGGAGACAGCAGAGACTCTATTACAGAGACAGATAAGCAACTATTTGGCACTCAACTCACTTCTGGCTATGAAACCCAAGGGCAGCTGGAGACGATATGTAAAAATGGGCACAACTATATTCTAAGAAAACAGGTTAGCCGTCATGCTCAAGCTATTTCCAGTCGCTGCTTCAAACAATGAGCATTATTCATGACCTTGAATCTATAAGCCAGCTAACCACTCTGCTGATATGGGACAGACTCTACAGAATATGGTTGAGATGCTGTGTGTGTTTTTTACCCACCTGGCAAAGTACTTAGGGTTAGCTAACCTAAGATTTTATTTACATAGTTGGTCATTCCCTTGTTATCAGCTAAAGACGATTGAGCCTGGGTCTTCCATCATCAAGATGGTTACCTAGGTTTGTTCTTCGAAACTGCAAGTTTTCTAGGTATGATGGAAGCAGGAGCTCCAAACTGTCCCATTATTATTTCTACATTTGACAAATGCACCTGGTAAAACCAGTCCAGATTCGAGAGTTAGAGAGACAGTTTCCATCTCCTGGTGTGCAGAGCCGGAAGAACCATTGCAGAGGGTGTGGACATATTGCAGCCTACAGGACTGGCCGTTTCTGATCTTCCACTGCACACAGTGGCCTCTGAGACACATAGGTGTACTCTACTAGGTCTCTCCCTCCTTTTTAGGCAGCAAACACTGTGAAGAAGGGCTTCTAAATCTGATAGAATTTTGTATCTCCAGCGTCTACATGGTACCTAGAATAGAGTCCACACTCTGTCTGTCTCCATCACTACCACCTCTGTCTTGGTCCAAAGCACGGTCCACTCTCACCCACATCCATAGCCTTCTGATTATTCTCTACAATTGTTCTGTTTCCTTATAACCAGTCTCACTTCAACTGCCAGAAGGACTTTAAAACTCCAAACTCAACTATATGGACTCCTCACATACCACCTTCAAATTAAAGCTCCCTAATAGATCCCCACTTCCTCTGTCATTATGTCTTTAACCTCTAATACAGCACCATTGTACCAACCCTTGTACCTGTCCTTCCTGTCCTTTCTCATACAACATTCCCTTTGTATTCTTCCCTATCTGGAAAGGCTCTTCCCTAATCCTAGAGCCTTTGCACTCTGTCCCCACCGTCCGCTCAGCCCTTCCATCTCACTTTGATAACTGGTTTCCAGATCACAGCTCAAGCACCCCTTTCTTGAGTGAGCCTTTTCTAACATGTAATTGGAGTCAGTTTTCTTTACTGTTCACTCTCCCGAGACCTGACTCATTTCCTTTGATACGTTCTCATTTGTAGCACTCATTCCAATGAACCTGAGATTGTTCTCTCTCTTCCCTCACAAGTTCCAAACTCCAATGGACTCACCATGACATTCATAGCTGCCACAGCGGGAACACTTGGGCAGGCACTCAACAAGCCTCCAGGGGATGAGAATAACTGTGTAAATGGAACTTCTATCCATCTTATGTCTGTGGATTCAGATGGGGTTCTAGCTGCAAGTCTACAGCAGGGCCATGGGGTGGTCCATATTTGGTAGGCGCTTGAGTGGCGTTCACATCAGTAAGACAAGCAGGTTGGACAGGGACAGCACAGAAGAGTTTCTGAGTGCCTGGAGGGGAGGGTGGAGACCTACAGTAGTGTACGGAAGGAACGCAAGTGGATGCCCTGGGAGCCAGATATTCTTACCCTGATTCTGCTATGTCTGATCCTGGTGCATCAGCGATGGTCAACAATGGCAGGAAAGCCAGCAGAGGGCACAGCACAGCACAGCTGGGAGCCACTCAGATTTGGCATCCCAAGTCCCAGACTACAACTCTGGTTCTGTTTTCCTGAATTTGGGACAAATAACCTCTCTATTGTGCCTTGTGTCATAATCTGTAAAATGGGAACAAAAATAGGTAATTCCCTTACTGAATAAAAATAAAATGCCAAGGAAAGAGCTGATGAGAAAAGAGGCTCTAATAAGAGCCAGTCGTCATGTGTGCCCATTGAGACTGCAAAAGACAGACTGACAACTCTCTCATTTTACAGATGAGGAAGTCAAAGTTGAAAAGCAGTCAGGAACAAGCCCCACAGTATGTGGGTAGCAGAATGGGGATCTGGGATTCCACCCAGGTCATAGTCTTTTCTTCTAGACCTTGTTACCACTCAAGGAGATTCAGTCACCCAAGTCACAGAAATGTTATATTCTGGTTTCCAGTGACAGTTCCACAAAATGAAGGTCAGATAAGCCTTCTTCCTTACTTCTGTCTGACCCTCCTGACCACCTAGCTACACAGAGCCCCCATGACCCTGTCATAATCACTACTGTTTCTTCTCTTCCTGGCCTTGAACAAGCAATGCCACCTTCTTAAACCTTGGGGTCTCCCTTTCTATAAAACGTATCTAATTGTCACATCTCCCTCCTGAGGTCATCGGGGGAACATCTAGTTGAGGCACTGTGGTACACTATGCAATGATAGCATACTGTAAATGCCTCACTCACTGGTGCTCATAGCCAGGCCCCTCGGGAGTGGCTCTCCCTGTAGGTTGTACCACCCAGAAGCTACCTTGTTTCTGTAATGATCTACTCATTCTGAAACCCAAGAAGGTTTCTCCTAAATTTTAAGCGTTTTGTTTTTCTTTCTTCCCCTACCACCTTTTCTTTTTAAATGCTTGCATGCAATTTCAAACAGAATCATCACTTCCGGTCCCTAACCAGTCTCCTATCTTAGATCTCATGCCCAGCTTTGCTTTTTAAATCTTGGCTGCAGTCATCCAGACTCCAAAAACCACAGCTCTCCTTTGAGACCAGATCATGTGGAATTGAGGGCTCCTTGGCCTTGGAGTGGCCATGCAGACAGCTCTGGACTCCGATTGTTTCTACTGTAAACCACTCATTCCTAGTGCCCATGGTATAGCCTGCCCTCACCACCCAGTGCTTCCTTGTGGTCAAATCCACCTACTCCTACCTCTGTGTCCCAGAAACATTCAAAACGTGGCCAACCAAGGTCAAACCATGGGCAGACAGAACACCAACGTGAGCAACTCATGGTTTCCAGCCTCCTCCTCCTCCTAATTTCCTCCACGTCATCAGGAGGCATCATAGTAAGAGAGTAATTTTGAAAAGAAGCTCCATAGGTCTCAGTCAATACTCGCCCTGCAGTATAAAATGGCCTTTCAGTAGACAAGAAAGGGAGTCTAATTAGATTATGCAAAAGGCAAGACTATTCAAGATAAAATACAACAGAAGATAAAAGGGTACACCCTTCAAGGGTGGGCACACACTAAAACGATGCGTTGGTCTTGAATTTGCCTTGTGTTGGGACCAAGCCAACGTGGTTCTTCAGAATGGAGTTAACTAAGAGGCAATGGTCCATTTATAGGATTGGTTATTTATTTTAATGAAGTTCAAGGGACGTGTCTACATGTTTGAGGGCCACTGCAAAGTCCCTTACAAATGTAGTCGGTTGTTCAAGAACACCTGACAGAAGCAACTTACTGAAAGATGAGTCAGTTCTGGTTCACGGTGCAGAGGATGCACAGCCCACCATGTTGGGGAAGGCATGGCGGTAGATGCTTGTGGCAGAAGCAGCACAAGTATAAGACAGTTGCTTACACTGGTGTGGCACTCAGGAGCCAGGGTTCTGTGCAGAATGCAAATCTGGCCATTACCCATAAGCCCTCTACCCCATCTGGCTAGGCTCCATGTCTCAGAGGTTCTACAACCTCCTAAACAAGCATCCCACCATCTGGGGACCACCTACCTATTCTATCACATGAGGAATCTATGGGGAATGTTTCCCAATTTCATCATCACAAGAACCCCATCATGCTTATTAATACCTCTCTCTTACAAAACGAGGAAACTGAGGCACAGGGAAAATCCCATCATTTGCCCAGAGTCACACAGCCTCTGGTGGTGGAATTGATATCAAAATCAATCAGTCTGGCTTGAAAATTCATGCTTGCTATTAATCTCTATTTTGTAATAACGAGAATAAAATAAAAGTCATTTGTACAATTTGGGCCATTTTAGATCTATAAATGCACAAATTCCTACAAAGACTAAGTCATTTTCAACACTTAACCTAAAGAAGATTCATCTTAAGAAGCATCATCAAGACAGCTGGGATCCATCATCTAAGAACAGCTGATAAACATGAGGGTGGCGGTCATCAGCTTGCATGTCTAACTCATTCCTTAAGTATCACAGCATTCTCCTCTGTCTGGACCAGAGACTGAGCAGTCACCAGTGAGGCAGTTGTGGCCCTTCCTGACAGAGCTGACAATCTAGATAGTATCCCAACCCCTTGGCAAGTTTACCCAGGTGACAGGTGACAGGTGCAAATCACTTTGCTGTGGGAAGATCAAAGCAACATCTTACTCCAGGTTCAGGAGGAATGACATCTGAGCTGAGGCGTGACAAAGAAGAGACAGACAGATGACGAGGTCAGGGAAGTGAGGGAAATGTTCAAAGGGAATATGGAGTTTGGGCAAGAGATGCTGAATTATGAAGGGATGATCATTGTCCACGTCTTTTAACCTTACCAAAAACTATACAGGTTATAAATGGGGGAGGGAGTCTTTAATTCAAGCCAAATACATTCTATCAGTGGTCATGCAGAATCCACAAGACAGGTGACCTCTCTGCTGCAACCTTTTTCCTGGGAGTCTGAGATAGCCTCCCTTTCCCTGGCTACCTCCTTGGACTCTTACTGAGAAAATGCATCATTCTTTCAGGTCCTCTTTTGGTTCCTTCCCCGGTGCATGTGTGAGTAACCTATAGAGCCTCAGAGGGTTCTGTGTTGAGAATCAGACATCCCGGAACCCTATAACAAATTTCTTCTGGCGACTTCTTGTGCGTTTGCGCGAAGCCTCTAGATTCTCAGTTCTCAATTCCAATTGGTGACAAGTGGCTTTCTCCACTGACCTAACTCCCTCCATGCCTAGTAAGAGAAGTTGATGAAGTTGTTGTTTCAACCACACCAGGGTGTAGGGGGGGAGGGGGAAGAGCAGCTGTGACAAGCAAGCCAAGCATGAGCAGGGAAGGTCCGACCACACGACAAACCACACTGTAGGGTTTTACCTACCTAGTCTTCATGGCCCCCTACAAGGCAAGTGCTGTGATCATTGCTACTTTGCAGCAGAAAGTGTTGACATCACAGAAAACTAAGCAACCTGCCTATGGTTCCCCAACTAGCCTAGGGTATCACTGGCCCCGCACCCTGACTGATAAACTGTGTTCTTTCAGAGGTTCCTGAACCCAGCCTGTGTGTGGTAGCCTGCCTGATCTAGTTTCAGGCCTGATCTCCAGCATCATCGTGAACACAAATGCCTCAGGGCATTTGCACATGTGTACACCTCCTCTTGGGTAACCTTCCCTCCAGTCTCTGGTTGCCAGGGCCAGAGAAAACCCTGTGTTTCTCTGCACCGAGCCCGCACACACGCAAGCTCGCAAGTGTGTGTGTGTGTGTGTGTGTGTGTGTGTGTGTGTGTGTACTACGTGTTACGGAGGTGGGCACATTCACCAGAGTGTATAAGTGTGCATGCTTGCGTAGTCACACACAAAAGCCAGACAAGGACATAAAGTACCTTTCTATATTGTTCTCCCCTTCAGTCCCTGTGGTTGCAGACACACATACCCATTCCTGGATTTTTATAAGGGTTCGGGGGATTTGAACTCAGGTCTTCACATTATTCACAGGGCCCAAGGTTGAACCTTCAAAGCAAGCCTCTATGACATCATCCTGGACCACGGACTCTCACCTCTCTTACTGCCTCATTCGTATGTTTCATTACTGAGTGACTCATAGGTACTTGGCTCACAGTGTCCTTGTCTGTCCATGGGATTAAAAGTTCCCTGAGGGCAAAGCCTACCTGTCTAGCTATGACAGCCCAGCAGGCCCCATACCCAGTGTCATTTACACCCAGACACTCTCTAGCCAGGAATCCCTTCCTGTTTGGCTAGGCTGACCCCATGGAAACAGAAGTGCCATGACTGGGGGGTGCACAGTGAATAAGACGGCCATGGTGTCACCTTCCAATAGTTAGCTAGAGCCGACAGAAGCAGATGTTGTATCAGGATGACTTAGGTAACCAAGATCTATGTTCTTGTAATTCTGGAGGCTGAAGTCCAAGATCAGAGTGTAAGCGGGCTTGCTTTGACTCTCCTGGGCTGCCCCATGGCTGGCTCATTTCTATGTTCTTCTATTTGGAGTCTGGATGGCCCAGCTGTAGTAAAGTGTGCACTGGTGCCAAAGAGGAGGAATGGGATCAGGAGAGGAGGTGAGCAGATGTGAGCAGAGACAGCACCAGGCCAAGGACTTGTATCCTCATCTAGGATGTAATGAGCTGAGTTGAAAAACTTCTAGAAGGATTAAGGTGGTATTAGAGGTGATCTTTTAGAACCCTGGTGGGGTCCCTACCAGCAGAGACAAGAGTGTTTTTGGAGGAGGTTGGGGGATTCTTGATAGTACATCATCCATGACAATGGAAAGGACAAGCCAGCCACAACAGAAAAGACAGGAGAGGGGCAGCATGAGGGAAAGGCATGATGGCCTGGGGACTGCCTGCGCTGATTGTGTCTGAAAGACAAGGATGTCCAGGAAGAAGGTAGGTAACTCCGGTTGCTGGAACAGACAGCAATTCAGCTACATTGCCACTGGAATCGGAAAGAATCTCTGGGATAAGGGTGTATAATCAGAGGAGGAGGACTCTGACTTAGAGGCAGCCCACAGGCTATTGGCCTCAGCAGGGATGATGGTGAGGAGGAAAGCTACCCCCTAGGTAGTTGCGCTCCTCTACCAAAAGCTCAGTACCTGCCTGAGAAGCCCCTCACAGCTTCACTTTCTGGGAGTTTGTTCCTTCATTTTTCTTCCCATGGTACCGGGGATTGAACCTGTGGCCTTGTGCATGTTAGGTTAGCAGTCTACCACCAAGCTACTTTCCCTAGCCTTGAAGTTCTAGAGTTTAGTAAACACTCAGTCTTCAGCCCCAGAGCTAGTGATGGTTCCCTGATGTTAGCCCCATCTTGTGGAACTTCCACACTTCTGTATGTGTTGCTTCCATTAAAGTTCCTTCATCATAAAGACGGAGGAGGCATGGATAGATGAAGGTTAGGTAGGTGGGACAGATAAAGTCACAGTGGAAATGGGGACAAGGCAGCCAGAGAGGCAGGAAAAGAACCAGGAGTCAAGGGAGAAATGAACTACGTATCAAATGGACAACCCCTTTGGTTTAAAGGGGGGATTTGGGTTTACCACAAGAAGGTTCAATGATGACCTCAGTGAGAGTAGTTTCATATTGTGAGGGAATCTGTGGGTAGAGGTCAAGGAATGAGGGGGACATAGGGAAGTGAGATGCTTGTTGTATTCCCTTATTCCTAGCTAAACTTCTGATTGGAATGTGGCCTCTTTCACAAGCTTTCTCTGAACCTCTCTCTTCCTCTGTACTCCCTGAACATCTAGTGGGCTGTATGCCCATCCCAGCTCCCAGCCCCAGGTCTATAACTATACACACACACACACACACACACACACACACACACACACACACACACACGCACACACTTGTGGAATTATGTAGAGAATACAGTCATAGAATGTACACTGGGGAATCTCACCCATCTCTTCCACCTCCTGGGAAGAAACTGAATATTGTCTGATTTGGCCAGAAACAGGTTCTAGGATCCCCTGTCCAGTCCCCTTTCCCCACAAGGAGGGGTGTCTTTCCAGCTGCCATTCCTCTATGTCCTCATAAATGGCCAGCCTCCACAAAAGGAGCACAGCTCATCCTACAGGCTTCTTTGTCTAGGAAAACTATAGGGGCATCCTGTTTTCCTGTGACTTGCTAGCCACAGACATCTCTCCTCCTCTGGGCCTACCAAAGCCCCAAGGCACCTGTCACAAGAACATCTGAGCTGTCTCTCGGTTTTAATAAGGAGCCCAGCTATTTCTGCCCAGCTACCTTGGGTGTCACTACCTAGATCTGTCACTCTGGGGTGAGTCAGTTCAGCCTTGACCACACAGCACACACAGCACCAGCCAAGGAGGCATCACCCACACAGGGAAGAACTATTTATAACCAGCCACAAAGCTGAGCGCTTCCGGAGCTGTGCTGGCTCGGTACTCATGTCGACTCGGTCAGTCTCAACAACCTGAGAGGCTGAGCTTTTCTGATCCCAGTTTCTAAAACAGGAACCTGGAAATGATTGGTGCCTGAAATAATTTGATATCTTCAGATCCAAATATCTCTTTCTTGGCAGAGTCATGAGGGAATGAGCCAGGAAGGAGAAGGCAGCTAACTCTTTTGCTGGGTGTGTGATAGGTGTCGGGAGCACAAGTATTCTCTTATGCAGCTCTCTCAGCAACCCCACAAAGGAGCTCTATTTTATGGATAGTCTTTCTGAACTCCAGAGGACCACGGTCGTCCCAAATTAATGGCAGAGCACAGGGCTATATGATTTAAACACAAGCATCCCAGTGACAGGCAAGTCTGCTTTCTCTCTTCTAGTGAATCTCCTTGATAATTCCCAACTCAAACTAAGGTTTGGGCAGATTTGTTCTGATTAAGGCTGATTATAAGTGTGACCTCTGAGGGTTCAGAGGGACAAGTACTTTAGAATGAAGAAAGGAGGTCTTGTGATGGTCCCACCCCAGAGCTCAGGGACTAAGCTCTGTACTTTATATGGAGACAAAAGTGGGGGGTCAATGATGCTGCCACCTAGTCTTTGTCTTCCCTGCTTCACTCACTCCCGGATTTGTTTCCGAACCATCCAGAGAATGGCTGGGCTTCTTAGAAGATGAGTCAATCACAGTACATGGAAAAGAAGCCGTTTGTCTTGTTTTCTGGGCCCAAGTAGAGGTCGCCCTTGCACAATCCTGCAGGTCTCCCAGGTTTAGAGACATCAGGACTTCTCTACTCTCCCTGGTCAGTTATTATATGGATCATCAGTGTGGGCCCGGCTCCACTCCAGGCTCAGCTTGCAGAGACAATGTATGGCTCTGCTTGGGATCCTCGGTAGCACCCTGTAGTGGTTTAAATATACTTGGCCTAGTGAATGGCACTATAGGTGTTGCCTTGTTGGAGTAGATATGGCCTTGTTGGAGGAAGTGTGTCCCTGTGGGGGTGAGTTTTGAGACCCTCCTCCTAGCCACGTGGGAGTCAGTTTCTCTTGTTTGCCTTCGGAACAAAATGTAGAACTCTCAGCTCCTCCAGCGCCATGCCTGCCTGGACAATGCCATGCTTTCTGCCATGATGATAATGGACTGAACCTCTGAACCTGTAAGCCAGCCCCAATTAAATGTTATCCTCCATAAGAGTTGCCTTGATCATGGTGTCTGTTCACAGCAGTAAAAACCTAACTAAAACAGATGCTATGTCTCACCTGTGGTGACACTTTGGTGTCTTTGACACTGACAACTCCCTTTCCTAACCAAGTACTATGAGTGGCCTGTTCCCAGGAAAGGAATGGGGATGGTATCTGCTTTACTGAAAGGACTGTCTAGATAACCACTTGAGTGAGAATCCGAAGATACCCAAGTACTTCCCGTCAGGCACCGTACAAGCAACTGGAGCAATGGGCACAGAACACTGAGTCAGATGAATATGGGTTCAAATTCTGGTACCACTAAATTGCTCTGTGACTCGAAGGGCTTTCACCTGCCTGGCCTCATATATGAAATAGATTGCTTCCTACAAAGGTCAAACACAGACATGATGAGGTCTTTGAGGATTGTGTGAACACTGAAGACAAGTGTGTGTGAGAAGATGCCCCACTCTTTGTTTGGCCCCTGTACCCTACTGCTCCGTTGCCTCTTCCATGTGTGAGATCAGAGGCCACACACACACAGGCTCAGCATCTGCAGGACCCCTAACTCCCATACTCATGGACATGTCTTTTTATAATGACTCTGCCATTAGCTGTTTATTGCTCTCAAGAATGGGACAGATTCACCACACTCTTTTCTCAGATAAAACATCTCTGAGAAAAAAAAAAAATGTTACCTAGCTCGTGTCCCATAATCTCTATGTGGGCTCTGTAGCTGGTCCTCAGTTGCCCAGCAAGGTGCTGGCAGGGTCCAGCCAGCACTCAAGTTCTAAGCCTAATCTCCATCTGTATCACTGGAGTCCTTTCAAGGGCTGTTGGTTTCCAGAAAGAAGGATTAGCTGTCTCCCACATTTTCAGAGGTTCTTTGGGGCCTCTCAGATATTGACAGCAGCTGAAACTCTTATTTCCTGCCCCAATTCTTCATAAAGTTGAGATATAACTTTACCAAAAGATGGAGAAACACCTCTTGAGACCCCACTGGATGGTCACGGAGTTTCCCAGGCTCTTCGATCCAGCACATCTGTACTTCCAATGTGGAAAGTCTGTACTGAGGACATCTGCCCCACTCTCTCCCCCAGAAGAGGCAGTAAGGTGAAACTCAGAGGTAACAGCTTAATTGGATCACAGAGCCACTGGAGGCCAGGTGACTTGGATCACAGAGCCACTGGAGGCCAGGTGACTTTCCTCCATCGGCCTTCAAGAGCCACCTAGCTACAGTGTGAACTCAATTGTTTTCCCTGAAGAAACCATTGGTCATTGTACTCAGGGACATTTACTATCCCATTCCTGGACCTTAGAAACCAGAGACATAATGGCTTTTTATACTTTTTTATATTCAATCACACATTCAATTTGACCAACATTACGCCCCTCTGATATAAGAACCATCAGACAAGGCTTTCTAACAGGCAGGTGCCTTGGACCCAACCCAAGTGAAATGACCAGAATTTCCCAAGGGTCTTCCAGGCAAATCTCCTGCAAAGAAGGACCGTTCTGATTTGGAGTCAAGACTAGGAACCACCAAGTCTAAAGTTAATCCCTAGAAATTAATACCCAGCACGTACTTAGTACCAAAGAGAATCACCACAGTTTACCTTGCCACAAGCCAGCAAAGTGAGTTTTCTTAGTTCTATTGGGATAAGGAGGTAGGGAAAAACTATGCTCAAGGAGGTTAAAAGCCTTCCTGATCCCCACAGATTTTGTGAAGCAGAGTGCAGAGTTTATATCTGCTCTTTCCTACATTAAAGCCCAGCCACCTGTCTCCATGCCCCTGTCTTCTGAGTCTATGACATGAAACCTCCTGTACTCATAGACTAGTGGAATTACAGAACAAGTCCCCACCTCATCTAGGTGCTGATGTGATAGAGTTGGCTGGCAACACAACTAACACAGTGCTCTCTGAGAAGAATAAATCAAGACCCCAAGAGCTGGGAGAGTCCATTGTGTCATGATAAGGCCCCAAGGAAGAACCAGGGGAGAGATTTGAGACAGGAGACATGACCTTTGACCTAGGTCTTGAATGATACTAAGATATTCCCATCTCCCAGATTGCCATTGGTATATTTAAATTACATGCCTACATCATGCCGTGTGTTGTGTTTGATCTGAGAGATGAGAAGATAAAAAATACATCATCCACTCTCCAGGATGCCCTGTGTCTAACATGCTGACTCCTTGGAGCCCTGCATCTCCCCCTGGACCTGCCACAGACCCTCTTCTCCCTCCTCCTCCACTCTGCTTCTATGCTTAAGCTTCCTAGGGTAGGATCAGATAGCTCAGAGAGCCCTCAAAGGCAGGACTGTCATGGTCACCTAGGAAATGGTGATATTACAGGGTGAGCTCAGGAAAGAGAGTCACCTGCACCACACCCAGACCATGAGTCACAACACCCAGACCCCTGAGAAAGGGGGGAGATAAGAGCCCTTCCCTGGGAAGTCAGGGAGGAGATGAGATAAAGGAGAAAGTGCTTTGAGCTCTTCCGAAGAAAGAAGCCACAAGCAGACCCAGGGTGTCATTACCAGCATCATTATGCCTCAATTAAAGGGACACACATCTGACTACATGACGAATCATTAACTTGTGTTGCAGCCCACACACGGTTGTATTTTAATGTGATTTCATTTTTATTATTAACTGATAAGACCATAAAATACTCACAAATGATTCCAACATGGAACTACTCCCCTTCTGGCTGGGTGGCGTCTCTTCTTTCCCACAGGGCCAGGAGAAGGCCTATTCAAGGGTCAGCAGGCTAGGCTCTCCTCAGCACCAGTCCTGGGTCCGTGTTGCAATGACTTGGAGCTACATCTTGACCTCTGACTCCACTCTCCAAACCACCCTTCTCCTTGACCCTTCCCACTCTTCCTTCCTCTCCTTATCCCCTCCCCCATCTTATCTGGCCCTCAGTAAATAGTCCTGGAGGAGTTAAATGCACAAGGAGGGAAGGAAGACTAGTTAGACCCAGCCCTTGCCTTCAAGCAGGGAAACAAGGGTCATTAATTCCTTCACTGGTCTAGCTCTGAGGATTTGACTCTGTACTGAGGACACAGAACAGTGACACAGAAGACACACTTGCATGTGCAGAGGAACCATACAATTGTAGGAAGGAAGAGAGTGGAAGACAGTGATCCTCAGCAACCACAAAAAGCCTGGCCCGTCAGAACTTTCCATCTACCTAGAGTCCCATGCCAATTTTTAGGAATTCTGTCCAAAAATTTTTAGGAAAAAAAAAAAAAACATACATGTCTGAGCTAAAAAGCTCATGCAAATATAAAGCTTTGGGATCCCCCTCCTGGAGAAAGCCAGTCTGAGAAGGAAGGAAACATGAGGAAGAAGAGAACAGTACCTGAGACCCCTGGATCCAGCCAGAACTGAAGCCACTTGTTGTGCATTGGACCTGAGATGATCTCCATCCCCTCATGTGTTTGACTGCTTCGCCCCCAGTGGCTGAGGCTGTTTTGGGAAGTTGCAGAAGAAGGTAGAGCCTTGATGGAAGAAGATGACCATTCAGTGTAGGCCTTGAGGTTTTAGAGCCCAACCCCACTTCTTGTTCACTTGAGTCCTCCTAGCTTTGAAAGCACGGTGACCAGCTGCCCCCATATTCCCATATCCCCACCACCATGCCTCACCCACCGAGATAAGCTGAATTCCTTCCGAAACCATGAACTAAGAGAAAACCGTTCCTTCCTATAGATGTTCCTCCTTAGGTATCTTGTGACAGCAACAAGCAGAGTAACTAACATTTGCCATGTACTTGACCCTCACAGTTGTTAGATGCGGTGGGCTCCTTTTTATACCCTTATTTGTCTTTCTGACGCTTGAAACCAAGACAACCCTGACTCATCTTGGTCTGAACACTTCACTTCCCACTTGAGGTCCCTAGAAACCAGCAATAAGTGATTGGCTGGACCATGCAGCAGGTCTTCTTGATATATGTCATCCAGCATCACTGAGAATGGAGGATGAGGACCTTCCTCCAATCTAGGACCTTGGATTGTCCCTGTTGTATCTTGAAACACAATTTTCCTCAAACTTCCATCTTCTCGGAAGCCCCACTTTTATCATTCACTCTTCTTCCTACCGTTTGTACCATTAGCTACTTGATATTCATCTCGAAGTCAACATAGTCATCTGATGTAAATATATTTATATTAAAATTAGCCTTCATACCATTCACACAGAAGCACTGTACCATTTGACATGACACACAATTAAGATATCTGCCACATTAGTTCAATTAAGGCCAGATGCCATTACATCAACTTTGTCCTCCTACTCCTCTGATGAAAGGGAGATTAGTGTATCAAGGCTATGGTAGCATCGAAGTACCAGTACCTTGCCTAAAGCTCCCTTGAGAAGCAGACCACCACAGCAGTGTACCAGTTGCTGATGGGTACTAGCCATTCCCAGTACAGACTTCTCCAAGTAGTTTTTCTGTTGACAGTCAGGACAGCAGAAAGAAAGATTTAATAGTCACAAATATCCCATTTGGTAATTGCCCAATATGAGATAGAAAACCTACCCTCTGCTTGACGTAGTCAAGGCTCCACTATAGTGAGATTGCCTGAGACTGGTCTCCAGCTGAGATGCATCTTTGCAGAGCACCTTCTCCTCCCCCTCTGACATCCTTCATTTCTTCCAGTTTCCTCCATAAATCAGTCACATAAGCGCTACTTGGATTCTATTTATATTGTGAAGAAGGCAGAGAGAGAGAGAGAGAGAGAGAGAGAGAGGAGAGAGAGAGAGAGAGAGAGAGAGAGATCTAGGCCCAGCGTGACAGTGGAATGTTGAAACTGGAGGCCATGGGGCGTAGGGAGAAAGCTATGCTTTAACTATACCCCTTAGTATACACAGATTGTAAAGTCCCTTAATTAGCTCCAAATTTGCTGCTACTCACCTTCCAGATAAAGAGACTAATGTATGCATCAGGTCACATATGCAGGAATGAGAAATTGAACCCAGATCTACCCAACCTACAGCTGCCACCTTCTCCTTCCCAGTCTACAACACATCCCGCCTGAGAAGACTATCCTACAGAGGTCTAATACAGCACTGGCAAATGTCTCACTGTGGGCTCAGAAAGGAGTTCTAGCCCAGTCTTCGCACTGCCAACTGAAATGGTTAACTTCCTTGGGCCTCAGGTTCTGACTCTGAAGAGCAGTAAGAAATCTCCTCTATATACCTCCTGACTGCAGTCTGGAGGTACTCTGCCTGTTTCTCTAGTGTATCAAGCTTTATTTTTGCACGTCTGCTTCATGGATGATCGTGTTAGTTTTAGAGGACATGAGAGCAGGTGAATGGTGAACTCCGTCTATTTGTCAATGCTTACAGGTCCACAGCGAGTGCACAGAAGGCTCAGGCTGAGATGAATGAGATGAAATTAAATGATGCTGTCATCTCGGCAACACAGTGAGCCCTCCAAAGTTGGTAGTGATGGTTTCACAGTAATAGGTGTTCTGGGAAACCTGTCCTCCGGACAGCATTCTTACCCTCCAGACTTCCCAGGAACCCCAGTGTGGCTAATGAGAGGAGAAGACGTCCTAAAGAGGAGAGACCTCAGAAACAGAAAAGGAAAGAGAAAAAGAGGAAACCTTCTCAGCAGGGTTCCAGCATCACCTCTTAAGGATCTCTTGGACCACAGTTCACATTCAGGAAACTGTTACCTTCTATCCATGCCACCCCACCAACCAAGCCCCCGCCCTCTGGCCTACCAGAAGCAGGGTCACATCAATAATGAATACAGTAAGAACTAGAATCGTCCTGCAAGAATTCTTTCTCCTTCATACCCTGTAGTCAAGCTTCCTGTCCTAAACACTTCACACATGGCCCAACTTCACACCATTTGCAACCTAGCTCAGTAGCATCTCTTACTTAGATACTTGGCTAAATCTGAAATGCTCTCCCACATGCTCAAGTTTCAAATGTTAATTCCCCAAGTGGCAGTCCTGTACTGAATACACAAATACTTGTAGAAAATGGAGCTTAACTCATAGAAATACTTCACTAAGAGTGAGGGCCTTGAAGGTTATCCCCAGTCCCAGGCTCTTGTCACACTCTCTGCTTCCTGTTAGCTGTGATGTCAACGGTCTGCAACACTCACTTTCACTATCACTCTTTGGATGGACAATCCACATCTTCCCACACAATGGACAGAATCCCTCTGAAACCGTGAGCCAAAATGAATCTTTCATTTCTTGAATTGCGATGTCGGCTGTCATAGCAACTTGAGAGTAACTAATACTCTCAATGTTCATACTCCTTATCATGACATAAGCAGTTCCATGTGACCTCTGCCTGGCCTAAGCCAAGCCCACTACCAATTTTCCAACTCCATCTCTCTTGTTCATTCTCTTTTTTTCCCCACTTCTTCCATCCTGGACTTCCTATACTCCGGGACTTCTTGGCTGTTTCCAGCCTAGGAAGTCCATTCTTAGGATATGTCTTGTCATTGTGTTTCCTTGTGTGTCCTCTCCAGGCTGATCACCACTCTTAGCCTTTGCGGTCAAGGACTGGATCCTTGCCTACTCTACTTTTTGCCCTACATTTTCAATATTCCATGACACTCAGTGCTTTGCCAGCTGATTCTTTTCTCATTTGCTCATTGTCTGGTTTCTGAACAGATTTACCTAATGTCTTACCCACAACTCTGTCCTCAAAGTCTAGACCATGCCTGGCCAAAATCAGAACCTTAGATTGAATGAATGAATGATGAATGAATGAATGGAAAAGGCAATGTGGACAGGACCTTTATGCATCTCACTGTCTCTAGCCTGAACAGTCTCCTCTCTTCTTCTGTACAGGCCCCACTCAGTCCTGCTGACTCCAAGATGGCCTCCTTGTGCCTATAACACCAGGTGACTCTCCACTTTGTGAAGCATGGAGCATCACAAGGCTTCAGTAGCCTAGCTCAGCCTGTGTTCAGACTCTATAGTCACCTACACAACCCTGTTTGTGTGTTTGTGTGTGTGTGTGTGTGTGTGTGTGTGTGTGTGTGTGTGTGTGTGTGCTTCTTCCTCCTCTATCATAGCTCCTCAAGGCCTGGTACTATTTTATACTGAAATGGGGACCAACCAGATAGGGAAGAAAAAGGGCCACTTGCCCAAAAATGATTTCAACCATCAAATGGATTGATTCACAGCAAAAGGTTTGGACATAACATAGTATCAAAGAAATGTATCCAGAGTTCCTTCCCTATTGTGCCTTTCATTGAACACTGCATATATAAGGCTCTGGGTTAAGTAGCACAAGAAAGGAAAAATAGCCATAAGCCCGGATCCCTGCCTGCTAAGCATTTATGGTCTGGTTACAACATCAGTCTGAATCATAAGCAATCACCATATAAGACTATCAGTTAAGTGCTCAAGAGAACCCCACCTCCAGAATTCCATTTCTTTCTATTGAACAATTCCAAGATCTGGCCCCACGCCATGAAGCACCTGGGGCTGGGTTCCCTTTCTCTCAGCAGGCAATATTCTGTTTTACAGCGTACCATCCACACACTAA
Organism: Mastomys natalensis; assembly: GCA_021653895.1. NCBI lineage: Eukaryota > Metazoa > Chordata > Mammalia > Rodentia > Muridae > Mastomys > Mastomys natalensis. The sequence continues at coordinate 431,852 of JAJTUV010000990.1, read as the reverse complement.
CATCTTTCCTCATCCTCTTTCCATCTTCCTATTGAATCTTGTGTGTATGTGTGTGTGTGTGTGTGTTGTTACAGTGAACTTGCCCCAGACAAAGTACATGTTGCTAAAGCCACTCCTGAGCTATCTTCAGAATATGCTGTCCCCACACCTGAGAACTGTTTATGAGGCTTGAACTCACTAGCCTTAGCCTGTCCTATCAAACCTGCCCAATTGGGCAATGCAGTCAAACAGCCTGGGAGACGATAAACGCTGGGAGTCCAAGGGTCCCGGTGAGAAAGAACTTGGCAGAAAAGGCTTCAGGAGCCCTTACTTGTGAAGGCAAAGTGCTTTAGGCACACACACACACACACACACACACACACACATGCACACATAGAGAGACAGAGACAGAGAGATTCAGAGACAGAGATAGATACATACATACATACACACACATACATAGAGAGGGAGGGGAGAGAGAGACAGAGAAAGAGATTGAGAGTCAGAAATAGACACACACACATACATACAGAGGGGGTAAGAGGGAGGGAGGGGGGGAGAGAGAGAGAGAGAGAGAGAGAGAGAGAGAGAGAGAGAGAGAGGTGTCCCAGATACCACAAGAAAACAGATGAGTTGGGAAAGATCTTCAGTTGGACTGAGACCCAGGAGTTGCCGAAGTTTCTCAAATTCCACCACCCCCACCTTGAGTTGCCGAGATGATGAAATAATGCAGATTTTGAATTATCTCTACAGATGAACTGAGAAACCCAGAACCCCCAGCCCACCTCTGGTGGCTACTAAAGACTACAGGTTGGACTTGTCATGGCCCCATGAGCACGTTAGGGATCAGAGTATGGGTCCCCATAAAGCACAGCGTCATGGATGTCAGCCTGGAGATGAGTTACTTCATCCATTAGCTGGCAATTGAAATGCCAGGTGGAAACAAAGTGTTGAAATGCAGAATAGATGCATCCCCACCCCGAGGCATGATGAAACACTTGGAAGAAGTCTCCACAGGCACTTGGCACATGTATGAGAGAGCAGAGGGGGTTGGTGCCCGACTGGGGACTCTCAACTTCAACAACCAGACTTGAACACAAACACACTGTGGGAGATGGCACAGAAGGAGGGGTTCCCAGGGGTCAGGACATCTGCATAGGGGGAAATCTAACCAAGGAACAGTGTGCCAGGCAGATTCAACTCCTAGCAGCTCTGCAGCCTCAGTGTTGTGCTCGGTTGTTCTGATGAGCCATATAGCTAGAAAGGTAGGAAGAGAGATACGGCTACAGAATGAAGTAGGGGGAGGAGATGAAGAAAATGAAAGGGGGAAGAAAGAAAAATGGTAGAAGAGGGGTGGACAAAGAAAGAGAAGGATGGAAAGAGGAAGGAGAGGAACAGAGGGTGAAGCATTGGCTTTGTCTGTAACTGTCTGTTTCTGAAAGCCAGAGTTTTCAGAAATTTGAAACTCTGATGCCCAGGATAATATGCATATGAAGGTGTGCAAGCACATAGGCTTATGCAGATGTGTTGGAATGGAGTATAGATGCAATTGCTTGCTGGGCTGTTCTAGTATGTGAGCATGTGTGTGTTGGCATGATATGTGTGTGTGTGTGTGTGTGCACATGTGATTGTGGGTGTGTTTTTAACCTGTGAAAGTGTCTTTATGCTGTGTTTTATGGGTGCCCCTATATGCATGCTTGTGTCTGTGCCTAAGCACCCTCGACTAAGACTCAGAACAGTTGGAATGGCATCGAGACCGCCACGCGCCATCTTTGTGGCCTTCAGTAAGTCCTGTCTCCAGGCTGGTTCTCGGTTTTCTTGCATGTTCTTTCTAGAACAATGCTTACCACATAAAAATCATTCAGTTAATATTTACTACATACGACTACTTTAGAGTAATGCTATCAGAGATTTTTAAAAATGAAAATTATATGCAAAACTACTCTCTTTGTTCTTGACACATAATAGAAGCTCAATAATTATTAGATTTGTCCCTTCAGGGCAGTACTACTAAGAATCTCAACAATTTTTAGTCCATCTCAGGGTTTCTGGGTTCCCATTAAAGTATATATTAACTAGGCAGCTTGTTCCTGCTTTCAGGCAAAATTTAACCACCATCCATTTGCAAAAAATTAGAAGTAAATTTGAATTTTGACAACGTGAAGATATGAGGTCAGCTTTGCTTTTGGCAACTTGAGATTGGGGAGGGCAGGAAGTTTGCTAGTGACCTGAGGTCCTGACCTCCTGTCTGGGTGTCACACATGTAGTTCACAGTCATACACAGTAGGAATTGTTATCAGCACACAGTGGAAGTGGCTGGGGCACAGAGAAACTGAGTAAGCAATCCACAGCCACAGCCTGGCAAAGCTAATTCCAAACCCATCGAGTGGTATTCAAAACTGGGAAGGTAAAAAAAAAAAAAAAAACCCTCTTCACCTGGGCAGGCAGAGTAAGGGCTCTACCATCTAAGCTTGCAAACATCTCAAAATCTCAGACTAGTCAGCCACAAGTTTAGTATTGCCAGATGGAGCCAGGGCCGTGTGGCAATCAGAAAACGAGTCAGGTGGCGCTGGGACAGTGCCTCTGAGGTATTTCACAAACATGGGGAACAAACACATTTGGGTGTCGCAATCCTGGCCACCCGGAGCTGCCGCGTTGGCTGTTTTTTTTTTTTTTTTTTTTTTTAGAACGGCCAGTGGATATGGAGTTTGAAGGCTGATAGCACTGGTAAGCAGAGGCTAGAGGCCATCTTTGAGCCCGTAGAGCCCTGGACACAGCCCTTTCTGACCCATTCCCCTCACAGTCACAGCCAGAAAGAAAGGAGGTAGCCAAGAGTTACACTTCAAACCCCTCAGTGAGTCACTTCAGCTCTTCCATTTGTCATCTTTTCCCATTGCGTCTCTCCTCAGCATCATGACCCAGGCTCACAGCCTTCTGACTAGACCCCAGGCATGCCTGTTCTTCGCAGCAACCACCTCCATGTCCAGGAAAGACTATCTCCTCCTCTCCGATGAGCCATTCATCCTGTAATCCTCCAAACAAAAGCTAATGAAGCCTGCATCTCCTCGGAATTTCACAATGCCCTCTGGGGTGATTAGTCTCCCTGGTACGAAGTGCTCCATAAACTCGGAGCCCAACTGCAATCGCATTCCACTTATTTTCCTAATTAATCTCCCCAAGCACCTGCCTGCATGAAAGCAGTAAGCTCAAAATGCTCCACAGTGCTTTCCTCACCACCCAGCAAATTATTCCGAAGCCCTGTGGAAAGCCATATAAAATCCAAAATGAATCCCCCTCAGACACCGACCCAGAAGGGACTGGTGTGCGACAAGATTTACAGCGGCCTTGAGTTTTCTCTACCACTCTCTCATGGATTCTCACTGACATAACAGCATCACTGTTGACACCGACAGCTGCATAGTTTCTTTGACAGAGGCTCTCAAGTCAAATTTCTGAGTTCCCCTAAAGTCAAGTTCCCCCATTGAGTCCTGAAAGGGCAGTCAGTCTCCCGATTCTTTTTCTCAGCTTTTCCCAGGATCCAAGAGGATATCAGGAGCTCTGAGAATGGATCAATTTCCACCTCTCACAGACGGTTTTTCTCCCTATCCTTGGACCACGGTGGGGAGCATCTCTGTGCTTTCCAGGGAGAAGGAGAGTATTTGCTCCACACCTGCCCTCCTTGGAAATGCTCCTGTTCTCCTATCTGAATCGTGATACACCGGGTAGGCAACCCTTAGACTAAAAAGACTAAGTGTGCACATCGAGTCTGTAGGGAGGACGCCCTAAGAGAGTACCTGCAATGCTTGTAGGGAATTTCAAGGCTGAGAAACTGCTTGGAGGCATAGCCAGAGGGAAGCAACCCTGACTGGGGCAAGCCTACCATCTGCTTTTAACCCCTGTGATCCTGGCTAATCCCAACAACATTGCTGCACTCTACTAAGGAACCAAAGCTCTGAGCTCTGGACTCTGAACTTCAGAAGGATACACAACTCTGTGGTATCGATCAAAGTCTTTCTCCAGCCCACTACGGGTGAGGTCAAACTAAAGAAATGCCTTCACTCCTTATAGGGATAAAAGAGCCACAGAGAGCATCTGCAAGTTTGATGCAAGAGATGCTCTAGTCACAGTTGTAAACAGTGAGACAGACGCTAGCTCTAATCTGTATCTAGACCTGAAACAGACCCGCAGCTCAAACTCTGAGCTCACGGTGAGGCCAAATCCAGTGTAGGAGTAGAAAAAAACTGCAAAAAACAAGGTAGAGAGAGGGTGGGAAGAAAGTCCAGGTGAAGACGCACGCTCTTTTTTACCTCAAGCAATTTGGGAAGTCTTCCTGGAGAAGAAAGCTTTTTAACTGGGTCTGTGAATTTGGATGTACCTAATAATTCCTTCAACCTGCTCACTATAGTTGCCTCTTACTGTACACTAGGCGTCACAAAAACACTTTTGATTAATACACTCTCATTTAATTGTTCAATATTCGGGCAGACACTGCTGCTATTTCCAAGATACCGATGAGAACTGAAGTAACACCATGACAGCTAGTTGAAGTGGGGCTCCTATCTCATTGGGATCCAGGGCTCATCTGTCTAGAGAGGGGTGATCCAGGGATGAAGAACAAGAAGCACTCCTCTTGGGTGTTCATGTGAGAGCAGCGAGTGAAGTCACAAATCAGGGAAGGAGGACAAAGCCTATCACCACTTGACAGAGAGTCTCTCTGCCCACAGCGAATAACAAACTAGAAGCAAATTTAGACACTTGTTGCTTTCGGAAGAGCAAGTAAAGGGAGAAACAGCCGAGGTGTTTGCTCCATCGTTCCTCCAGTGCAAACATGGCAAGAGGAAAAATGGCTAAAGGATTCATTTTCCCAAAAACAATAGCTCATTTGCATAAGGGATGTGCTGCCTCCAGGTAGCATAGGCCCATTTGAGTGTTCCATCAAGGGCTGCTGAAAACTTAAACTACTGACCCCATGTAAATCATATGTTAGGTACTAAAACAATATTTAAAAAGTACAGGTGCCTCTGTATTTTTAAAAACACATTCAATTTATACAACTCTATAGACACCGAATATTATTATCTCTCTTTAACAGAAAAGGAAACCGAGGCACAGAACAATCAACTGGTTTTCATAAAAGAATATGGTTAGAAAAACGAAAGGACCGAAAGACAAGGATACGAACTGAGGTAGTCTGACTCTAAAGCGGTACAACTTGCTACTATCTCTTTTCTTGCATAAAGTAGACATTATTGTCCACATAAGCTAAACAAAGGGATGCGGTCCAGCAAGATTCTATGAATCATCCCATAATTTAGGTGGGAAATCTGCATTTTTGCCCAGCAATCATATCCTCAATCATGGGACCACAGCATCCGTGGTCCTGCCACTCATTGGTGGTGCTCTCTGCACTGGTCATCCCACCCCTTCTGCTGTCTTTGTGGCATCACTTGGAGGACAACACAATAACAGTGAAACAATGCTTTGGTCAAAACCAGGACATAACCACAGCTGTAGCATTAGCACCCTGTGGTTTCCACTACCTGGGGGGAACTAAACCAATCTTGCTAGTAGGCAAACCACAACCAAACATCAGCAGCTATCCTCATGCAAATGAGGATACTTTGAGGATGCTGCTGGCACCTTTCACATAGTCACCAACAGCCTCTCCCTTCTCTGTGCAAATATCTGTTCCTTACCTCACGAAGAGGGCTCTCTTCTCTCCTCTCTCTCTCTCTCTCTCTCTCTCTCTCTCTCTCTCTCTCTCTCTCTTTTGAGTATTAAGACTTACTTAATATTGCCCAAAATAAATATGGCAGAAACAATGTTCTAGAATGTCTGAGCTGGCTCCAGGAGTTTGGGCAGCTCTCTCCCCATCTTAGAATCCAGCCCTCAAGCTGTGGAGAAGCTTGCACTACACTCCAATGATGGGAGGGTGTCTGGGGAAACTAAGTCTGAAGATAGACAGCCGTCTTGGATATGTCCACCTCAGGCAACCCCTAGCTAAAGGTGGGCAGCTAACCAACTAATTGTGGTTACCCCACACACAGCAGAAAACTGGAAAAACACTAGATTTTGTTTGAAGCTGCTACATTTTCAGTGATTTGTGTTTTTTTGGTTTTTTGTTTGTTTGTTTGTTTGTTTGTTTTTGGTTGGTTGGTTTTTGGTTTTGGTTTGTTTATTTTATTGGCTTGGTTTGGTTTGGCTGGGTTGGGTTTTTTGTTTTTTGTTTTTTGTGTTTTGCTTTGTTTTAAATAGGGTTTCTCTGGGTAGCCCTGGCTGTCCTGGAACATAGTCTATAGACCAGGTTGGCCTCAAACTCAGAGATCTACCTGCCTCTGCCTCCCAAGTGCTGGATTCAAATGTGTGCACCACCACTGCCTGGCTGTTTTTAAATTCTGTTTGTTTGTTTCTTAGTAAGTAATTCAAGGTAGGGAAGACCTACTTCTAATCCAGATCTTTGAGGTAGAAAGATTCACCCACACCTGCTGGCAACCTATATAAAAGCCATGGAAGAAGGAAGCTTGCTTTGCCTTTTTGCTCTTGCTCTCCTGGTAAGTCCATCTCTTCACTGGCATTGGAGACTAGTTCTTTCAGATTCCCATGTATACTGAAGTCTCCTAGTGAACTGAATAATGATTGGATTATTGGACCTTCCATTGGTAGACAGCCATTGCTAGACTAGCTGAACCATAACCTGTATGCTATTTTAGTAAATGTCCTTCATACATATGTGTGTAGATACATATATTCATAAATATATTCATATTTGTGTATGTGTTCATATATGTAATATATATTCTATAAGTTCTGTCCCTCTAGAGAATCCTGACCAATTCATTACCCCTCTGGATCTCCTTGGATCACATGTAGGGTGAGGACTTCAGAGATGACTCAAAAGACATGTTTACTGTCCAAATGTGTTAAACAGCAATCAAAGGGTTAAAATCTAACCAGACACTACCTGGGATGATGAATTCTTTACAGATAGTCTACTTCCTGCGCTCTGGCCAGCCTAGTCCCATTTCAGAAATGGTCATCGGATAGCACTCTGTCCCTCCAGGGAAGCTATGCCCAGGCTCTGCAGTTGGCCTGGTCCCTCCATCGCAGTGGAAATCAAGGGTGATGGGAAGATAGCAGTACTCATTTGCAGCCTGGCTTCTGTCCACATCCCAACAATGACACAACCCGCTCCTCCGAGGAGCACTTTCCAATCTCCGCCGAGATCTGTTGGATGAGCAGCCCAGTTTCCATTCCAGCCAAGCACAGGCAGCTGTGGGTGGGGGGTGTGGACACAGCTCTAGTCCACCCCAGGATCTGGGAAGACGGCGCTTAGCTCCTCACCAGCCAGAAACCCAGCCAAGCATAACAGGGCTGCTGCTGAGGCCTTGAGGAACCAAATGGAAAAGAGCCCAAGTTGGGACTATGAACGCCAAGGTCATCAGAGAAGCATGCTCATCTACCCCTGCTGATGGAATGGTCCCAAAGGGAAAGATTTAACTTGTTTTAGGAACTAGTCAGAGCCTGGATTGGGCCCACTGCCAGCGTATTACGAGAACAATCTCTGGGAAATGGAGGATGGAGTTCTTTGCCAAGCAGACTGAATCTCTGGAGCTTGACATCCAGTGGCCCCTGACACTCAGCCAGCCCCTCATTCCTTGGGACCTCCCTAATCAGTGCAGCACCAGACAAGCTCGGTGCGATTTTTATTCACTGTATATGCAGACTTCCTATGGTGCAGAAGCTACAGAAAGGGCTGGAGGAGCCGCCTCTGCCCTCCAGGCCTTTGTCTGGAACCCACGAATAATTACAATACAATACCATAGATGCTGCAATGTCACAGCTCATTCCCAGAACTTAGAAAGAAGAGCACCTAGTCCTGTCTGAACAACCTGAGAAACATTCAAAGGAGGAGACACAGGTCTGGCCTGGAGGGGTGACCCTGATCAGATAACCCTGACAAAATGTCTTCTAGGTCCTGAGCAAAGACCAAGACTGGCCAGAGCCAGAGTGAAGGTGTGAAGGTTTCAGTCGGTTCTTCCAACTGCCCCTGCTCTTGCCCCTAAGGGACAGTTCAAAGCATCACCCCTGAGGAGATCATTTACTACTTAGTTTAGCATCCTGTCTTTGTGAATCAACCCGGATACATTTCCAGAGGCCCTGGGAATCTCCTAGAGCCCCAACAGTACATGCTACCTTAGCCTCAAGAAAGGAACCAGTGTACCCTGTGCTCACACCCTGAGCTGTCACATCTGTGACAGAAAATGGAAGACAAGCCACTTAGGTTCTAAACCAAGTGATCAAGTGTGAAAGTCCAAATAAAACTAAGGATAGAATTAGAAATGAAGACAGCTCTTGCCTCCCAAAAGGTGCTGGTGGCAAATTCACAGACCACTCTCTATACAAACAGCTGTTCCCACAGAGAAGCTCCCAACCCCTGAGGCTCCCACTTCCTGTGACTTCTTCACAGGGCCTTCCATGATCCTAGGGTCAAGAATGAGCTCAAATAAGCCTCCGTGGAGGGAAGGCGGACTCTTTCAAAGAGCCGTCTAACTTTACCATTGAGGAAGGTTCTCCTGGATGGGCTGAGGAGGCACCACACAGACAGGGCTCACCTACAGACCAGGAGGCTGTCACACACAGTGCTGTCCTAGAAGTCATGAAAGAAGAAGGAGGAAGAGATAGATAGAGGATGAGCAAATGGGAAAGGGAGGAAAAATTGGAAGGCAGTAGAGAAAGATGGAGGGAGGAAAGGGGAAGGCAGAAAACTTACATTTCCTTGAGTGGACATAAAACCCCATGAGACATTTTGTTGACCCTATTTTACAAACAAAAAACGGAGGCTATGAGAAATAAAGGAAATCACTGAAGGTCAGAACCCTAGTAAACAGAGATTTGATCCAAACTCCAAGGACTCTGAATCTTGTGCTTTTTCTAGATAGCCCAGATAAAAAATAACTTCCCTGTATCAAGCGTGTGCCCCATGCCAAGTCCTGAGACGGTGCTTTACAAATGCAGCTTTTCCAAGCACAGCAGGCTCTGCTCAGCTGCCTCTGCAGTATAGGAGGAATAGACAGAGTCACCCCAGGGACTTGGCACCCTGATGGCAAGATTTTAAAAATGATGGGAGGAACACTTCTAGTAATCATGGTGACCAGCAGGTACGTGCTGCACTGGTAGAAACCCACTTTCCAGTAGCCAGCCACACCTCTGAACAAACAGGGTAAGTGAGGCTTGGCCCAAGCTTCCCTGCCTTCTGCTATCTGCCCACCAAGGGGTCGTCAGCCTACCCAGGGCCTTGCAGAAGCTGACCACACAAATACAGTATGGGATGCAAATGCAAGCGATGAATCTAGAGATTCCTTCCTTTATGATGCTAAAAGTCTCCCAACCAGAGGATTATCCTATGCCTGGACAGCCTACCTGCCTCGTCTTCCTGAGGTTAGGACTACCATTTCTTTGGATCTCTTAATGCTTTTTAACAGATTTTAGAGCCAATAAATAGAGCTAAGCCATGGCTGGCATGACCATTGTGTGGGTTGCTTGGTGGGTTATTCGACCATTTCTGTCATTTTGAAATCAGCAGTTCAATGATTTTACCCACATTCATTTGTTGTTCACCCATCAACCCCACTCATCTCCAGATCTTTCTTGTCATTCCAAACTGAAGCTCTGTAGCCATTAAGCAATAACTCTATGGCCTTCTCCTAACCCATAGCAACCTCTGTTCTGTTTATGTGACCTGAACTACCCTAGATTTCCTATACAGGACAAATTAGCAGCACTTACCTTTTTATATCTGGCTTATTTCACCTAGCATAATGCCCTCATGGCTCACCCACGTTGTACTTGTGTCTAAATTTTCTTCCTTTTAAAGACTGAGTTATGTTCCACTACATAGATGTACCAACTTTTGTTCATCCGTTCATCCTTTGACGGTGCTTGATATAATTTCTTAAATTTACTTTGGCTTTATATGTATGAGTGTTTTCCCTACATGCTCGTAAGCGCACTATATGTATGCTCGGTACACACAGAGGTCAGAACGGGGTGTCAGATCCCGTGGAACTGGAATTATGGATGGGCATGAACAACTATGTAGGGACTGGGAACCCAACCCAAGTTTCTGCAAGGGCAATAAGGTTCTTACCTGCTGAACCATCCCCATTGCCTCATCCTTGGCTTAATTTTAAAGATCATTATAATCCAAAAGTCTAAAAATTATTTATCCGGCCTATGTGCATGTGTAAGAGATGGAGTGTTCACTATCCTCTTTATTCAGGTAATAACCAAGCACCTTTTGGCAGAGACTATAACCCTGTATTTATTTGTTTGTTTGTTTATTATTTATTTATTTATTTATTTATTTATTTATTTTTGAAACAGGGTCCTTCTATGTATGCCTTCCCATCCTGGAACATGATATATAAACCAGACGGGCCTCAAACTCACAAAGATCTACCTGCCATTGCCTTCCAAGTGCTGGGATTTAAAGGTGTATACCACCAAGCCCAGCCCTTAACCCGTATCTTCATCTAACTGGCTGAAGGATCATCACATTGGATGCCAGGAGAAACATTCGGTCCCTAACTTTAGAAACAAAAGACTACCCCCAAGTGTGGGACTCAGAGTAACCAGTGAACCCCCAGGGCAATGGGCTAGCCAGGAACTCAGCAGGGACAAGTGACTTGCATAGGACTTGGTGGGCAGACGGAGAACGCTAACCTCTCCCCAAGGAAGCATTGGGTCACCAGCTTAGCCTTTCACACCACCAAATTGTGGGGTTAGGCAAGGGCTAGCAGTGTGAGGGGTCACGGTGCGGCAACTTCTCCTCCTCTGAAGTGACCCAGTGGGGAAAATGTCAGGCGCTCTCCTTACATGTCACCAGTCAGTCACTCACACATTGATTTGCCACTACTCTTCGATGTATTGGGGTTCGTCTCAAGGTGATGGAGATGTGACTCCTGTCCTGGAGGAGTGTAAATTCATGGGAACTCACCAACTTTCATGTCTGAGAAGAACCTTGGTTTCCCAGCCTCATGTTTTCTTCTGAAATTAATTTGCTGAAGCTAAGACTTCCCACCTTGCTTTCCCACAAATCTCTTTTCTCAGAGACGGCGAAGAGACTTATCTATGTGATCAGTGAGTTCAGAAGAAAACAAGACAAGCCCTTCTGCAGTCTCTCTTTAGGAATCGCCCTGGGCTGTGTCTGTAGGATTATGTCTGTGAGGAAGAACTCCGGACTTGCCTAATGGTGCCTTCGCCGGGGTGGACAAGCCTGTTTAACTCTAGGGAGCAGCCTTTAAGGAGCTCACTGCGTGTTCACGGACTTCTGCCACATTCTTCAACACACCTCCATACTATTAATCTCCATTGCTCTGTTTGACCTGAGCTGAAAAGAAGGAATGTTCATTACTTTGAGCCCCTTAGAATAATCACTGCTTACAGTCACTACAAAACCCCCTAAATCTCAGCATCATAACTCTGTAAAAGCTTTACATTTTTGATTCACAAAATCCAGGGATGGTGTCCCTGTCAGCAAGGCACTATGGTTAAGGGCCTCAACTGTCTTGCTTCCTAGTCATGCCAGAGACACTCATCCCTACCATGGTGAATAAACCCACTGTAGGGTGCTTTTCAGAGCAGACCAGGAAGTGCTACAGATCACTTCCACCCACTCTCCACTGGGAAAAGTCCACAGTACCCACTGGGTATTGCAGAAGAGGTTACAGACTGTGGTTTATTTCTGTGCCCCAGAGACAAGAAGAGAGCTAAACATTGATGAACCTGAGAGCATACTACCAGAACCCATCAGGGTCTGGTGCTTTCTATGTGAAGGTAAAGATTTAAAGATCCAAAGTACAGAACTGAGTTACTCAAAAGGCACAGTCATTTAGCAACAGAGCTGGGAGGGAAATCAGGAGTCACAGGAACTAAACGACAGAGGAAGGAAAGGACGGGGGTGAAGCTGGAGAGGGCTCAGAACCCAGGTGAACATGCCCTCTGTCTTAAGGGCAGGCAACCACCCTGTCTCCAGAAAAAGAGACAAGCAGGAGCTGACTGGATGGAGATGTCAGTAACCAAATCTCCCATCAGACCCCTGGATGTCAGCAGCAGTTCCCACACTGTCATCCTCCAGAGCCCTTTCATAATTTTCCCCTTTGGACCTCGTGTTTTGAAAGATTGTGTGTAACAAACAAACTGTACTTATTGGGTAATAACAAATACATTTCCCCACTTACTCATCAAGGGTGTGTGTGTGTGTGTGTGTGTGTGTGTGTGTGTGTGTGTGTGTGTGTTAGCCACAACTGGATGTGCTCACTTTGGACTCCATAACTACCGTGGGTTTGATTTCTTAACCATATTCCAGCAATGCCTGTGATGTCACCAACAGCCAATCAAATCTTCTGACCCACACAAGACACATTGCTTCCATGATTTAGTTCCAGTCAAAGCAAAGAAGCTAAGAGTTCAGCTAGCCTAAATTGTCCCAACATGGGATGAAATGACAATTTTAAAGAGTCCATAAAAGCATTCCTAGGCCCACAGCCTAATATAGGACCCTAGAGAACACAAGAGTCCTTGGTTCTAGACTAGCTCCAAGATTCCCTTTAAAGTTCCTGCACACTGTGCTCTTCCCATGGGCCACCAGCATATAACACTTGCTGTCCCATTCTTTCAACCCCTTCACAACTGGTACCCTCTGAATGTGAAATATAATGCACAGACTCATGTTTTGAACACAGCCTCCAGCAGGTGGCGCTGTTTTGAACAGTTATGGAACTTTGGGGACATAGTTCCTTGGTGGTGAATGGTGACTTCTGGGGTGAACCTTGTAGGTTTATAGCCCAGCCCCATTTCCAGTTCTGCTCGCTGATCCCTGGTTCTCCAAAATGTGAACAAGCCATGCCACAAGCAGCCACCACCACAGACTGAGCCACTCCAAGTTCCATGTTATAAAGGACTGTGAGCCAAGATACATCTTCCCTCTCTTAAACAGTTATCATCAGGTATTTTGTCACAGTGAGAAAAAAGTAATTTACCAATAGACAGTGACAAGCTGTGTGGCTGGTTGGTTGGTTGGTTGGTTGGATTGGGTTGGTTGGTTGGTTGATTGGTCAGTTGGATGGGTTGGGTAGTTGGGTTGGGTTTCATGGGTTTGGGGTTTTGGTTTAGGGGCTGGAGAGTTTCTTTTCATTAAATAAGAAGTTTCTTAAAGACAGGTGTCATGACTCTGTATTCTTATCATCTATATGGTACCAGATAGTCACTAAATAATTATCACAAAAGTTAAAATCTATATATGAGTATGATGAACTCTACTTTCTGCTTAAAGGTCAGGCTGGCAAACAAAAGGAAAGGAAACAACCCACTTGAACTTGGTGGGATCAGAAAGGCAGCCAAAGATGAAATATCTAGATGAGCTTTTCCCCTCCCCAACCAAATGTTGTGTGTGTGCTACTGACTCTGGGGTTCTGGAAGTCTTCTATTCCTTTTTATCCTTTTTGTATAGGCAGGGACTAACCCAGTGCTTGGTGTATAGTTGACCCTTGACAAACTAACTAGCAGGGACTCCCTCTCCATGTCAGCTCCTTCTGCAGCCCCACTATTCTAACTGTTCACTCCCTTACTCCCTTCTTGCCATTGATAACACCAATTTGTAACAGGATATCCCCACCCCTCACCTACATTTATAATACTGCTCAGTGATTGGGCAGTATGAAAAGTAGGCAGAGTGAGGAGCTGGGAGGAGAGATAGAGAGGAAGGGGAGGAGAAGGAGGAGACTAGCAACCATGGAGGAGGACCAATGGGTCGAAAGCTGTCCTATCAAAAGATTAGATATTGGGTAACAACTCTAATTGTGTGGGCATCTTATTAATTGAGCATTTCCAAATATATAAATCCTTTGGATAATCTTTAAGCATTAAGAGTCTCATTTCTACCGGAACCACAGGCACAGGGGGAATGGTCAGCCAAGCCTTATGAAGACAGCGTGGTGGATTGACACAGCCAGCCACCACGCTGGCGTCTCATGGGTGCCAGGGCCAGTATTTCTAGATAGCTGGAGCTGCGGACAGAATGGGAACAGTGGGAACATGGAGGCTGCCCAGGAACAAGCCGTATTCTAAATATCTCCCGTTTCACCAATCAACCTAGCTCACCTATGGAACTGACACAAATCCTCAGAAGTGTCCTGAATATAGATGAATAAATTGCAGGCATGCCTGAAATCAGTCACCCAAGAGCTTATGAAATTCCTAATTTGAAGTTAAAAATCACTTTTTATCAATGTATTAGTTATTTTTCTAATTGCTGTGATAAAATACCATGTACAGGGCAATTTATTAAAAGAAGTGTTTATTTGGGCTTATGGTTCCAGATGGCAGAGTAGCTGGAACAGGATGTTAGAACATTTTAAATCTCAAGCATGAAGCAGAGACATCAAACTGGGAATAGCATATGGCTTTTGAAACCTTAGAACATGCCTCTAGTGTCATACTTCATCCAGTAAAGCTATGTCTCCAAAGCATTGCCAAATAATGCCACCAACTGGGCACCAAGTATTCCCATACCTGAGCCTATGGAGACCATTTTCATTCAATCCACACAAACAATATGTTGCAAATGTGTGTGATGGTTTTATCCTGTATAGTTGGTGTTCACATTCTGCCTTGATCAGTCAAGACTTTGAATGGGGAGCAACATGAACTGGTGGCCCCTCCCCTCTTTTTTAGACCTGATATTCATATTTCTAGAGGTAAGGGCTTTCTCCTGCATCCCTGTTCTCTTAGTTCCCCAGAACCATACAGAACACAACAGGGCCATGGAGAATGTTCTCAGCCTCTACCCTACTCTTGTTCCTCAGATGAATTATCCCACACTACAATGCTTGCTTGTAGGTGTGAATAACTTATTCCACACTTTTTCAGTAGACTGTCCACAGAGACCATGTCTGTTGCCATGTATCCCGTGTCTAGCACACAGATGAAGATGCAGGATCATTTTCATTTCACTGTTCATTTTCAAACCAGCGGCCACATGGTTGAATGTTTGATTGATTGCTCTGTTTGCTAAAAGGCAGTTTGAGTGCTGTCTCCCGCCCACTTTGCTCCACAGAAAAGCATGGTATGCCAGAGAGATGAAGACACTAAAGTTATTACGTGGTCATAATGGTGACTTTGTTGTATGACATGGGGTAAGCCACATAATCTTGAAGTGCCACACATTCTTCATGTGAGTAAATGAATGAGGTGGGGATAAATCGGTTTTCCAAACTGTAGCCTCCAGTGCTCTGGGGAGTCACATTAACCCTTCAAGGGCCCCTGATAGAATGGGCAAGGCAAATAGGTAGAGATCCAGGCTATAGTATTCTCTCTACCAAGAAGATCTGCTCTCAACTGAGAACACTTTATTCTGGAATTTCAGCACTTAGGCTACTAATCGTAGGATACACTGCAATACCATGGCATACAATATCTTCCAAATTAAGATGAGGAGACATGGTGACGCACATCTGATCTTAGCACTCTGGAGGCTGAGGCAGGCAGATCTCCAGCTGAAGGCTAGCCTAACCTACAACATCGAGACTTTACTTCAAACACCAAAACCAAGCAGAACAGGACAGCATGAGTTATCTCAAATAGAAACATGGGATGGCTAGCTATTAATAGAACAAGTCAATATGTTAATTTACAAAGTTATGCATGAAGGACTCCAGTCTTCTTGGAAGAGGTGATAATTAATATAAGACATGGAAAATGGGGGAAAAGGAGGAACCAGCATTCCAGGTTCAGATGAAGCAAGGGCAGGATCCTGGGAGGGTTGGGGCTGCAGTCCATGAACTTTGCAGAGTCGAACTCAGGGTCGCAAGTGGGCAGATGACTTTTCTTTAGCGCGTTCCTTGCTTTTGAGTTTTAACCTGTATATGCTGCTTCACTAATGAAGGTTAACTTTCAGGTTTATCCTCCCACAAGTTGTCTCTCAATATTAACTTTACTAGGAGCGGTATATACACAATATCTACTTATCAACATAGTCAACTGGCATCTGAAGTTCACCATCTCTTCCAACATCCATATTCTTTGACAGTGCCCTCTTAACACCATCTCTGGGTTTAGGGTTGTACTGGTCAATGTAAAGGGCATGGCATGACTAACTCAAGGGCCAGAAAAACTGCTTTCATAGTGAGGTACTGAACAGTAGTCAGCAGTGTGCCGCCTAGGCCAGCCTGCTGAAGAACTACATATATGTTCCAGTCTAGCCACTTGACAATAATCAGCCAACCACTGACCCTTGAATGAGCCCAGCCAAAACCATCCAGGCATAACCTAGACCACAGACCTGCCTACAGAACCTTGAACCAAATAACTATTGCCAGACCAAAGACTTGGGGTAGGGTGGGGGTATAGATAACAGAAATTATATTAGCTGTGTAACTCCTGAGTAAAGAGATTTCTTTAATTTAAAAATATATAAAGGCCCTACAGCAAAATTGACCAATTGTGTTCAAAAGGTCACTCTTTTGGGAGGGATTGTTTTTTTTCAAGACAGAGTTTTTCTGTTCAGCCTTGGCTGTCCTCACACTCAACTCCATAGACCAGGCTGGCCTCAAACTCAAGAGTTCTGCCTGCCCCTGCCTCCCAGATGCTGGGACTAAAGGTAAGTGTCACCACTTCCTGGCCAAAGGGTCACTTTGTAAGTGAAATGTATATAAAAACCATGAGACGGCTAAGGACAGCAGACTCTTCTTACAGCAATCTTATAAAGAGTTTTGAACTTCTGACCACAAGACCTCATACAAAGCTCACCAAGGCATGACACTGTTGCACTTCCTTTTGAGATCAGAAAGCATCTTGTAGTGACCAATTAAGTTTCATTCAACATTTGTGTATCTTTACAACATGGCTATTGCTTACATTTTTCCCACAAGCCTTTTCTTGGGGGCGTTCATGAGGCATAAGGCAGGAACAGTTCCTGTATTAGTTACGTTTATGTGACTATGCACCAGAATTCTGACACAAACAAGAAAGCGAGATGAATTCCAGCTCATGGTTTCAGGGGACTCTGCCTGTAATCCCTTGGTCCTGTGAACCGTAGCAGAGCATCATGACAGCAGAAGTATGTGAAGCCTGTTCCTGTCACAGCAGACAAGAGACAGAGAACAACAGGAAATGGCCTCCTTCTACTACCTAGCTACTACCAGCCAAAGTTTCCAGAACCTACGGAAATACCATCATTAGCTGGGCACCAAGTACTGAAAACACAAACTAGTCAGGGGATACTTCAGATTCAAAGCATAATAACCTCCTACCTGAAACGCATCCCCTAAAAAGGGTCTTGCAGTCACACTCATCACCTCATTGGCCCCACAGCATCCTTGAAGGTGAGTGTGGTTAACACAGCCTACAGTTGAGGTCATGAGCCACAGAGAAGTTAACCGACTTCCGTAAAGGCATAACCCAGAGTTCTATGTTCCTGTGTTCAGCATCCAGCTCTTTGGACCTCTGCTCTACACTGCACTTGCTTTGACTGACCTACAGCCAAGGCGTTAAGGAACTTGCACTGATAGGTGGCACTCTACTTAGTCTATCCTCTGATGCAAAAACTGAATAGTGCCAGTTAGCATTCGAGTAGCATTTGGTGACTGCTAGTACTTCTAGTACTTGTTCAGGAGCATTTCATGTGCATGGCACATTTAAGCCTTGCCACAAGCCTACTATTAATTATCTCCATATTATTAATGAAGCAAGGCCCATAACGATTAGGTCAGATGACCACCACCACAAGCAAATAGGTATAAAAACCCAAGTTTCAGACATGAGTGTGGTAGGCTGCACAGTTGATGCTAGCAAGTCAGGAAGTGACACTTGACCAGGGCCACTACACTGAGACCTCCTTCCTTTTTTGAATGATGAGAGTCTTCAATGCTACAGATAGGAGAGTTCTGGAAAACTGGAGTAAGTGATCACCAGAGTTGGGATAGTGATTGTGTGTGTGTGTGTGTGTGTGTGTGTGTGTGTGTGTGTGTGTGTGTGTGTCAGCCTCAGGCCACATTTAGACTACTCTGTTTAGAGCACAGCATACTTTGAAATAAAATGGAGTTTGCTTTGTCCAACTACTACTGGCTGTGGGGCTGTCCGGGAGTGTGGCTGATACACCCAGTAAAACTCCTTTTGTATTAACTGCAAAAAACTTCTTTAGGGGTGAGACCCTCTGTCTACTTCTCCACACCCTCAGTACTGGAACCCTGTCTGGCTTCAACTTATGCAAATCTTATATATGAGATCACACTTAAAATCAGAAGACCTTTCATGAAAAGCTGTACTTTGGCATTTTTTGTCTTTCTTTTGAGTGTGGGTGTGTTGTGTGTATGCAGATATATGCAGATTCATATGTGTGTAGATACACATATGTGCAGGTGAATATACCTGCACAAGGTTGATACTGACTTTTTCTGTCACTCTTCATCTTCTACACTGAGGCAGGAGTTCTCACTGAACCAGTGCCACTATGTCCAACTGACCTTTAATGAATTCTGAGCAGTCTTCACACTTGTGCATTAAGTGACCCACTGACCCATCTCCCCAGCCCCTATTTCTTGGCATTTCTTAAAACTCCAGAAGATACAGTCCTCTGGTTTCATGTGCATTCAGGTGCGCCAATAATCCAATTGGTTTCAGGTCAGTAGCCAACAGCCACTAGGCTGTGTCATCCTGATAACAGTCACCTCCATCTTCTGCATAGCACATGTGTTTGCATGTGCTAAGCCAAGCCTGGCTGGCTCCTTCCTGTGCCTGACCAGATGTAAAGTGCACTGGAGTGTGTGGCCTGACTTATCAGCATCACCCTGACTCACTAGAGCAAGGCGGAGACCTTTTCCTGCACCCTTGAGTCACCCGGGCAGCTCTGAAGGTGCCCAGGACACACCTGAGCCCAGTAAAGTGACAATCTCTGGAAGTAGGTCTGGGGTGTGAAATTCACCAGATCTCCAAGTATTCAGAGCTGACCAAAGTTCAGAATGCCTGTCATTCATCAAGAGAAGAATCATAACACAACCGGCTGGCCAGGTCCGAGATGACAGTCTGCATTTCCCACCAGCTCCAAAGAGAAGGAGTGCTTAATCTCCAGGGACCACACAAAAAGCAATAAGGGACCTAATACAGCTCCCTCTAGTCTGTGCTCTTCCAGTCTGGAAAGTTTCCTATACAGTTGCTGTCTCCTTTGAGATTGGCTAACACATGTAGCTAGGTAGCCTAGAGAGGAGTAAGGTCACATAGAGTCACCCCTTCATTCCCACCACCTCCCTCTTGCCATCAGAGGAAACTCTCTCATCTATCCAAGTGATGTCTACTGACTTACTCCAGGAGGAGACACTAGGGTGATATCCCAAAACAAAGTCAGCCCTTGCAGGACCCATTTCTGGATGCAAGGGTCTCCTCAGAGTGGCCCATCTCTGTGGAAAGGGCTTTTGTGAGGGGCAGTAGCAATGACAGCATCAGGCTCAGCCCCCAGAAGAGCAGGAACTAATAAAGAGAGAGTCCCACCAGAGTCTGCAGCTTGGTGCGAGGATAGCCTCCCTCTCTGAAGAGGGTACCCCACAGAGCCTGAGTCAGAGGGCTGTGAGCTCAGCTCCAGCCTGGCGGGCTGGGAGAGTGAGTCAGAGGGTGTGGAAAGAAGTGAACTTCTTCCCTGGCCAAATATGGGCTCTGCTCTGCTCTGTCTTGCCATCCTCACTGCCAGAGGCTGAAAGCTGCATCTGCTCCACAGGACAGTGAGGTCCCTGACAAAAATGGAAACTATTCCTCCCTCCACTCACCCCCTCCCCTCCCAGGCCAGTGGGTGGCATTTTGCTGTACACTATCCAGGCACCTTGCACTCCCAGCCTCTCCCACTGCACATTTGCTCACCCCATCTTGTTACTGATAGCGTAAAACAGAGAAGCAACCATAGCAGGCTTTGAGTCTGGGTTTTTTTTTCTCATGACAGAGTCCTGCTGGGATATCATAGACCCCTGGGAGGCTAGAAGAGAGTCCTCTGCCCCAAACACAACACAAAGAACATGATAGATCTGATCAGTTCTTCAGTTCCTTAAGGAAAGCAACATGGAAGAGAGAGAGACGGAGAGACGGAGAGACAGAGAAAGAGACAGAGAGAGAGATCCTCTGCCAACAGACTTAATTCCTTGAGGAAATACTTTACATGGCATACTTCATATGCCAGGCACTGCTCTAAAAATCTCAAATTAGCTCACTTACCATGAGGCTTCCCTCATCTATCGTCACTATCAGCCCCTGAGGATAGTGCTGTTATTATGAGACCCATTTTACAGATGAGGAGCCTGAGACTCAGTAGGTAACGTACTCAAGTCATGAAGGCAGCATATGGAGCCAAGCCTTCCAGTCTCCAGACCCCAGTCTCATACTCAGTACCCTAAATTGATTCATTTCTGTATCTCCAATGACCCTCATAGTGTCTGGTACATGTTGGACAATATTAACTGTGGACCAGGTAGAATAATTAATAAGTGTGTGTTTCCCAAGCAGACAGTGGATTCTCCAGCAGAGAGGTTTTAACTACACTGCCTTGTGCTTCAGGTGGGTTGTGTGCTTCCAGTCACCCACCCGGAACTCTTTGGATTCATGAATGGAACACACACACACACACACACACACACACACACACACACACATTAGCTTGTTTATAATGTGCTGTCTAACTCATTGGCTGGGCAGTTCTAGTCCTCCCGCCACTAGCATACTTTCCCCTCCTGTACTCCTGGCTCAACACCTCTTAAAATCTACCTTTAACTTTGCTACCTGTTACCTTCTGTGAAGACCATTGGTCTATGCTGCCCTAGACGCTTCTGGGCAGCCCTTCCGGGGACCGCTTTCCCTTTCCTCCTACATTTCAGATGATCTTCCCTCTGCAGCTCTGAATCTCTTCTGTCTCCCACCACATCATGGAGATTCTCCGTCTCCTCCACCCTGCACCCTAGCCCAAGCAACTCTAAGGGTCCTGCTCTGTCTCCCCTTGCCCAACCATTGGCCACTGGCATCTTTATTGATCCATCAAAAACCAATTGGGGACAAGGACCTTTAGACAAGGACACACAGATTCCCGATTGCATCAAAGCATTAGACCCAATCTCCAACAGACTTTATATTGGTTTGCCAATGTCTCACAAATGTATGGCACTCTAAGCACTTACTGATAAATCTTAAGTTATCCAACTTCCTAAATCAACTTCACAAATTGACAGCTTGGGTCGGCAAGATGGCTTAGCAGATAAAGGTGTTTGCCACACCAACCTGGTGACCTGAATTCAAACCTGGGAGTCCTTGTAAAGACAGACAATAGTAAACTATCTCCACAAAGTTTCCCTCTACTCTCCACATAAGTGATACACACAACCCTCGACACACAAATAATCATTTAATGTAATTTTAAGAAAAAGAAAGCATTAGCTTACCCAAGTGCCAGAAGCTATTCTCAGGCTCCCTCCCTTTACTCTGCCCCCTTCTCACCAAGTGACTGGATCACTCTATATGTGACTGATGCCTTTTAAGTCAGTTCTTCAGGACCAAGGATATAGTCCTGTGGTAGAGGGCTTACCTGGGCTATCCAAAGTCTGCCCTCTTGACACTACAAGAAAAAAGATATAGTTTTACTCCCAATCCCATCTCTCTCTCACAACTAAACTGGGGTTCTCTCTTCTGTCTTCTGGCTTTGTTTTGCTTTGTGATCTTTGCAAAACAGGTAGTAGATAAGGGGCCTGGCAGAAGTCTTGGTCACAGAATATGGGGCAAATTCATCCATAGCTTAAAGGAAAGGAACAGAACAGATCCATGTAAACCCGTACACGCAAGCTCTATGGCCTTGGCCAAGATGCACACAATCTCCAAGGCTCAGATGACAGGGGGGACAGTGTCCATCCAGGAAAGCTGTAGTCGGGACTCAACGAGGAAGCCCAAGCAGCAACTTGTGCAGCCCCGCCACATCAGGCGCACTCAGTAAGCACGGCCATACTGTGATCATCAGAATCAGTTCCAAATGATGGTGTGCACACATTCTGTGTGATTCATGACATTAATCTGATTTTTCATCTCCAAAGAAAACCATGAGTGTACTGGCACAAGTCAACAACCAATGGTGTCACAACAGGCCTGGGCTGCTCAGTCCACCACCCCATTGTGCTTCTTTTGTATTCCTCTTATTCTTTGAAATCATTTTTAAATTACTATTTATGATATAGTATATATACTATATATGATATGGCATATCATATATGTATGATATATACATATATGTATGATACATATGTCATTATATACATATACATAATATATTATATAGGATAGTTTTTTAATTACAAACTTATTCTGCAAGCTTTTAATAAGTTTCAATTCCTTTTCTAACATCTCTCTACCTATTTGGTCACTCTTCTGGTATCCTCTAAGCACTTACATGGCAAGCCAGATCCAAGACCAGACAGTGGACATGGTAAAGTACATGAAACTTCACCTTACAGGAGCTGCAGAGGGGACATCCAGGACCAGGATAGGGGCAGAGGCAGGATATGGTTCCAGATCAAGGTTGAGCCTGTGTGTGATATCAAATCCTTATGTCTGGCCTCCAGTCCTCCCACCCACCCACCCCCGCCCCTGGTGGCAGCGGGAGGAGGGGGAGTGGCTGTTGAAGCCGGAGCTCCGCGCATGCCAGGCAAGCACTCTATCACTGAGGCTCTTTTTAAAAAAATATATATATATATATATATATATTTTTTTTTTTTTTTCAGACAGGGGTCACCAAGTTGTCCAGACTGGCCTTGAATCCGTGATCCTCTCGGAAACTAGGATGAGAGGCCTGAGCCAAAAACACGAGCCTTCAAAGTATGGAAAGTTCAAGGCAAACTACCAAGTGTAACAGTTCTGCATAACAGACTGCTGAAGGCTGGAGTTCGACAGCGTCCTGTTGGCTGCCTCGCCAGGAAAATGTAGCAATGGAGAGAGGAAATATTCCTGCCGGGGGTACAACTCCAGGGGGGGAAATCTTCAGAAAATGTGAAAAAAATAATATTGCACTTTACATGACTAGCAACTATGGGGGGCGGGCAAAATATCACCTGCTTGGCTAAAATAGGTTGAAATAAAGAAACTGTTTAAACTAATGCTTTAAACTAGGTATGGTGACTGTGCCTCTAATGCTAGCACTGTAGAGGTAAAGCAGGAGACAGTCTCAAATTTGAGGCAGCCTGAGTTGCATAGTGGATTCCAAGGCAGCCTGGGCTACAAAGAGAGGCCCAGTCTCAACTTGTCTCAAAACTATATATACAAATGGACGGTTTGGATTAGGGGTCAATGAATTATAAGCCACAGGTCAAATCCGTGAGCAGACTTTTTTTTTGCCACACAGCCAGGCTTGTGCACTTACATATTCTGGTCACTTTTGCACTGCCTAAGAGGCTGTAAAAGAGACTTTATGGACATAGCCTTTGAAACAGAAACTGGGTGTGGTGACGCAGACCTAAAATCTCAGCACTGAAAAGACAGGGCAGCATGGTGGGTCAGTCATGATCCAGTACACCACACCTCATCTGAGCCTGGGCATCACACGCTGGACTCCGTGAGTTATTACAAAGAGATTCTCATGCTTACAAGGCAACTGCTCGGACTGAGCCATCTTCCCCAGCTCTGCGTTCTGCAATCCTTGAAAAGGTGTTAAACAAAAAGCAAGACCCCATACCAAATAGCTCAGAAATATTTTCAATAAACCACACAACTTCAGGTTCGCTGCCTCTTCACTGCCCGTGGAAACGGTCGAAACCACCAGTCTTGTCACTAGTGCATGATGGGAAACTTTCTGAAGTCCTCTATTCTTGCTCACAAAACAAGAGCTTACTACTGACTCCCAGGCGTGGGATAGCTGTGTGTGTACAAGAAACCCAACTCTCTTTCCTCCTGCACGCTACAGACCCATTAAGCTATCTTTTTCTATTACTAACACAGGGACTGCTCTCCTTGCATCTTATTCGGGTTGAGTCAGTGCGGGAGATCAACTTTTGCAGTCCTGGGCCAACGGGCTCGTGTTTTCCCTTCGACCTTGATGAGACTTCTCAGCCTTTGTTTGCGCTGGGCTTTGAGGGCTTCCCGAATTTCTTCCGTACAAGTCCACAAACGCTCTTTTATTGCACA
The DNA here is from genome assembly GCA_021653895.1 of Mastomys natalensis. NCBI lineage: Eukaryota > Metazoa > Chordata > Mammalia > Rodentia > Muridae > Mastomys > Mastomys natalensis. Next base: position 407,684 of record JAJTUV010000990.1, on the reverse strand, counting down.
GGGCTTGGCTCATCACCTGCTATTGACTAAGCTGAGGAAACACTGATCTCATTCTCGGGGCCCTGAAACATTTCATTCTTCATTGTTCCTTTAAAGATTTCACTTTCAAAATATGTGCACTTTCATCACGAGCTGCTACTAAAATGCCTCAGTCAAGGTAGGACTTCTGAGGCCACAGAACCTCACAGGTTTGCTATTTTAAATAACTAAATTATATTAGTATTCTTTTATGTGGCTAGATGGTGTCTGGCACACAGTAAGTCCTTATTGTGTTTTATCGGGATGCACAAATTAATAATTTTCTTTTATTATTTACCCTGTTTTCACATGTGCTCCTGGCATTCTTTAACTTTGCAGATGACTTGGATTCATGTGTGTAACCAGGGACTGAAATTTTTTTTCTTGAAAATACTAGGTTGTAAATGTTTTAGGCTTATTTTTGTAGACAGAGTCTTGCATGTACTCTGGGATAGCTGCAAACTCCCCATCCTTCTGTATCATTGTTTTTTCCTCAACTATAGCCTTTTATCTTATTTTGGACATAATGTTTTTATAAATTCTGTAAGAATTTCATTCATATATATAATGTATTGTCATACTCACTCCAGACTCCTCCCCCTAATTCCTCTTATACCCACCCCTTTCTCCCTACCAACTTCAACTCTTTTCTTACATCTATATATTTAAATATATAATATATTACTGTATAAACATTACATATAATATATGTAAATCTATTATGTAAAGTTTATATATAATATAATGTATTGTGTATAGTAAAATAATATATAAAACATACATGTAAATATACATGTATGTATAAATATATGTATGTATATATTGATATATATATACATATATATATAATCAGTTGGTAGAGTGCTTGCCTAGCATACATGAAGCCCTCAGCAATTCCCAGCACCACATAAAACCACATTTAGGTACCATGGGATAACTCATTGCATAAAAGAATTTGCACACCCAAGCCTGGCAATTGGAGTTTGATTTCTGGAAGCCACTTAAAGACAGAGAGACAGAGAGAACAAACTCTATAAAATTGTCCTCTAACCTTGTCACAGACACCAAGGCACACAGACACACCCCTAGCTACAAACACATCATGAAACACATGTGTAACTAATTCTAAATTTTATTATATTTTATTTTTACTTTAAAAGATGTGTTGATGTAGGCTTGTAATCCCAGCACTCAGAAGACAGAGGCAAGGGGACCAGGAGACCAACATATACATCACACATATATACATACACACACATACATACATGTACATACATACACACAAATCCACATACATACATACACATAAATACATACATGCACATACACATAAACAGAGAGAGAGAGGGAGGAAGGAGGCTAGCATTTAAAGAATCTGACCAGCAAGGTGAGAGATGGTGTTGGATTGATCCTGTCTCACCCAGAATGAACTGACTAGCATTCCAAACTCCAGTCCTAGGATGTACTATCCTGTCAATAATGAGACACTTTCTGGGGTAGACTGATGGATGTCACTGTGATGGAAATGAGTGTGTTGTCCTTATTAACATATTCCTATGTATTCAGAGATAAGTTTAAGATTGACTTTGTTTTGAATCATGTGTATGGGGGCAGTGCACATGCAAATGTGGGTATGTATGAGAGCTAGAAGGCATTGAGTTCCCTTAAAGCTGGAGTTATAAGTAGTTGTAAACCACTAACTATGGGCACTAGGAACTAAATTCAGTCCTCTGCAAGATTAATAAGCATTCTTAATCACCTTGTAATTCCATTAGTCCTCAAGACTATTTAAAAAATAATAATAATTTGATGGCTCTACAGTCTCCCACAGTTCCTCATTTGTTTGGTAAAAGTCATCTCCTGTGGAAACTTGCTCATAATGAGATTGAGGAATCTGGGTCCACCACACACATGCAATCAAACACCACCTTTGCTGGGCATAAGGGTTTATTACAAAACCCCACTTTGAATCTGGTGACACTGAAGTCTGAAAAGCCTACATCGCTGTACCTCTGGTTTCCCAAGCCACCCTGAGGGAATGGCCTTAGCAGATAATCTTTGGCACTGGAAGAATGGAGATCCGTGCAAGGGGGTGTTTATTTCCACAGAGCAATCAGCTTGAGTGGGCCTGTGGTAACTGACCTGTTTATAGGCCCTTGAGTTCCTGGGAACCCAGAGTGACATCAGGCTATATTTCCAGAAGTTGACCAGAGGAGTCACTCTTCAACCATGACACTTGCCTAGGCTCTCTCTGGTCTCTGGACTCCTCCTTCACACTCCTGAAACCTGACCGCCTCCTCACTGCTCCTCAGATAATCTGTGTGTTCTCTTGCCATCATCAATGCCTGCCACCTTGTCCTCCTACCTCTCCTGACTGGGGCAGGAGGACACCACTCATCCCACTGGTGTCCCTCCATTCATCCTCCACACACCTCCACATGCCGCTCTGTCCTTGCTCTTGCCTATTCTGTCTTCCTTCCCACGGTGCTACCTTGGTTAAAACATCCGGCTACGTTAAAACATCTGAAGGTCAAAGCATGAGCTCAGGAGCTCATCTGCCTGGGCTTAAATTTTGCCTCTTCCTTTTAACTGCTTTTTGACCTAAGCAAATTACTAATCTACATGCTTCTGTGATGGCAGCATAGTCTCCCACAGGCCAGGCATAGTTGTCTAAGCACTTGAGAGGCAGAGACAGGAGAATTGTAAGTTTCAAGTCTTCCTAAGTTGACAAAAATGAGTTCAAGTCAAGCCTGGACCTTCTCCCCAAAAACCAAACAACAACCATAGAAATTCATGTGGAAATGCCTAACATACGTAAATATGTTTTTAAACAGAAAATATAATTACTGTATGACTCACCATCCTGCCTATATACTTTATGGATCCCAAATGAACATACAGATACACTTGATCATAGCTGTTCATTGCTGCACTAATCACAGAGGCCAGGAAAGGAACCAGCCTAGATGTCCATCGACAGATGAATGGATTAAGACAGTGTGGTCCATAAAGACAATGGAATTCTATGCAGCCATAAAGAAAACTGAAATCATTAGGGATGGAAAGGTGGCTCAGCAGGTAAGAACACTTGTTGCTCTTACAGAAGACCCAGATTCAGTTCCCAGCAGCCACATGGAGTCTCAACCATCTATAACTCCAGTCCAGGAATCAATGTCCTCTTACTTCACATGAGACTAAGTAGCTAATTCTCATGCTTCTCTCATGGAGAACCTAAAGTTCATATATACACATACTCTTTATATATGTGGTTTGTGAGTAGACGCTAGAATAGAGATCATGAGGGAAGGAAGAGATCTTAGGGAATAGAAATAAAGTAATGGGTTGCATGCAAGAAAGGCGGGACCCAATAGAGGTTAGGAGCAGAAGGGAGTGGCTTGAGGGATAGCATGAGAACACTTGTATGAATATAGTATGAAGATACTATGATGAAACACCTCATTTTATGTCTATAGCTAAAAAAAAGTTAGAAGAAGAGGAAGGAGGGAAGGAGAAGGAGAAGGAGAAGGAGAAGGAGAGGAGAAGGAGAAGGAGAAGGAGAAGGAGAAGAAAGAGAAGGAGAAGGAGAAGGAGAAAGAAAAGAAAGAAGAAAGAAGAAGAAGAAAGAAGAGAAGAAGAAGAAGAAGAAGAAGAAGAAGAAGAAGAAGAAAGAAGAAGAAGAAGAAAGAAGAGAAAGAAAGTATTTCCCTATAAGCTCCAGTGCTTGAGCATTTGGTCCCCAACTGATGGTTCTGTTTGAGGAAAGTGCAGGGTGTCACAGAACATTTTGGACCTGAGGCCCAGCTGGAAGACTTAGGCCACTAAGGGTGATCTTCAAAGGCTACACACACTTCTGCTTCAGCCCGGGCTCCCTGCCTCCTGCTTGGTGTCATGTGAGAAGCAGTCCTTGCAAGCTCCCACCACCATGAACTGACCCAATGCAGTCACCAGGCCAGTACCCTGTGAAACTATAAACCAAAAGAAACCTGTCCTCTATTAAGATGCCTGTGTCAGGCACTTGGTCACAGGTACAAGAGAAGCTATCCAGCCTCTGTGTGAGCCTTCATTGTGGTGAGCAAAGGCCTCTTAGAGCAATGACCAGAACACAGCAAATTCTGATTTGAGTAGTGTGGAATCAACTATTTTCTGGTCTGCCCTTTCACTGGGCTGAGTTTGTGACTGCAGAGGTTGTGTGTTTACCATTTCTTAGCATGGAACAGGGCACAGAGTGAATCCCTACTAAATATTTCCTAAGCAAATGAGTGGATGCAGGTAACACTAGAGGCTACCCACACCTGCTGAACCCCTGACTCAAGGGCCCAGTGACTCAGTTTCTTTGCTCAGAGATATTCAACAGGTAGGGGACTTGCTTGGAGTCTCCAGTGTTGAGCTGTGCCCCAAATATAGTTGCTCATCTTGCTAGAGTTGGGCAATTCTGGGTGGCCTAATAGTGCAGGGACACACTGTTGAAGGCTGTTGACCTGCCTGTATAGCTCTGAACCCATTGGAAGAGCTCGCATCTCGGACTCAGCCAGAGCTCCAGCAGATGCTCTCAGCAGCCAGACCTAACACCACTGTCACCCTAGCTGTGTCCCAGGCCTAGACCTAGCTACCCCTGTTGTCCAACTGCAACAGTTCAGATCCACCATCATTTCAGTGCTCAACGAGGCAACTGTAGGCCACTACACCCCAATTATTCCTGGTGGAAATCCTTTCTCTGTGCTCTGAACTCCCATTGCCCTTTATCTCCTCTGAGTACTTGGCATCCTGGAATTTCACTGAAGTAGATAACAATGCCCGCTTCAAACGGAAGCTGTGAGAAGAGTCTTGCTTTCATGGGCACTCTCATAGGTATTACCTCCAAGTTCCCAGAAGCCTGGGATCTTCTCCTCCATGACCCTGTTCTCCATATAGCAGCTGATTCATAAGTTTTAGTCATGTGTGCACAGTGGATCCATCAAAGAGACAACCAAGAAATAAATCAACAGTGCCATGTATGTCCTACAGAAATAAACACACACACAAAAGGATTATCATTTGAGGGTTTTTTCCCTTTGTCTTTCCATTCTCCTTTCATTGCTTTCATTCTCACTCTTCTTTATTCTAGTCTCAAACTAGAAATAACTACGCCAAGCCAACCACCTGTGTCTCCAGATAATGACTCTACAGTTGCCCAGTATGTTCAGAGTTTCATTTCACTAAGCAAGAACATGGACTTGGCTGTTACAAGCACATGCATATGTTTTCACACCCTGGGAGTGGTTTGCAGAAGGGAGTGGGCGTTCATGTGTCCCCACGTGTCACATAGGCATGGGTTGCAATCAGTCACCTCCTTCATCTTCTTGCTCCATCCAGGAGCTTCCCTCCCTGACAGCCACATGTCACCACCTGTACCAAGGTCAGCAATACTGAGTGTTGGCCTACTCTTCAACAAATGAAAGACCGCTGTTCCACACAAAGTCTGTAGAGACTATAGGAAAGCTGGAGAATTTCATGTTATAGTGACCATGGGTAGGAGTCACTGCCTGATTTCTTAATAGCTGTGGACATAGACATAGGAACATATTCATGGAGACCTGTCACTTTCACAAAATATCTGTCCAGTCTCCACCCTTCTTTTCCTGGCCCATGCCCTGGCTGAAAAGTGCAAACCCAGATTCTGTATAAGGTGGTGCTGGCCAGGAGTTGCCCCATTAACCTTATCAGCCTAACTCACCTGCCCAATCCAGGCCTGTCCCTTATACAGTCAAGGGTGAGGCTCAGCCCAGATGGTTGCAACTTGTTTGGGTGAAACGAGCTGACTTGCCTAGCACCTGAGGCTGAGCCAAGCCCAGGCCACAGGGAGAAGCCCAGAGCAGGTCTTTTGGAGAGTAGGATGCCAAGATGAGAACATGGGAGGTTTGGTAGGCCTGGTTGTCCCAGGCAAAGGTCTCATCTTAAATAAGAACCTCAACCTCCATCTTTCTTCCCAATGCCCTTGCAACCAAGGACAAGCTGTTCAGAAGCTAGAGGTGAAGTGGATGGTCCTGGATACTGTGTACCATAATTCATTCATCTGAGATGCCAGCTGTTATTAGACCCACCAATATTTTATGCACCCCTAAGAAAGGAAAACATGGTAATTATTGAGGTAGGATGACGTGACAGATCTTGGTCAATTAGAATGTGTGCATCCAAAAGCTCTTTAAGATTTGATGAGGATGTACCCATGGAAAGGAAAATATAAATGAGGTGAATTGTTTAGAGTGTCCTAAAACTTGCTTCACAGTTATGAAGACCTGAGTTGGGAACTCCCATAAAAGTTGGGTGCGGTGGCATGAATCTTTAATTGCAGTGTTGGAATAATCTGAAACACACAGATTCTGGTCCATTCAGAATCTGACCCCTCGGGCTCCTCCTAGTCTAGGTCAGCTGGAGATTAGGGATGTCCATAAGGAGGAGGGTACTCTTCTTCATTAGGGAGGGCCACACTATTGTGTCAAGAGTTCTTCTAATCAACTGGTATCACTCTGCATGACTGACATGCAAACATGCTTGTTTATATCTATATTGTTAATGGTTCCTTCCTTTTTTAGTGTGATAAACTATAGAATTCTGATGATTTCTAGTAGGAACGGAACAGTTAGGACGTCAAAGCTACACAGTCACCTTACAAGTGTTCTCTCTCTCTCTCTCTCTCTCTCTCTCTCTTTCTCTGAGACATGTAATGATGTGAGCTAATCTCATCAACTTAGTGTGTACCAGCTACTAGTTAAATGCTCTAACTCACCTCCTCCTCCCAGCAGACCTTTAAGGTGACTGATGCTGCTATTGTTTTGCATATGAAGAGGGGAATACATGATTATTACAATAATACTGCAAACTGAGATCTGAGTTTAGAAATCCAGTTCTCATGTCCACAGTGATCCATCTCATTCTATGTGCTATCCATGTGCCTACTAGAAAGAGAAGTAAGGCCTACTTAGTGTCCAAAGATACACAAAGTAAAGGTTCAAAGCCATCTTATTTGTCTCAAAAGCTCATGTTAATCATCAGCTTTCCAAACTCAGTATTTGGATCTTATTCTACAGTTCAGCATCCTATGCACCATATAGTAAAATTAAATATCTTTCTTTCCACTTGTAGATGAAGGTAGTACATGATAGCTGTGGCCAGATGGTCTTATTTCTCCTTATTTACACATTGAATAATTGTTTCTAAGACATTCTTGATGGGTGAGGTCCTACCAAGGATTTTACACGATAGCAGGAAAGCAGACTGCATACAAGTGATTTTAACTGTTACTAAGAAGCACAAATACTACTAACAGCTCAAATCACCTCAACTACCTGCTGGGAGATGGTTCCAGAAGTGGAGCAACACACAGTGGGAGGGAGGTCTCTGCTAAGTCACTTGATGGACAGACACAGAACCTTGAAGAATGAGCATTGATTCATTCAAATTTAATGTCTCTATAGTCTCATTTTGAAGCTCCCTCTAAAACTTCAGGAAAATTGGCCACACCAGTAAAGCCCTTGTGGAATGACTGTTAGTGGATTTGGAGAAGGGCATTGAGTTATACCATCCATAAGAGTACATGGGCAGGCAAGAAGATGCAAGAGAACCCAAGCTGAGATTGGCGGACAAGGAAGCCTGCTACATTAGCATAAATGCCAAAACCCTGCTGCCTGCTAACCTGCACTGCCCATCCTCTGACCTCCACGGATTTCCTGTCTGAGTCCTTATTGAACTCCCTGAGCCTCAAGTGATACCAGACCCACAGTCTGTGCCAGGTCATTGTTTCTCTATTGAGTGACTTGTGGATGACCTCAGCTTCCCCCGTGATATCTCCCACAGGTGAGTTTCTATGTCAACATTCCCTGCTATAACTGCAAGATAACTCACTGATCAATAAAGAAGACACAACTGAGCTAGATGTGGTAATCCACACCTGCCATCCCGGCAGCAAAGTGTGGTAGTTGAAATATCTGGAGTTCAAGGCCAGCCCCAACATCATAGTGAATCTGAAGACATCCTGTCTCAAGCAAACAACAGATATTTTGCTTAAATATAAATAAATATATTATAATAAATATAAATAAAATATATTATATTATAAATATAATAAAATAATAAGAATAGATCTTTGCAAAGAATCGCTAGGGCTAGAGAGATGGTTCAGCTGTTAAATGCTAGCCTCCCAACCCGAACATCAAGAGTCCCTGGATAACAACAACCTCTTTTTATGGCTTAGAGACTTTTGGGGAAGACTTCCAATGAAATCAACAGACCTGGAAGACACTGGCCCAAATGCCTCTTCAGATGGCGCTCAGGGTTCAGTGTATAGATGAAAAGAGACACATTGGGTATGTTTCTGATGGTGTCACTCTCCCTAGGTGTCCTGACCCTCTGCAAACAGCTACTGCAGCAAAGATGTGCAGTACTCACATCCTTGCTACAGCCTCAGCCAAGCACCTCCAGGTTGACCTTCCAGAACCCTCTTCTACTACAGCTGCAAGCTCTTTACTGATAGTTTGAAGGTGGGTTTTTCTCCTGAAAACCCTCTAGGGCCTCTGTTATCTTTCTCCACCCTCTTCCGTGGCTGGGCTGGAAACACCCTGGGGATTCTCATGTGTCCTCCTGACTTCTGGGGCCCCTCCTCCTATCAACTCTCCCCTCTTCCTTTCCAATCTTCTCCTAACCCCATCTCCAGCTCTACAGGTCCATAGCTGTTAGCTAGATGTAGTGGTACATAGCTGGAATCTCAGAACTAGGGAGGGTCAGGTTCTGAGTTAGAGACCAGCATGAGCTACACAATGAGACTCTGTCTCGATGTCCCCTAGCCCTTGTTAGTCTATACAAAACAACACCTCAATCACCTGTCTGTGACATCATGTGAGCAGCACTGCAACTTTCAAAGTCTACATGTCACATGTCCTTCCATCACATGCTGTGGGCCAGGTAAGGTTGGAACTAGTCACTGTCACCTCAATCAGTCCTCCTCGAAACCCTCTAAGGCTGATAAGGACGTTGAGGCTCTGATTGGGGAAATGGAGACAAAATGGCTTTGGTTCTCACTTTAATACACATTTCTGGAATGCTTGTACATAACAGATGTTGTAGCACGGATTCAAGTTAAACAGAAACTGTGCTGCGAGCGCGGCACACACACACACACACACACACACACACACACTTTGCAAAGCCCTGCAGGCTGAATGTTGAGAAGTTCTTCCAGGTGTCTGATCTAAATTCCTTCAGCTGTAACTCAAGCCCATTCCTACGTCCCCACCCCCACTCCCATCCTCAGATAAGTACAAAAAACAACAGTTGCAGATGAGATCTCCAAGCTTTGGTTGCCTCACAGGCCTGAGATAAGCCCCACGGAACAGGCTTCGTATCTCCCTTAGTATTGCCTCCACCCATCACGTCACTGCTCAGCCCCTGCCCAGAGCTAGCATAGGCCAATAGCTTCGGGGGGAGTCTGGACAAGAAGGAAGAGAGGAAGGATGGAGAAAGCTGAGAGCTGGCAGCTTCTCTCAGCTGCTCACTTTTTGGGAGGTGGCCACAGGTGACATCTTGTGGGAAGCTGTGTTGCCTCATCAGAGAGGCTCCCCCAGTTAGGAAAGAGTAATATCAGGTGCTGTGCATGCCTGGGCCCTGTGAAGTTCTGATACTCCTACGAGGTGCACGCCACAGAGGACTCCTCTTCTGGAGTTCCAAAAGGAAGAAAAGGACCACTACAGCCATCCAGTGTGATTGGTAGATACCCATGCCTGGTCCTGTGGAACACAGAACAGGCTCAGGGAAATGTCTGATGACTAACACACTGGAAAAAGTGAATGCAACGGTGAGAGAGTAAGAAAATGAAGTAGCATGTGGTTAAATAGACCAAGGGAGTGAGCGAGTGGAGAGAAGAACGAACCGAAACAAGTAAGGAAATGAGTGCACCAAGACATAAACACCCAAGTGGTTTAGTGGATGGATGTGAGAGGAGTTACAGAATGATCAAATGAGCATGTAACTGGAGTGTAAAAAAGAGTGTGAGTCGGCTAAATAAGAGGATGCTGAATGGGTAGACAAGTGGGTATGAGATGGATTTGGACACTTAGAAGGATCGATGAATAGAAGGATAGATGAATGAGGAGACAAAAGGAGACATCCGGAAGTCAACCTCTAGCCTTCACATGCTCCCACACAGACAAGCACACCCACACAACACATGCACATACACCACACACACACACACACACACACACATACACACACAGGGACACAGGGACACACGGACACACACAGGAATTCTCACGAGCATTTGCTGAATGAATAAGTGATAGAAAGATAGCCTCCCGTTTTCATTACACAGCACTACAAATCTTTATTTGATTGACATTATTGGAATCAGACAGGTCTAGTTTTAGGTGCCTCTGTGGTCCTAAGATGTATCTTCTAGCAAAAGTTTTTTCTATCTTCTTTAAAATGGGGCCATTCATAACTACCTCAGAGTCCTGCAGTAAGGACTCAAAGGAGACTGCAAGAACTTTTGGCAAACATCTAGTATACAGAAGGCATTTAATAAAGGAACACCCCCCCTCAGACCCCAAATGCACCCCTTCTTCCACTTGCCCAAGCCCATCAGTCCCAGTGGCCTTTACAGCTCAGTCTTGTATGAGGTCACAGTCTTTTAGGGAACAGATACAAGTGGAAGCAACTCTACTAGGAAGTGGGGTGATGAAAGCATTAGGGTAAACTGTGCATATTGCAACATCTCAGCAGCTTTGGGTCTAGAACAGAAGCGACTTCTGTTTCAAGTCGAGCACAGAAAGAGGAACAAAAGATTCATTCTAGGGAAAAAAAAAATCAAAGGAGCCTTAGAAAAAGATCAGTGGAATGTGGGTGTGTTGGCCTATCAGCTGGGGAACTGTACACAGAAAGTCGACCTTAGAAAAGATACGGGGGAAGTGGGATGAACTGTTTGTCAGGCTGAAGCTCTTAATTCAGAAAAGAGAAGAGAATACGGCAGGTCAGACAGCCAAAGTCTGAAACAGACGCGCCATGAGGATCCAGCTTAAATAAACCCTTTGGTGGGTCGGAGACACCGGCCAGGACCCTGCCTGCGACTGTGGGATCTATTGTCTTTGCTGCTATGAATGTTCATTACTTTCTCATTATCGTGATAAAATATTGAACAGAAGCAACTTAAGTAAGGAAACATTAGTTCTGCTTCAGCATTTCAGAAGCGTCAGTGGGAAGTAGTGAGGGAGGCATGGAGGGAATGGTTCATCCAAGCTTGCAGGGGCAGAGGTTCACATGGATGACATCGGGACACAGAGAGCTAGAGCAGAACCAGAAAGGGATATAGCCTTCAAGGCCCACCCCTGGCAAGTTACTTCTGCCAGCAAAGTTCTCTGTTCCAAAGGTCCCACAACCTCTCAAAAGAGCATCATGACCAGCTGTAGGGGGGAAGTGCTCAAACATGGGAACCTGTGGGGAACATTTCAAATGATAATACTATAATATGATAACACGATAGTACCGCAGGTGAAACGGATGCTGACACCGTAGCCACCAGCACAGCCAAGGACAGCTCCTGATTTCCTTGCTTCAAATGCACAGCCCGAGGGTAATGCACATACAGCCGAGGAACGCTGCCTGGTGAGAAACTGGCCCCTGCTTCTCGGTGGAAAGGGAGGGTTCAGCCTCCTGCCACAGTCATGAGATGAGAACATGCTCCAAGCCTAAAAAAAAAAAAAAAAAAACCTTCAGCAGTAAGTGAGCTTAAGAAAAAATCAGTTGCCATGGTTTCCTTTCTGTTGCTGTGACCAACAGTGACAAAAATCAACTTTTAAAAGGGATAGATATTGATTCCCAGTTCCAGGTTATAGCCCATCATCATAGAGAAGTCAAGACAAGAGCCTGAAGCAACGAGTCACAGTCAGAGTCCACTCAGTACTTAGCTACCTTCTCTATCCCTATACAGTCTAGGGTCCCAATTTGGGGAGCAGTGCCTCCCACTTTAGAGCTCGAGCTTCTTCCCACATCAAGAAAGGCAATCAAGGCAAGCCACGCCCCCAGACACACCCACAGGCCAACCTGGTCTAGACCATCCCTCACTGAGATTCCCTTTCCAGGCAATTCTAGGTTGTGTCAAGTTGACAATTAAACTAACCACGTGATGCCACTGGCTGAGCTCACAATGAAACAAGGGAACAAAAGGGAAGGGAACTTGACAGGGCTGTGCAGTCAGAACCAGAACAAAAGGGAATCTTAGAGGAACTGGGAAGAAACTGGTCTGTAGAACACCCGATAGGGTGTGGCCACACTGGATGTCACAATCGTTTGGGAAGGACCCGCAGATACCAAACACCTTTACAGCATCTAGGCTGAACCTAGGAGTTGAGAAGAGACGTTGCAGAGGGAGAGGAGAGTGTGGGATTCCCTGCAGATGGTTAGAGAAAGGCAGGAGACAGCTGTAACAGGGTCTGTCCAGGGTTTGGAGACCAAACCTGGACAAACCAAAGTACATGGAGAAGTGATCTCAGGCATCGGAGATTTGAAGAGGCGTTATCTAAACCAATATATACTGGGTTCTGTACCCAAAAAAAAGAGGGTGGAAGGTGGGTATGGGTTCAATAATTACAGATCCTTCTCTGATCTTAGTGTGAAGCTGGGGTCACGGAAGAAGAAAGGGAAATGGAGCTTGGGTATTAGAGCCACTGCAACATGCTTCTCACTACAAAGACGGATATCAGTACTAGAGGGAAGACGCCCCCAAAGAGGAGCCCTGTCTGCTCTCCTGAAAGAAGAAAAACATAAAGGGAAATGTATAAAGGAAAGGGTCCCTACTTTTGCACCGATTCCCTAGTGTAGCAAATTATAGCAAACACAACGCTTTACAGTACCAGAAACTTGTGATCCTTGCTAATCTGGAGGCCGGAAATCCAAAAATCAAGATTTAGAAAAGGTTGCCTTCCTCCTGGAGTCTTGGGGAAACCCATGGTCTGCCTTTTCCAGCTGTCGAAACCACCTAGACTTCTTGGCTTGTGAACCCCTCCTCTTGTCGTTAACTGGGTCTCCACTATGCTCCATTGATTGTCTCTGTCACTGAACCTCTCCTCATACTCCTCGGCCTCAGACCTACAAAAACTCACATACTGACATCCATCTCCTGGCTTTGACTTCGGGTGTGCAAGGTAATGGACTTGAAAGGTTGGGGGATTAGGGCATAGGCAGCTTGTAGGAAAGAGGCTTCTTTAAGAAAAATAAAATCTGAAGGAAAGGAGAAAAAGTCAGGAACTGACTGACTCAAGCTGCAGACGATCACCTATGAGAAATCTGATCATGCCCTGGGTTCTTACCACACACCAGAGCTTTAGATTTCTCGTATTATCTAATTTTCCTTTTACTTAGTGTCCTCAAGTATTGGGTCTGAGCCTAACTTTGTTAAATTTCTCTCATCCTGAGAAATCTGTATATGATCTCATGCACGTAGGTATATAGAACAGGTATACAAATCAAACCACCACTGATCACAAAGAAAGGTCTCTTCAAGCAATTCTTCAGTGCACATATAATTTTATCAGATCAAAGAGAGAATAAATTTGCATATTCATGAGGTGGGTGTGCTTATTTCATATAAAGAGCTAGATCTTTAATATTTGATTCTACAGGACAAAGAAGCATCTCCAATGCTTTTCCTTGAAATTTCATTGATGTTAATTGATAGTTTGATATTTTTAACTATCAACGCAAAGAACACCATTTCACATAAAAACATATCTCAAAATGGCAAAAGTATTTAAAGACTTTTTATGAAACTGATGGAAATTCCATCCTAATCCCATGCTGGAATTCACTTAATAACTTTTCATGAGGCTCAAGTCAGCACATCAAACAACAATTTCTGAGGTCAAATAGTCTTACAATACCAACTCAAATAAATGTGATGCTTGCATACTGAAGGATGATAGTGAAAGTCATCTCCATTTTTGCATAGATAAATCAGAAAAGCAGAAAACTTTCTATGGACAGTTTAAAAAAAAAAAAAAAACTGTGATTCTTAACATACCATAGTCTCTAACTGAGCCAGGATATTTAAGTCAGGGACAGCACATGTGGTAGAAAAAGCAAACTGTGTGTTCAGAACTAAAGCTCGCTGAGGTCACATCCTAGAACTCAGCCAATCACTGCCAGAGTTCCCTAGGGTTCCCTAGGTTCATCACATATTTTAAGTTTGGCTGTTGCAGGTTCAGGAGCCTTTTACTGTTGCTAACTTTTGCTAACTTTCCCACAGCCCAGATACAGTTACATGACCCCTAACTGGGGATTAGGGAACATTTGAAGAACTGGAAGGAGCCCAATGCCTTCCCGAATCTATACAAGGATTCCTAGAGTTGGGGATAGACCATGTGTTCTGTTCCTGTGGTAATGACCCTGGTATCCTCATCCTAGTCCATATCACTCACCGCTTCTCACTGTGTATATATCACCCTTGTCTGAACTCAGAAGATATCACAGATACCAAAACACACAACTTTCATTATAAAGACACAACAGGAAATAACTTCTACATAAAAGGCTGACACCAGGTTTCCTCATCGGCTTTCCCCACGGGGAGACCTCTCTCGTTGGTGACCTCCGCCTCTGCTACCTTTCTACACTCCCTGCCCCACCTGGAAAGTGCACTTTTCAAGACAAGGCTTTCAGGTGCAAAGTTTAGCTCCTGATGAGTTATTTTGTGGGAACTGAAGCCTGAGTCAGATGCCAGGAATAACTGGGAATTCCCAAGAAGGCACAGACAGGAAATTGGGATGCAGGAAAGGCAGAATTCCTAATGGGGCTGTTCTCCCTTTATAAAGATGTGTATCTTTGTATTAGTTAGGAAACACTGCTGGTGTGATCCTATCTCAGTTACTCGTCCAGGTACCACTGTATACAGGGATATTTTGTCTGAGTACCTAATGTATGCTAGTCCCTGCTCAGTAGATGAGGAAACAAAGGACACATAGCATTTAGCATCGCTGGAGATACTTGCCATTTAGCAGGTGAGGCCATGAGCATGCTCTCTACACTAGATCACAGCATCCCACCAACAAAGCAGATACTCTTACTGTACACATTTGCCAGGTGGAGAAATCGAGGCAGGAAATAGACGTTTTTTTTTTTTTTCACACAATGATATCCCATGTGGAATAAAGTCCCAGGGGTGTTTAAAACAGGAAAGGAGGATAACAGAGCCAGATTATCATCATCATCATCATCATCATCATCATCATCATCATCATTATTTAGCTGCTAAGATATACCTTTTGCCATCTAGACTCTGAACATCAACTTATTAACTTTTATATGCAGTGTTAGGGCTAGATCTGCTGGACCCCGATATCTATGCTTGAGCTACTACAAACCAGCTTTCTACTTGCTTGTCTAACATCCAGCCAAAATGGGGTCACAGTGACACGTGCACGTAACTCCAGTATTCATGGTGCTGAGACAAAAAGATTTCTATGAGGTCAGATGGGGTTCATAAGACCTTGCCCTCCCCAAAAAAAGAGTATTCAGAAAAGAGATCACCTCAGATGTCAGCCCCAGAAAAGGACTTAAAGTCACAGAGAGAGGGAGGGAGGAAAGGTGGAGACTGGGAGGCAGAACCTGAATCAGATGCCATGTCATCAGATGACTTGGAACAATGGTTTCTGCCAAATGCAATTAGTCATGTGAAGACCCGTCTCCATGAGAGATGACTGCAAATGTGAAACTATGTTTTAAAGGCTACAGGCTGCTGTGTGTTACCAGGTGCTTATGTGTATCCATGGCCTTAGATAAAGATGACAGAGAGGAGACAATGAGGAAGGGCAACCAGAAAATGAAGTTTCACTGTGGTTGATGATGCCAGAAACTATAAATAGCGACACCCTTGCTCCCAGAGTATGATTTAGTGAAAGTACAGTGTAGTTATTTGTAAAGTGGGGCCATGTTGTTTTCTGAAAATCAATAGTCTTTTGATTTCACTTTTACAAAGGAGTTCTAACAATGAGTTTCTGGTGTCTTTTTGTAATTCTACTTAAATATTAATTTATATCACAAATATTGGGTGTAACATGATTTGTAACATAAAAATAACTAATACAGTGCATTGACATATTCAATCACTGTCATCAAAATGGCCATGTTTTATCTCTAGAACTAACCTTGAGGGAAGTTGTCTCCAAGATCGTCTTGGGTGATCCTCCCTTCATTATGCCTTATATTTCTCTTCTTTTTACGTGGATCAAGTAACTTCTAACAAACAGAATGTGGCAAATGGTGTAAGCTACCGTGTCAGAGATCAGAGCTCTAAAGATGTTGACTTCCATCTTGTTCTTGCTCCTTCTCTTAGCCTTTAGTTCTCCCACACTCTTAACACTCTCTGCCATTTTGGGAGCAGTCCTATGGAAAGGTATCGATTGAGACCTCTGCTCACATGCAACTAAGAACCAGGGCTCTCCATCCATGAGCCCAAAATGAACTTAATCATTCCAACATGAGAACAGTTAGGAGCAAATCCTTCCTCATTGGTGATGGCAGGCAGCCCACACACTGTGCTGTAAGTGCGAGATACGCTCGCCTGACCAGCCCTTGGATTTCTGCCCCTGCGAGTTAATGAATGTGTTTTACGTCAGGACCCTAACTCTCAGAGTAATTCTTGTTTGCACCTATTCCAGTAGCTGACAGTCTTGGTGAAGGATGGCTTTACTAAGGAACATTGTAGAAGACAGCACCCCAACTCCAGTTTGCCAACCCCACTTAGACAAGAAAGACAGTGGTCTTTGTCTCAATTTCTAGCACAAAGCTTTCCAAACTCTTACATTCTCCTGAATGATAAAGCGGATGGGATCCTCTGTTGCTCTAATAAAGTGCTTCAGGATGGTGGCCAGTCCCCGAGGGTGGGGTTGCAGGGGTAATAGACCAGCAAACTTTGGAGCTTTTGATACCACCTCCAGCCTCTGGGGAAGAAAGAGAGATTACAGACTGAATTAATCACCAAAGTTCAACAATGTCATCAAATATGTTTACACAATACAAGTTCCATGAGGACCCCTGAACAACTAGAGTTTGTCCAGCATAGTAGTGTATGCCTATAATCCCATCACTTACAGGCTAAAGCAGGAAGATTGTGAGTTCCAGGCCAGGCTGGATCGTATATAGTAAGACCTTATGGAGAGCAGAGGTAAGTGGATTTGGAGTGCTTCCAAGTTCTCTAATACCAACTTTGTGAGGATAGACACTTCCCTGCTGAGGCCCCTCTCCTGGGTACCTTTTGGTCTTAGTCTATGTTTCATTTGTATCCTTTCTAACTAAACAGCAGTCATATGTCGTATGTATTTCCTGGAATCTTAAAAGCTGCCCTAGTAAATTATCCACCCAGGTAGGGTTTCAGAAACTCTTCAGCTTCTGTGGTTATGCAGGGACAGAGTATAAACAGCCTGGTGACCTTCTGTTAGGAATTAACATGTAGGACTGGTACTATCCCTCAAGCCTGTGACATCTAACACTAACTGTGGATCTAATTCAGCTATAGGACAGCCACCCACACCCCATTGGTGTCAGAGGCTTGGAGAGTTGGTTTGTGTGAGGAAAACCCCCACACATTTGGGTGTCCAAAGTGTAGTAAGTAACAACATCTCAGTGGCCCTCACAAGAATGAAGGCCCAGGAGGAGATAAGAAAATCACTTCCTAGAATTAGCCAACTCCCAAGGCCATGGGGAGGGTGAGGAAACAGAAGGCTGACAAGTGCGTGACCTTTAGGAAATTTCCCATGAGTCATCCCAGAACCTGTAGGCTTTAGAGTCTTCTCCAACCACAGGGCTTAGAAGCTACCCACAACTCCCCCAGAGCATTTTCCTGAGATGAGGAGAGAGGAGAAGCCCCAGACACAGAGCCAGGGACTGTTCCCCTTTCATTTCATTAGAACCCCACCTTCCACCAGATCCTCACCAGCTCTAGAGCTAGTGAGCATAGCCTAAGTCTTGCTCAGCTTTCTGAGGCTTCTGGAAGCCATGCAGGTTACTCAAGATCATACAGTTAGAAGCAGTGCGGCTTCCAGTCCAAGGTGACCCAATGTTGTTCTTATAACACTGGTTTTGTGTCCTTCCCAAGAGTTAAAAAGTAGAGTGAAGGGACAAACTTAAAAGCAAAATCCCAGAGAATAAACACAAAGCCTAATACTGCAGTCTGGAGCACTGATAGACTTGAGAGGGAATGGGGATGAAAGGGGTAGAGATCAACCTCGGGTATCACTCCTCAGTTATATCCACCATGGTTCTTTTGAGGCAGAGTCTCTCCCTGGTCTGGAGTTCACTAAGCAGGATAGGCTGGCTCACCAACAATCCCTAGCACTGGGATTACAATGTCAACCAGGCATGTTTTCAAATGGATTTCTTAAAGTCAAACTCAGATCCTTATGAATACACAGCATACACATACTCCTCCTGGCATGGACATGTGTTTGCTGGGGGTGTTCTTCAGTTTGCTGGGCTCACAGTCACCGCTCCTTCTTTTCACAAACAGGACAGATCAGTAAATGGCAGGCAGGCTATTCTACAGCGCAGAATATGCAAAGACATTAGAAAGCTGTAATGATAGTCTGTAAGATAAAAACCTTACAACCTAATGCTCACTCTCCTAACCCTGGGCTTGAGAATGGTCCTGGTGCCTTGGAAATAGGTCACACTGTCAAATGGCCCTTCCTCTCCCCTGAACCTTGAAGGGGCAGGAAGATGGCATTGAATCTTAAGTCTCACTGGCTCTGTGTAAGAACACCACAGAGGGAGCTGCAGAGAGACACGATGGGATGTTACTGCTTCATAGAGACAGAGTTTCTATATGAAATGATGAACAAGTTCTGGGAATGGAGAGAAGTGGTGGTTGCATAATGAAATAAATGAGCCTAATGCCACAAAACTATCTGCTTCCAAATAGTTAGATGATTATATACAATGTTTGGCCACAATTGAGAGAGAGAGAGAGAGAGAGAGAGAGAGAGAGAGAGAGAGAGAGAGAGAGAGAGAGAGAGAGAGAGAGAGAGAGAGAGAAGAGAGAGAGAGAGAGAGAGAATGCATACCAGAGACAAAGTCTACAACAAGATCTCTCTGAAGCTGGTGGGTCTAATGCTGTATCCTCTGAGGGTTCTTTAAGACATTCTCAGAACCAGAGACCACAGAGCAGATCTGCCTCTCCTCAGGAAGACTGACCTCATAGTTTCACGGCACAGAGGAATGAACAAACCTGCAGCCTCATAGAGCAGACAAGATAGGATTTCCAGGATGACAGCTCAGGCAATGTCAGAGCTCAGGGGCCAACTAAGAGCCATCTATCCCAACCTCCTTATTTGATAAAGTCTGCAAGAAGAACTGACCCCTACACACATCCTGTCCGTGGACACAAGAGTCATAGGCAGACAAGAAGTAGGAAGAACAAAGGTGTGAGTCTAGCGCCTCCAACCCCTCCCCGCCCCACAATAGTGTGCTTCATGAACACGAATCTGACTACACCTACTTGGCCTTCAGATTGGTCATCACTAACAGGAGAGAGAGGGCTACACCATGTCACCGTCCAAGATATTAAGAGGAGGCTGTGGGGTGGGGTATCTCAGATGGCATTCGAAGAGTCCAGTTCCTGGTGGTTGTTCTCTCACCATCCAAGGCCAGGAACCTTGTGCTGAGACACTGCTCCTCCTACAACCTGGCCTGGCTCTTCACAAACAGAACTGATAGGTAGACAGACTGGCCTTGCTATTCTTGAGATGAAAGGATGTCCAGATGGTCCAAAGACTGCTTCCACTACCTAGAATAAACCGGCGGAAGACATGTTGTTTCCCATCCCTACACTTTCCCCTCCCCACTACAATCCCATGGCCATTTCCTGTACCCATGAAGAAGGAACATGGCTTTAAGGCACAGGCCAGGCTTCTAAGGGCGTCTGTGTACAACCCTCTCACTCTATCCTCTATCCAAATCCATGAATGGGGGCAATGACCTTCATATTATAACTGAAGAACTGAGGCAGGAGGTTGAAAAACTGGACCAAACCCACAGCGTGTAGACACTAGTGAGCTGCAACTCTGATGCAGAGTCCTTAGAACAAGAAGACTGGACTGGGAAGAGGATGTTATCGAGTTGGTTCAATGGTTAAGACTACTGACTGCTCCTCCGGAGGACCCAGGTTTAATTTACAATACCCATACTGTGGCTCACAACCATCTGTTATTCCAGTACCAAGTGACTTGATGCCCTCTTCCTGCCTCTGCGGGCACCAGGGCACACACAGGTTGCACAGACATACATGCAGGAAAAACACCAGTACATACAAAAATATTTTTAACCATACACACAAAGGACTGGACTTGGGATTTTGAAAAACCCTACGTGAATCTCACAACACATCAGCTCTTGGATTCTATTTTCTCATATCAAAATGTCATTACTGGTATGACCATAGTTGGTAGTTGGTAGTTTGAAGAATATTCATATATTTCTCTTATGAAAACACCTAGCAGGGATGCTTAGGAAATGAATATTCTCTTCCCTTCCATGAGGATTACCTCAAGTCTTCTCTATGGCCCTACTAGCAGCCCAGTTCCTGCCCTTTCAGATAACACAGCCAGGCCTGTGTGAGCCACACTACATCACCACAGATCATCAGTGACATAAACTCTCCATTCTTACTCAGCCCAGCATAACCCACGCCTGCTGACACATCCTTGCTGAGATTCAAAGCCAGAGCTTTGTGTAAGCTTGGTGCCTTGTTGGAGGCAAAACTATCTGTCTCTGTCTCCATCTGTGTGTCTCTCTATGTCCCTGTCTATCTCTGTCTCTGTCTGGCTCTATCTCTCTCCTTCCCTCCCTCCTTCCTTCCTTTCTCTTCCTCTCTTTCTCTCTCCTGCCCTACCTCATCTTAAAGACCCAGGGATGGTTCCATGAGCCAGGGTCTGGGTGTAGACACTCAAGGTACAAGAAACATCCCCAGTCCATCCAGCATGTCCCATCTGAGGCTTGAATCTACAGGATATGAATTCAGTGTCATGGCAACAAAGGACAAAGAACTGCCTGTTAAAAGCCATCTGTGACGGGAATCAAATGAGGCTGGACTACAAAGCCAGCCTGGGTTCACAGGATTGGGTGTCCCCTCATATATCCATTCAGAAATAGTCTTTGAGCACTGTGTGCCAAAGCTGTTGGCTGGAGATGCTGGCAAATAAGACTGAGTCAGCAGTTCCTGCTTCAAAGAACTATGTGTTCTAGTGCAATGATTCTCAGCCTTCCTAATATTGCGACTCTTTAATACAATTCCTCATGCTGTGGTGACCCCCAACCATAAAATTACTTTATTGCTACTTCATAGTTGTACTTTCTGCTACTGTTATAAATCATAATATAAATATCTGTGTGTTCCAATGGTCTTAGGTGACTCCTGTGAAAGGGTCTTCTGAGGGGGTTGCGCTCCACATATTGAGAATCATTGCTCTTATTGGCTTACACAGTTGTATAGCCAATTAAATTCATCAAAACAAACATGCTTCGGATTGTGAAAAGTTCTCTGCCCAAAACAAAAGGGCTGAAGCAAGGCAGTGATTTGTAATTCAGTGGGGTGCTGCAGAGGTGCCATTAAGCTGAGATCCACAGAATGATATGGAGGTAACCATGCGAAGAGCAGGGATGGAATGTTCTAGAAAAGGCTCACCCATGCAAAATCTAAAAGGCAGCTAAAGAGGCCAGCTAGCATACTCGGAGATCCAAAAGTGGGTATGGTTACTAGAACATGCGGGGTATAGAATGGTGAAGTTGAGAAATTTCTAGGTACTAGAACAAGCAGAACTATGCTGATATATGACAAAAGAGTGTGTGTGTGTGTGTGTGGTGTGTGTGTGTGTGTGTATGGTGTGTGTGTGTGGCGCGCGCACGCGCTATCTTTGTCTGTGACTGTGTGTCTGTGTGTGTTCGTGGGCGCACGCATCAGAAGCCAATCTCACCTTCAGTGACATTCCTCAGGCCTCATCCATAAAAGGAGATGTAAATACCCTGGGGACCTGTCCCCAGTGCCTGAGGGACAAAGACAACCCACAAAATTCCTGCTCACAGGGCAAAGAGGTGGCTCAGAACCTATCAAGGCCAATATGCTTCTTCTTTGAGCACATTCTTTGCAGGATGTGCTCACTCACGATGCTGCAGTGTGATCGGAGTCCAACAGGAGCTGGAATGCAGGCACAGTGAGAGGCTGCAGCCCTCAGCATCTACTGAGTGTGGGTTCTCCATCCTCTTCCCATGAAGGCCACTTTTTCCTCAGATGAAGAAGACTTCCTAGAATCCCATAGGCAGAGCAGTTGAAGGCTCCATGCTCTAAAATGGGCTATTTTGGGGATTTATATAAACACAATAAAACCTCTTAATCCATACATAATTCATCCTGAGACCTCCAGTAGATGCCTGAAACCTCAGACCAAGCCAAACCCAGCAGTGCTATGTTTTTTCCTGTATTCTTGCTCCCAACAAGGTGAATTTATAAATTTAACACATAAAGAAATCTAAAACAATAATCAATAAATAATAAAACCAAACATGTGTACTACATGCAGGCTGGACATAGTGCACGATGGTCCTGGAGCACTTAGGGGTCATCTGGTCCATCTCCTCATTGCACAAAGCAGTCATTCAGGTCTAAAGGAAAGAAAGTGACTTATTTTAGAAAGGCTTTTGACTTCAAGTAACAGAACGCAATCAATGCGTGTCTCATAAAAGAAATCCATAGGTAGTTGTTGGCTGTGCGGATGCATCCACGTAGACATCTGGAACCATTCTGCCTCTCAGCTCTGCCTGCTTCATCTGGAGGGTCTGTAGGCCTTGCCAGATAGCCTCAGCATCTAGGGAGGCAGGAACTACTGCTCTTGGGACAAGGTCTACTCCCAAGCTAATTGGGTGGCTGATGGCATGATTTGGTGCATCTTGGACTATGGGCTGAAAGTCTCAGTAACTCCATGACTATCAACTAGAAGCCACTACCAGTTCTTTGCCACGTGGATTTCTCTAAGAGGCAACTTAACAAAATGGCTTCCTGCTTCATCAAATTAAGCACAGAAGCAAGTAAAAAGGCACAAATGAGGAGCAGCACACATAGACACATGTATGCGTGTACATATACCCATATGTGTGTAACTGCATGTATATGCATATGTGTATATACACATATATGCGTTTTTAGGGCTCATGTATGTGCACATATATGTTTTGTTTCATATATATATTTGAGAGATGGGGATTGAGTCAGAGTTTCTCTGTGTAGTCCTGGGTATCCTGAAACTCACTAGGTAGACGGGCTGCCCTCAAACTCAGAGATTGTCTTGCCTCTGCCTCCTGAGTGCTGGTATTAGAGGTGTGCACCACCACATCTGGAAATATACATATTTAGAAAAAAGTTCCTTATGGTTTGCCACCAGCAATATGCTCGTGTATTTTATATTTAGTTAAAATCACTTTTTAAAAATAGTTAACAGTCTAGCAAATGATTTCATAGCCCATTAATAATTAACAATCTCCAGTTTGAAAAATACAAGAATGGATATCCAGCTCTCTGTCCTTATGGTACTCTCAAGCTGAGTGAGTAGCTTTGAGCAAGTTACTCACTAATGTCTCCAAGTTTATATTCTGGATACAGGCCTTAATCCCAGCTGTTGGATTACACGGATGTGGGACTGAATGCATATGTACCCACACCTGACACATAGGATCATCCAGGAAATGGCAGATGCTACATGAGATACTGAGATGACACAACACGGGCATCCCTCCCTGCTATTGGTTGATAGCAGTAAGGCACCGCCTCCTGGCAGAGGAGCCTAGACCACAGAGTAGGTGCAAAGCTGCTGCTTGAAAATAGACATTGTGAATCGAGCACTAATCGGCCTAGGGGAGCTTAGATTCCAGAGATGAGTCACAAATCCAGTTGGTGCACAAAGGGTGGGGCCGGTTATATACAAAGGGTGGAGTAAAGACAACGGTGCTCAGAGATGAGAGGTGCGTCTTCAAGTGGAGACCAAATCCCTCAGGATCCATGTTGCATGTTCAACAAGGTGCCTCAGGCCCCAGTACACCCTTGACCTGAAGATGTACCTACAAATAGACATGGAAAATCAGTGAATGCATCAACCCTGAGAGAGTCAGGAATACAGAGGTTGGCAGACAGGTAATGCAGGAACAAAATCCGTAGAAGTCTCTGCAAAAACTCCAAGACAAAGTCTCACTAAATGAAATCCAGACCCATGGAAGGAGAAGCAAAACCAACTGTCTCATCACCTCTTTAGTCCTGTATGTCCCAGGAAACCAGGAATAGGAGTCCAGATGTTGAGACATGGATTGCAATTTGGCTAGTTCCTTCCCCTTGGCCTGTCCAATGGAGTGGGCAAAATGGTTTGCAAACTGATTCCAGCCCTATAAGTTTTCTGTTCTGTGTGCTCCTTTTCTTCCTCTCCCCCTTCTGATTACTCCAGGATGGCCCATTATCAGCAGCTCTTGTTAATTTTTCTGAATGTTTGGTCCAGAAACGGGGTCCACGAAAAGCTGAGTTCAGTGTTTTTTTTTGTTTTGTTTTTTTTTTTTTTTTTTTTTTTTTTTTGGTTTTTCGAGACAGGGTTTCTCTGGTCCTGGCTGTCCTGGAACTCACTCTGTAGACCAGGCTGGCCTCGAACTCAGAAATCCGCCTGCCTCTGCCTCCCAAGTGCTGGGATTAAAGGCGGGCGCCACCACCGCCCGGCCAAAGTGTTCTTAATACTACTACTACTGCGAAATAGATTGTTCAACACTCAGTGGTATAAATGACCTCCCCCGCTATTTTGTTCCTGGATTTCTGGGCCAGGAATTCAGAACTGGACTAAAAGCACTTGCTCCAGGTAGGAGTGTGCCCTTTGAAAATGGACTGTATTCATCTGAATGCTGATAAATGACTGGGCTTCTTGGACGCATCCCATTTCAGTCCAAGATGCTGGCAGCTAAGGCTGGCTTTGGTGAGGTGGTCAGAGAAACCTATACAGTGCGGCTGTCTTGAAGCTGTGAGCCTTCTTACCTGCCATTCAGAGTGATGAAGAGAATCATGCAGGAGCTCTGTGGGCTTCTGTGAGACTAGGGACTCAAAGAACAAAGTCTCTGCTGTCTTCTATGAATCGGACTCACAGAGGCCAGCTCAGATTCAAAGGAAGGGAACACCAGCTTTATCTATCATTGAAAGGTAGCCCAAAGAATGTGCAGAATTATCCTAAAATGATCCCACCCTGCCCATGAGCAATCCTATAGTGTCCTTGAGCAATCCTATGATTGGTATGTGTCTGTAATGCCCCTCCTGAGCAGATCCAGCCTTATCCATCCCCTTTTCTCTGCAATCATAACTTGCTGTTCGTGTCCCACTCCCATAAGCCCCAAGTCTATGCAAGATCTCAAGACCTCTCACAGATTGAGCCTAGTAAGGCAATTTCAGACATTGTGAGGGAAGAAAGGTGAAGGCATATCTATTGTCTAAATTCCGATGGATTCTGATGTTCACGGAGGTCCTAAATTTGGAGTTTCTAACCAAACAAAGAATCTTTGGATCAACAGAGGGAAAATATATCTGAGACAATGGTTTCTAAATTATCTCTAATTTTAACCCACAACAGTCTGGCAGAACTCCTACGTGGAGATAAGCTGAGCCTAAGGATATGGTTTGCATTACTGTCTCTGAATTGTCACATATTGTACCCCACCTGTTACCTGATGTTGGAGGATACACTGACAAAGCCATGTCAGAGGAATCTAGTTAGTGCTAGAATAAAGTCCTACTTCATGTCTCATTCCAGATTACCATGGTAGGGCACAGAATGAAATATAAAATGACTCTTCAACATCCTAATGACTTCTTTTCTTTCTGGAATATTCTACCCTCTCTCCATACATCAGTCAGTACCTTCACGTTATTTAGATCCCATTCCAATGTCATTGCCTTTCTCCTACTGACCAGTGAAATGCAAGCCTTTCCTGCCACCCTCTCTTTTCTCTAACCACTAGGTTCTCTCTTATCCTTCCATAATATATTTATCTAATTTCTACCCATGAATATTCTCTATTTATTAGCCTTTTTTTTCCTTCTTGCAGGTACATATGTGAATATAGATTCCCTGAAAGCAAGAGCCTTCTCCTGTTGCAGATGCACTTTCAGGGTCAAAGTTAGAGTTGGCTTCCAACAAACACATTGGAATGGCCAAATCACTCAATGATCAACTTTATTGGATGATATCCAAATGAAGATCACAGTAAAAGAAAAAGAGATTAGCGAAGGAGAGGGATAAGATGGGGTGAGAAGGAAGGGCTGGCTGTTGAAGATGAAAGCCAGAAAGAAGACTTTAGCTCCAAGCAATGGATTGGAACAGTGGCTTTTCTACACCCTCCACACACTCAACCCAACCTGGGAAGCTTTTAAATCATGCAATGGTCAGTGTAAAAATTAAGACCTGGTTCTTCCTCCCAGCCCCATGCTCCCAGAAATAAGACTCAGACTCAAAATATATTTACAAATACCTTGGCCATATAACTAGGCTCTTCTCTGACTAGATCATAACTTAAAACAAGGCATTTATTTTAACCTACATTCTGACACATGGCTGGTAACCTGTTCGTCCATCTCACCACATCTTCCCTAGTGAAACTCTCATGCCTGGCTCTATCCCAGAATCCTTTCTGCCTCCCAGATGTCCTACCTCCTATATCCTGCCTAAGCCTAGGCCAATAGATTTATTATTGACAGGTACCACATCCGTACAGACATAAGATATTCCCGCTACAGCCCCGGTCCACCCACTAGAGTCATGGTCTTGAAATGAGACCCAAGTGCTATTATTTTCTGAATGTTTTTGATGTGAGTTGGTTTGTGCCCAGGAATGAGAAACGCTGACTTGCTAGCACATTCACGAGACAAAAAATTAAATTCACCTCAAGTCAGGCTGCAGGGCTTATGCCTAGGAAAGACACCAACCAGAATCTAGGACACTACAGAACACACCGACAAGAGAACATGGGCACCAACAGCGGGACCCACATAAAAAATGTCCCAAAATTTAGGCACATTGCCCTGACAAAATGTATGACTGGGTCTTTATGAGCTTTAGAGTAACTGTGGCCTGCATCCACCATCTCTTGTAGCATAAAGACTGGTCACTCTGAAGTTGCTTTATCTCTGAAGGGAGATGAGGAGCAGATACCTAACAACTTCCTTCTCCTCCAAGACCGATCTACCCAATGCCTTTTTCCAGCTGACCACAACAAATCCTGACTCTTTACACCTCTCTGAAGCCCATTTTATCTTTTGAAAGATAAAACTGATAATGATCAATTCACTGTCCTCCCCTGAGCTCTGACTGGAAGAAGATGCTGTGATAACCTTTGTAAAATAACAGTAGGTTATACTTGTTTTTTATTTTCTAAAGATCTGGAGTGGATTGGGCTAGGAGCTGGGGCCCCAAAGAACCAAGGAAAGGGCCTGGTATCATTATGATGTAATATGATGATACTGATGTGGACTCAATAGACTGTAGAGAGGTGGGAAGAGGCAGGATTTGCTGTTAGCTGATCAACATTCAGAATGTCCCAGGTTTACCACTTTCAGTTTTGCAGCTATCATCCCATCCATCAAGTCTAAGAAGAAAGCACTGTTACCCCCATTCAAAGATGAAGAAACTCAGGCACACATCAGCTAAAAGACATACCTGTAAATACACAGCTAATACTACAAATTCCTGGCTATCAACTCTGACCTCTAGGGTCCACTGAGAGTTCTGCAAAGTTCTCCACTGGGTGTCTTGTGGGTCTTCCCTCACTCCTGTGACAATCTCCTTTGGTACCCCAGGCTGGTCCTAAACACACAGACCCCCTGCCTCACCCTGTGCTAGAATTACGGAAGTCTGTCACAGTGCCTGTCTTCCTCTTGTGTTCTTAACACCACTGTGCTCAGCTGGCAGATACTGTTTCCTGATTTTACAGAAGAGAAAGCAGGGCTCAACTCTGTCTGCAGACTCACTCCAAGACGCCAGATGGGATGTGAGCTTCAAGCTCATTTCAAAGCTTGGTGGTTCCTAACCACTTTACTCTGCCTTGCTACTTGGGAAAGCAAGAAGGGCCTTTTCTACCAAATAGGTGCCAGAAATCTCCCTCTTGGGCTATCCAGATGTG
This sequence comes from Mastomys natalensis, assembly GCA_021653895.1. NCBI lineage: Eukaryota > Metazoa > Chordata > Mammalia > Rodentia > Muridae > Mastomys > Mastomys natalensis. The sequence continues at coordinate 379,466 of JAJTUV010000990.1, read as the reverse complement.
GAGACACCTCTGGGACTTGCTGGTTCTGAGCCTGTGTCTCTTCACTTGAAACTGAACCCCAGCCCTCTTCAGTCCTGACAAGTAGCTGTTGCATATTGAGTAACGGGTCTCCAGCCCCAGCTCAGGTGAGTGATGCAGGTCCTTCCATCTCTGAAAGACCCGAAGACCTAGGTCCCTGCAGTCTCAGCTGCCAGACCCCGGGGACCACACCCAAATACTCTGGAAATCTGTAACTCGAACCCTCATCCTCCTCCCACGGCCTGGGGTCCACGCACTGCTGATTCATTTTAAGAAGCTTCACTTTCCACAGGGCATGAGGAAGGACTGTCCCCTGCTAGAGCCACGTGTGTTTGCTATGATTCATCCTGTTGCCTGCAACCTCTCAAAAAAAAAAAAAAAAAAAAAAAGCCCTTACGCAACCAGAAGGCTCTGGGAGCCACACAATACAGGGGCTTCCCCTCTTAGTCACCCTCTGGGCCTAGGTCCACTTCCACGCAGCCACGAGAACTTGGAGGGACAAGCATATGCCCCAAAGAGGAAGTGAGCACATTAGCAAACTGGGTGAAGGCCACCCCTCAGGGTCGGAGAGTGAGATGAGGCAAGACAGCAGCTGTGCTGATCCTGTGGAGTGAAATGTGCATGGTCAACAAAAATCCAGGCACACGGGGGCCCTGCCTTCGTACCCTCTGGCCCCAGGCACTCTGGGATGAAAGAAAATGACAAGAATACATCCTTGCTGTGCAAACGGGAGTATGATTGATGTACTGTGCCGGTGGGCCCTAAAGCTCAGCTGTGAGCCCAGGCAAAAGCCTATGGAGATGGTCCCATCGGGTGTGATTCTGAAGGCATTCCTGCCCCACTGGGTCTCCAGGGGCTTTGTCACTTTCTTCTTGAAGTTCTCTGTGGGAGCTTCACACACACACACACACACACACACACACACACACACACACTAGCATCTGTGCTTCTTAGAGTCTTGATGCCACTATTTGCACTGGTGGGTCTTGGTTGTCTATTTGTTTTAGAACAGAGAGGGAGACTTGAGAATGACTTGCCTAGTCCAAACAACCCCCTGCCTACAATGAAGCTGAACCCAGAAAGAAAGGACACGCACCAAGATCACAGAATAACTGGAGGCAAGGTTGAGCTGCCTGACTTGACTGTGGCCTGAAAAGTTGGACCGATTACCTCCCATTACCTCTAGCTAAGTCAACTTCTCCCTCCTTCCTCTCTTCCTCTCCCTCTCTACAATTCTACCCACTTTGCTCCAACTCTGAGCCCTCTTCCACCTCAGGGCCTTCATACCATCATCTCTATTTTAACCCCAGGCTCATGACTCTCTCTGCTATAACGTCACCTCCTCATCAACTTTTGTCAGCCCCTCTTCTACATGGGTGGCCCTTCCGAGTTCCCTCATTCTCTCACTTGTCTTCTACACTTCCTGTTGAAGAGTTTGACTGTTGGCCACATCTTTATTGTCACCTGCACCTGCCCCCTGCCTAGCCCTAGAAGAGAAGTCCTCAGAGACTCTGACTTGGTCTCAGGCTGCATGCTAGCACTAACACAGCACCTGGGACATGACGAACTGCTTCATCTGTGTTTGTCAGGTGCTTGGGTGCAGTGGTCACACCCATGAGCCACATTCCACCAACAGAGACACCAGCTGTTGGCAGTCCCCGGTGATACCCATTTCTCTTTAGGGTTTAGTTCATAAACTCCAACAAAATGAATGGAACTCTCAGTTAATTCTCTCTACCAATAGAATTCTCTAAAACAGGACCCCAAGGGGTGCCTTCTCAACGCTGGTGCTACTAACAAAAAAAGTGTTGAGATTCCTCTGGGGACCTGACTTCAGCATTCACTGGCCTCTGTCCTTTTCACTGGTAGCTACCATCTTTTTTTCAACGTTATCATGACTCCCATTTGTATGGTTGTCTGTCAACTACATAATGACTTCACAAATATACCTGATGTATACAGCTAAGTGGCTCTGAGTGTTTCTTCATTTGCTCTGCACATGAAGCCCCTGGAAATAGGAAAGGCAAGCTGCTCTCCAGATGGCACAGCTAATGGTGAGACCCAAATGGCCCTCAAAGCCCAGACTTGGTGAAAGTGGATTTCCAAACATTAGACCCTAACCAATGTAGTACTCTCACACTTGGATACACTGGAAGATGGAAGATTTTACATATTTGAAGAAAAACACAGTTCCAACCTTGCCTTGTGGAGTTTGGTCCAGAAGAGGTTCTGAACAACCCCATCCCATTTTGGGTTCGCTTCTCCAGAATGCAGAGCAGGAGACAGAGTTTAGGCTTCAGAAAGTTTGTTAAGTTGACCTGATAAAGCAAGTGCTAGAGGTATGGGGGACGGAATATCAGTACGGGTGTGGGCTGCTGCAGTCGGCTTGTGGCAGGGTGGCTTGTAGGATCATCGGAGTCCTTGTACTTCCTCAGCCTCACCATCACAGAGCTGAGTGGCCCCTGTTCTTAGACTGAGGTAGGAGGTCGGGAAACTGAGCTTGCATGGGCCCATCGACCTACTACCAGTACCACAAAGTCTGGAGCAGACCGTGAATATGTCCCAGGAGCACCAAAAGCATATGTCCCAGAAGCATGCTGCAGTGGGTCCTCACCTGCCCTGGTGACAATCTTGAAAGTCATCCAAGTGTATTTGTTTAAAAGGAAAAGCTGTCCACCCCCACACAGTTGTGACCATCAAAGAGACATGATTATATGTCAGCGATTTCTCAGCAACTTCCTGTGACTAAGAGCTGGAGCTAGAGGCCCTCCATCAGCCATAGCACTCATGGGGCTCTTAAGTCCCCTTTTCCATGGGTGGCTGGCTACTCTCAGTCATCATAAAGCTCCATGAGGTACCAGGTCATCTGGGGTGAACCTATGCCCAGTCTCTTATGAAGTTTCTCTTCTCACAGAGGTCCTCGAGAAATCCTACTACTTTGTCTCTTCCAAGACACAGCTAACAAATGCCTGTGTCTTCCACGCAGACTCCTGGTTTTGCACATCAGGACACTAAGGGACAACAACCAGCCTAAGTCTCTCCTCATTGTAGAGGCATCAGAGGCATCTCATCTTATGGCCTCAAGTTGGCGAGATCAGGACAAACATCATCTATAGCATCAGGAACATTTTGAAAAAGAGGAATGCAGGGTCACTTGTTCACAAATGAGTATGCGTTTCCACATGGACACAGCAGAGCCAGGGAAACCACTAGGATGCTATTCGTATATGTAGGGCCTTGTGCATTCAAGCTGACATATTGTGGACCCCAGCTCTCCCAGAGTAATCCTAAAGGGACTGGCATCTCACCAGCTCTGAATCTCAGAAGAAAGCTGTTGATCCCATCTAGGCCTCAAGTTCTCCACAGGTACAATGTGGATCAGGTGGCACATAGAAACACCAAGCACATGTGATGCCCTTACTCTTCATCCCTTATCAGCTTCTCCTTCAAGCCCAAGGAACCAGGACATGCACATGTGTGTGTGCGAGCACACACACGACACACACACACACACACAACACACTATACTGCCACTACCATCACCTTAACCATGATCATAGCCACAAATTATAGCTGTACAAAGTTGGGAACAATGTCCCAGTCAGCCATGTGGGCCAGTGCCTAGTGAGGAAGAGGACTGGACTGGACTAGGCATCCCAGGGTTGAGCACTGAAACCTGGCTCCAAGAAAGGACCAGAAGTTCCTAGGGCCCTGATGTTTCTTTCTCACCTGGACTTGAAAGAAGGCAAACAAGGGAGATAAAGGTTACTTGGGGCTGCTACTGACTCAGAGCATCCCTGTAGGCAGGTCACAAATCATGCTCTTGAGCCTCAACTGGCCCATCACTAAAACTGGGCTAATGATGGCTGCGACTGGCCTCGGCGACAGGATGGTAGAGAACAGTCATTAGGCTGCTGTCATTGTGCCTTAGCTAATAACATGCTGCACTGGGTGAGGCCAGGAGGACCCTCTGGGGAGCTTTGGGAAAACACATTCTTCTCCATCTTCAAAGCATCCCTGAGAAGTAGGTGGGAGGCAAGTGTCATGGGAAGAGAGGAAAGTGAGGCAGCCTCAAGAGATAAGCACCTGTATGGCAGAGAGAGCGTGTGAATAAAGGCCACAGCAAAGAAGCCTGGGAGAATTGTCATATTCTTCACTACTGAGGACAAACTGAGAGAACAATGCTAAGAAGAACAGATCTATTTTGCTCATGGTTCCAGGGTTTGTCCTGGTTTTTTCGATGCTGCCACCAAACACCTGACAAGAACGGCTTAAGGAAGGGTTCATTGGGGCTCACAGCTTAAGGATCAGTTTGCTGTGGTTAGAGAGGTCATGGTGGCAGGAGCAAGAGGTAGGAGATAGATCAAGTCTGCAGTCTGGAAGCACAGAACAGTGCTGCACACATTTAAAATGTGTCTTCCCATCTCACTGAAACTCAGCTAAACAAGGCCAGCAGTTGGTCTCCCGAGTGCTTCTAGATCCTGTCAACCTGATGACGAGGTTTCCTCCATCACAGTGAGGAGGGCAGAACAGACCACATCATGGTGAAAGGAAGGAAAGTGGGATATAGAAAGGATCCAGGACAAGGTCTAGCCTGCAAAGACACTTTCCTAGGACCTACCTTTCCCCTCCTTCCATAATGCCATCAAGTATCATTCACCAAGGGGTTAACTGATCGACTAGGTCAGAGCCTTCACAATCTAATCCTTCTAGAAATCCATCATAGACAAGGCCGGAAATTGCTTTACCAACCCCCAATGCCTTCTTAATGCTACCGGGTTCACAATCAAGGTTAACCATCACACCTGGTGATCCAAGAGAGGAAGGCAGCAGGAAAAGCTCTGCTTTGGGTGATAGACACACTTGAGTAGAACGTCTACCCTGCCAGACAGCCTTGGGACACTGCCCAGGATGGAGGCTTCCTCATGCAGTGGCATCAGTGAGGTTCATCTCCTAGAGTCTGATGAACAAGAAGTTGATGAAGGCAAATACTGGCGCCTACTAGGTGTCAATAAACCCACTCTTAGGACCATCTCCCTAAAGGAAAATGACAACCATGGTGCCAGTTGCCAGCTTGGCGGGATCTAAAATCATTAGCAGACAGACTTCTGGGAAGAACTGTACAAGACTTTCTAGAGTGGGTTAGGTGAGGAAGAAAGGCCCACTCTACACGTGGGTGCCACCATTCCACACCTTGGGGTCCCAGACTAAATAAAAAGGAGGAAGCAAGTTGAGCGCCAGCACTCAGCTGTTTCCTGACTACAGGTGACATGTGACCATACCTCCTCTCCTGCCACCATGCCTTCTCCATCATGGTGGAGTTTATCTGAGAACTGTAGCCAAAATAACTCTTCTTTAAGTTGATTTTGCAGTGTCGTCACAGCAACAGGAGAAGTAAGTACAATAACACAGTCAACAACGACACCTCAGATCTGCTTGGGACATTCTGGAAAGGTGGTTTGTTGAATCTTCTTGTTGTTTTACCCAACTATGTCCTCAGTCTTTGGATTCAGAAAGTGAGGCAGTGCTGGTGACTAGGTATCCACCGTCAATGCCTGGCCCTAGCTTCCCTGCCCAGGGCAAAAGACAATAGAGGATAAGGTAAAGGGAGAGCCGGTATTTATTAAGTACCTACGTGGTCCTCCAAGCCTGTGCACATGACTCAAATACATACCTCCATAATACCTCCCAATAATCTAAGACTTTTCTATTGTTCATTTGAGAAAATGTGGGCTTGGAGAAATTAAGTGAGTTGCCTAAGGTCACAGATTTCTGAGAGACGGAGCCAAGATCCCAAACCAAGGTCTAGAGTCTCCTAAACACAGTTGGTGCCCAAGGCCAGAAATCTGCTAGAGTTGGCATCCAGTTCTGAGACTATCTTGTCCAATCAATCAGCTTAGGACAGAATGCCACATACTTTGTTGAGGTCCAGGAAACAGTTTGAGGGAAACTGAGACCAAGGCAGAGCTTATGCTGAGGATTCCTATTCCACTTGGGGTAAGGTGCCTGGGGGAATAAGTGGCTAAGCTCTGGGACACTGACCACAGATACATACTAGTCCTTGATTTCAGGAGCCTGGAGCCATGAAAGCCAATGAGTATAAATTGGGAACAGTGGTGGCTCCTTCAGTCACAGCAGATGTATCTTCAGTCACTTAAGCACCCAGCTCAAGGCTTTCTGATGCCAGACCTGGGGAAACAGGCCAAGACGCATATGGCCACACTTCCCAAAGAATGGAAGACATTAACCACACACAATGTAGTTAGAAAAACAAAAGTTCAAAGAAAAGCCTTGAACAGGGCCACACTGTGCTTGGTGGTAGAGTCTGCTCCAGAGTTCAGAGCAAATCCATTGTTGTGTTTCTGCATAGGGTATCAGTAGGCCAAAGAAAGGGGACTATAATACGGAAGCCAAGACATTGCAACTGCGGGATGCACTATCTGAGCCAGGACATTTCTGGGAGACAAAGCAGGTATTGTTAATTACTTGAAGACAGATTACCCAGGCAAATCACATGGTCACCTATAGCAGGACCTTGTGATTGGCTGTCAGCCATGCAAAGCAGATGGTACAATTCTGCCTCCACCGGGTAGATTCAGAAACTGAGGCTCAGTGGAGACGATGATAAAAGTTATCCAGAGCTCACCAGCAAATGCTAAATCAGGGCATGAGTAGAACTTGGGTCCTACAAGAAGAAAAAACACAGACAATAGTTACTGTCAGGGCTACTTGAGAAGGAGTATGTGGCTGCCATCTGCCCTGATTAAGTTGTACCTATGACAAACTAGTAAATTTTTCAATTTTAGTTGAATCAAGGAACTGCATGGTCAGTGTCTCAGGGCTTGGCCACTTATCCCCACAGCCACCCAAGTAGAAGAGGAAGTCCTCAGCATAAGCTCTGGCTTGGTCTCAGTTTCCCCAATTGGGCTCCCAGGGAACGGAATCAAATATTGCAGTTTCGTTAGAGAGACAGAAAAGATACTTTACAGCCAGGAAACAGTGCTGTTTGGTGGCCATGGGGAGTGGTGGAGCCATGGCACGTAGCTTATTCTGAGATATAGTGTCTAGCATGGCCTCTAGGGCAATAGTCTCTGTAAGAGAAGTCCCCTGCTTCCTTCCTCATTTTTCTTCTAAGCTAACACAAAAGGAGTCAGCAACAGGGCCTGGCAGCCAAGGGGGCACTGAGTGACAGAGCAGCTTCAGACAAGGAGGACTAAAGTCAGTGCTGAGACAGTCAGCAAGAGTACAAGGAAGTCCAGACCCCGCCACAAGAAGATTGACAGACTACACCCCACCCACGGGAGGTCATTCCAGCCTCAGTCTTCAGGATAGAAGGAGCACTAAAGGTCCCTGTAATCTTTCCAAGGCCCTGTCTTCTAGGCCAGCTGTCAGCCTTCAGCCTTACCTTCCAGCCCTCTGCTTTCTAAGAGTTCCTTCCTCTTTCTGTGTTTACCCCACCCCACCCCCAGCCTATACCCAGTTATCCCCAACCCAGAGCTTGGGGTGACTTTCAGGAACCTATCATTGTGAAAACCTCTAGCCACTCCTACCTTGTGTCTCTAGCTACCTGGAGGGTGAAAGAAGGGACTAGGTCCTTTGGATCCAGGTAACAGAGGGGCTAGCATAGACCTTCCCACCAGGAGGAAGAGGCCATGGTCATTACAGTCTCCTTCCAGCCCCCTGGCACCTAACACACACTCACACAGAGATTCGAAAGAGTCTGGGGCAGGGCAGGCACAGAAGATACCCCCCCCAAGTGAGAGTCAAGTGCTGTCACAGCTTCTGTCCCTTACCTGTGGGACAAGGACTGTCAGCATCATTTTGAAGTCAACTGCAGCCCTGCCAGTGGCTCACACTTTAAAAACTGTCTATGTTTAAAATGAGCTTGAGAGTACACTCCTCTTAGGTATGATTTAAAACTAAGGTTCAGAGATGAAGTAAATTGCCCCCAGAGACCCCCTGCTGACAATCCACACAGCAAATGGAACCCAAGCAAGCCAGGAGTGGAAGCCAGCATTTCCACTATGTGGCTCCAAGACATGAGTTTAGGTCCCCCAGCACTCCGATGAACTCAGCTCCAGATTAAAGATGTTAAGAGTCTACAAAGCTGAGAGATACATCCAAAATGGATGTTGGGTGTGGTGTGGGAGGAAGCTGGTAGACAATCAGAGGTTCTGGAGAAGCCAGCAGCGGAAGGGACATGAAGGGGACCTCGGAGATGTTTACCATGGGCGGCAGATGGGAGCTTTAGCGGACTTCCCATTTCAAGAGCATGAGGCAGCTCTGAGGAGAAGGGTTGGCAAGCAGGCTCCTGACTAGAAGCAGCAGACTCCTGGTTTGGCTCCCAGGGAACATGCCTTGTGCCTGCAGACACAGTGTAGGGGTCAGAGTGCTGTTGACATCTAGTGGGGGAGATGGGCAAGGTTCCTGAATACACAACCATGCACAGGGAGACCGGACTGATACAAAATCTCCCAGGATCACACCACACACACACACACACACACCCCTGGACTACTGAGGAGCTATGTGGGAGATGTCAGAGTGGTATAGATGCCAGCACCGTGAGCCTGATGGAAGACCAGGACACAGAGGAGGAAGTTGGCTGAGAAAATAGAGAGGGGACCCATGAGGGCTCACTGAACCCAGAGTGAGTAAGATATGGGGAACCAGGGAATCAGCACTTTGCCTCCCACCCCTGCCTCAACCAGGCCTCCCTCACCTCAGCCCTCTCTTCTCATCCGGCACCGCCCTCTCACTTGCAGAACTGCATCATCTCTGAGTGGTTTCTCAGCCTCCTCAGACTGGCCTTTCCACTCCACACCGATGCTGGATACAGTGTTCTGAAGTTTCACACTGCTTGGGTTACACTCTTTCCCCCAAATCTTCCTTGGCTCCCCAAACTCCCCAAAATTAACTTATACTATCTTGATGTATGATCCCATCCTTCCACATGTCCCAGCCATTCCTCATCTGCTACGGTATGTGCTTTTGATTGACGGCAATACGTATATGTCTCAGTCCCCTGAAGAGGCCTAGTTCTCTCTGGAAATCTGTGGTCCTCCAAAGACAGGATTTTCTGACCCACTCTTCTCTGCAGTGAACAGGAAACCAGACACCAGCCCTGAAAACATGCAGGGAAGAGACCTTCAGAGGTATCTTTGCTGTGAAGGGCAATCCCTTGTCATCTACTCCACAGGTCACACCTACAGATGACTCTGTTCAACAGCATGTCTTCCTCAGAGGACTGGCCCTGGCATGTACACCATGGAAGGGAACATGGCAGATAAGACAGAAAAGGTTTGCGTGGCTGGAGTAATCGCTCAGTGCACGTACTGACCAAGCTGGAAACATCAGGTCCAGAAAGCTTCCTGCACAGGACTAGGGTTCTCTGTAGCTCATGACCAAACTGACATCCTGCTCCAATCTTTGATCCAACCCAGCCCCTTCCTTCCCTGGTTCTGACTCATTCTGGCTTCTCACCTTCCGAACTTGCCTTCAGGAAATCTCGTCCTTCACTTAGATATCAATGAAGATGTTACTTCCACTGGATCCCCAAGCAGAGGCAGTATCTGCCTTCTCTATACTGGACCTGAGCTTCATCTGTGTGCTGTCACCCACCCTGTCACCACTGGTCTTGTGAGAGAGATCTCTGGTCCACTGTAAGACTGTGAGATTTTTGAGTGGGAGGAGCCTGTAACTGTGCACAGTGAACCTCACAGACTTCCAGGTAGCTGACCAACCCACAGCTGGAAGCTCCTGCCTTGATGTCACCACAAAGATGGACTGTAAACCTAGAATTATAAGCTGAAATAAATCACTTTCTAAGTTGCATTTTAACATGAGAGAAAAGGAATTAGAACAAGGAATTGGCTGGGTGTGCAAAATGGGGATGTTCTGCCTAAACACCAATAAAGCCTTAAACTAAACAGCCAAAACTTCATTAGAAAAGCTGAGAAGTTGAACACCGGTAGAGCATTTACCTGCTCATGCAGGAAGCCCTGGGTTTAATCCCTGACACTGCAAAAAATAATAACTAATTAAAAGATCAACAGTAGCCAGACAGACTGTAAATTCCCGGAGTTATGGCATCAGGAGGCTGAGGCAGGAAGAGCATGTGTTTGAGGCCATCCTGGGCTACATAGTATGACCTCAGTCATCCCACACTCCTAAAGATAATGTAAATGCCCAAGTTTGGCATTTCTCAGTTATTTAGCCAAGGTGAGTCTAACAAGTCGCCATGACATCAGACTTGGTCCCAAAATTGGGACAGATAAAGCAAAAGCCAGATGTGGAGCTGAAGGACAGAAAGAAGGGTCCTAACCTCCTCCTGCTAAACCCATCTCATCCCTCCACAGGCCCAGCACTGCTGAATCTCAGGCAGAGTTCCAGAAGCCCTGAGGAGATAGAAGAGTAAGGTGGTGGAGGCTGGGAACACCATCCTCTGTCCCGTAGCCCCCAAGTCCTCCTTTCAGTGAGATACATCAGTGACTGGTGGGCAGCTGTTACGTTACTGCACTTCAGTAGAAATCTGGACAACAGCTCTTAGCCAAAGCCAGGGAAGGAATCTCTTAGGTAAAAGAATAAGCACCAGGAAGGATTGCTCAAAAAAGCTTTGGGGACCAAGGACAATATGGTGACAAACCCCCACCTTCACATGATGGAAGTTCTTTGATTGAAGCTACTTACGCCAACAAAAGTTACCGGAAAATGGAATGTTGGAAGATAAGAAGTTCATGAGTGGAAAGGGGTTTTGCCTCAGTCACTGGTCAAACAGAGAGTCCATGTGTCCCCTGTAGGGACTTTTGCAGAGTCACTTCTAGGCTGGGTGTCAAAAAAACAAAATTGGCTGTCACCTCCCACGAAATGGATCTCAAAAAAGGACAAACTCAGCTGCTTCCATGCCTGTATCAGGAAATGGAGCTTCGCAAAGCTCAAAAGTGCTTACGATCAACACAAAAGGAAAGCCCTGCCTCCAGTTCCCCCTTTGAAGCGATTTCACAAACTGAATTCCTTTCCTTTGACCAACTTTCCCAATCTCTACATATTTACCTTGCGGGGGAGGCTGAAGACATACGCTGAGCCCCATTCCCTACAGCCGGGATCACTCCGTAGGACCCCTTCAAGCACCCTCGCTCCCTGGAGAACCTCTAACCTCCCAGCAGAGCCAAGTTCCCACCAGTGAGGTGATACACCACAGTCACCTTCCAAGGGGCCATGATGCTCTGCTATATACAGTTGTAAAAATTGATGCACTGATGAGATGGGAGCTTACCAAACATTTACCATCAACTCTTACATGAGCGCCCAAGCTATTCGTCATACAAGCCAGGATTGGCCCACCACATGGGCATGTTTCCAGTCTTGGGCCTGCTTATTTGAGTGTTAGGTAAGTCTCCAAAGAACTGGGTTATCTCTATTAGTATTAACCTCTGAAATAAATAAAGAAATGAGAGAGACAGAGAGACAGAGAGACAGAGAGAGGAGAGTTGCAGTATACATGAGCACACAAGTGCATGTGCATATTTATGCGCAGGTCAAAGAATGACCTCAAGTGCATCCACCTTGTTTTTGAGAAAAGGCCTCTCACTGGTCTATAAATCGCCAATAAGATAAGGCTGACTGGCCAGTAAGCCAGGGGTCAGCCCTTCTCTGCCTCAGCACTGGGGATCTAAGCATATATCAACATACTTGAGGCTTGCTTATTTGTTTGTTTGTTTGTTTGTTTGTTTCAAGTTTAAAAAAAAAAAGGTTCTGAGACTTATCATCTGGGCTATCACCCGAGCCTGGATTTATTTTGGTTTATAGACAGAGTCCTGGTTAGCCTGGAGCTTTTTGTATAGTCCAGTCTAGCCTTGAACTGTCAGTAGTCCTCCTGCCTCTGCCTCCTTAGGCTTATGCAGCTGTGTCCAGCTAAGACATTTTAACCTTATTAATTCCTTCATAAGGATGGCAAAGTCGTTGAACATTGTTGTGTGACAAGACTTTAGCTGGAGAGACATGCACATCTCTTCACTCCAGATAGGGAGCCCATGACAAACCAAAGTAGAGATACCACCGAAGTCCACCTCGGTGAACCGATGGGTTTTATTGGGGTTATTAAAGGAGTATGGAATGGGGGGGGGGATATTTACAGGAGCAGAAATGACTCAGACAGCTGTATCACCAAAGCACACCCCAGCATGGCAAACAGTTCACAAAGGGTGGGAGGCACAGTGCACACAGCCTGCAGGCAGCTCAACACATTGGAGAGTGTCTCTAATCCAACTTCTTCCAGAGAGAGAGGCTGCTTTCTGCTTCTTCCAGGCCAGAAGTTGGTCTGATCTCAAAAATCTTCTCTGTAGCTTGGCTTGTCTGAGAGTGACTCTCTCGGCATCTTGACTTGGTAACCCTAGGATGGTGGGGCCTAGTGAATCTGGTCAGTTTCAGGGACTTCCTAAAGCTATTTTGATTGTTTACCTTCCTGCTTAAAGAAACCTGCAGGATAGAATATCCCAATCTGTGTGGAAACTGTAGCACAACACAAATATACAAAAGTATATGTCTGTTCGTGAAAAATATTTTTCAAAATGCAAAATTTAGAGTAGAGGTTAATGTTACTTTATCTTTTGCAAATTTTCTGCTATTGGCTTAAGAGGAACCAACTGGGTTTTGCTGTCTACCTCTATATTCATTGTGTGGCAGCATACAGTTTGGAATAAAGTTAAAGAAAGCCCTGGACTCTAACAGGGTTCTCAAAACAGGCTTTGAGAAACACACACATACTACAACACACACACACACACCACACACTCAACACACACTATCATATACCTCATTTCTAAGAGTCCAAACTCAAATTCCTAAGAACTTCACTCACACAAAGTAGATATTTAATATATTTGTTTAGTGGATAAATGCGCCAGTCCATAGCAAATGTGGGTGAGGGGGGAAAAGTCAAGTCTTAGGTCTGAATAAGGTTTGGCCTTTGTCGGTGCATTTCCATTATGTAAGAATTCCTTGTAGTGAAGAGAGAAAGGAGGGCCATCAATAAAACATTCTCAGACAAGGCTGCTGTGGTGAATGATTATAGAGGGTAATAGCATCTGGGATGGCGTGAGGGAACCAAACTCCAGCCTACGTGCCATAGATGGCACTAAAAGAAGAGAGACACTGTTATAATTTGAATTGTTGTTGCTGGGTGTCCCAGCAGCAACCAAGGACTTAGCCTATATGTGAGTCCCCTAAACTCATATCAGCATGGTGGGAGGGATAAACAAGTCTTCAGTATGTGGAGCCAGGGCCACAGGATGCTTCAGTTAGGGGGCAGCAGGTATAGCTACAGAGCTGAAACCCAGACCCTCTTAGCTCCTCTTACCTAACCAAGGCCTGTCTGGAGCCACAGCAAACATAGGAAGGAAGGAAGCTAGAGAGTCCACGGATTGCCACCCACTACATATGCAGAGGAGGACTCACGCAAGACCCAGAAGAGCAAGCAACCAGTCTGAGGTTCTTAGCTTTGCACCTGTGCTTCCAAGTTTAGGATAATTTTGTTCCCTAGGAGACATTACCAACGTTCAAAGATGTGTTTGGTAACCATAGACATAAGCAGGAGATAGGAGTCCCCTGACTTCTCATGGGCAAAGGCAGAGATGCCATTAAACATGCTTGAATGCACAGGAAGCCATCCCAACTCTACTTCCTGTAAATCCCCCAAGGCCTGAGTGGCCAGTCCCGCGCTGAGACTACCCTATGGGCCAGGCCTAACTCCTCAAGGGATGCAAGTAGCCACCCCCTTGTCTCCTCAGACAAGGTTGTTTCCAGCCCCTCAAGATTCTGGCAGTCAAGCTCTATCCTACAGAGAAGAAAAAACAAACAAACAAAAAACACAAGATCAGACCACAAAATCCCACCAATCCCTGAGCTTGCCCACCCTGCAAGCTCTCCTACACCCAAGCCTGCCTCCTGTTGTGTTCTTTGCTTCTCTCTCAAGCAGAGACAGCCACCTCCTGTATCTATTCCAATAAGTCTCTGTGTTAGGTTTGTGTGCTGTGTGACTTTGTGGTACTCCTTGGCTCCCCACTGCCAGGATGCCTTCCCTCAGAACTGCAGCACTTACCCTCCCCACATAGCAAGCCTGCCCACATCCCAAATAAGAACAGTGCTGAGGCTGAGGAGTGCCAAGTGATGGAGAGAGTTTGGGTTCTGATTTCTAAGGTCCTGGGCTCCAAGCACAGCTCAGTCACTTTCCGTCCTGTAACATATCATTGAGCCACTATCTCTTTAGTAAAGCGCAGATACCTTACAAGCCCCAGTAAGGACTAGATGGTGGAGGAAATCTCCACCTGCCCTCATACAGATGGGAGCCCCAAAACTGGACGATCCAGGACTACACAAAAAGAACCATACTCCTCTTGTCCAGTGGCTTGCCACTGGTAACCAGTGGATACCTCAGTCTTTCTTCCTACCAGGAATTCACAGCCAGCTGCCACAGTACAGGTAAAGACATGGACACATGTGTGGGCAGAAGTTAGGCCGCCGCGAGAAGGTTTATGGGTAAAAAGGGAGCTTCGGGCGCCCCCTCCCTCAAAAAGAAGCTTTGGTGATATGTGGGTTACTCCTCCTCTAGACCTCCCCTCACCAAATGAAAAAGGGAAAAGAGTGGACTTAGTTTGTTAAAATAATAATATGGACTAACAATAAACATAGAGGCCTTTGTAACTGACCTCATACTGGTCATTGATAAACTGAATTTTCCCATCTCAAATCATTGTCTTACCTCGGTCTCAGCTGTTTTCCTCCTTTTTCTTCCTCTTCTTTTTAGTGTGTGTGTGTGTGTGTGTGTGTGTGTGTGTGTGCGTGTGCGTGTGCGCGCGCGCCGGGCGCGCACGTGTGGTGTGTGCTGTGTATGTGTGTGTGTGTGTATAATACATACATATACACATACATATATATACATATACACATATACACACATACACATATATATAATGACAATATCTCCTATAGTCTAGTCTAGGTTCAACCTGGCTGGGCAAGTAAAGATAACCTTGAACTCTTGATCCTCGTGTTTCCACCTCCCCAGTGTTTGAGTTTCAAGTGTGAGCTACCAAGTCCTGATTCAAATTGTTTTGTTGTTGTTGTTGTTGTTGTTTTGGACCAAGTTTGTCTGTGTAACCCTAGTTGTCCTGGAACTTGATCTCTACTGTTCTACAGGACAGGCTGGCCTCGAACTCATAGACAGCCACCTGCCTTTGCCTCCCAAGTTCTGAGATTAAAGGTATGTGCCATCAGTGCCCGGTTCAAATGGGTTTCTAATACAGGGTAGAATCCCGGTGCTCTTGGTACACAGCCCTGAGCATCTCTGCAGTCTTGCTTGTGAGGCCCACTCACGGCAGAACTCAGGTTTGTCCTAAGTGCTGATGTAAGGCTGACATGCGGGATGCAGACAGACAGCTGCTGCCCATGGACTAAAATGACATGTGCAAAGCCCAGAGACAACAGTCCCAAAAAATACAACCCTGGAGAGGTTTGAAGACATAATCTGAGCTAAGGCCCTGGGGTTTGGAGCCTTTCAGGTAGAAAAGCCAATGAGTCAGAGGGAGATGAGTCACCAGGGTGTCCTTCAGCCGACAGGAAGCAAGGTCCCACTGAGTTGCTGGGAGTCTCCTGCTCACGCTCCAGTCAAGCCCTGGCCCATCCACTCCAGCCATTCCTGGGCCCTTTCCTGCTCTCCTGGGTCCCACATATGTCCCAGGCCAGGAATCACCTTCCCTTCTCTGAAACTTGGCTTCCTAGTCTACATAAAGAAGTTAAGACTTGGACTGTCCTCTATATGTATGTTATAGTTGTGCTGGTTGGTGGTTTGTGGGGATCCTAACAGAGAGAGTGGGGGTTATTTCTGACTCTTTTGCCTGCTTTTCGGACCCTTGTCCTCCTACTGAGCCATAAAATGAGGGGAGGTGCCTAGTGTTATTGCAACTTGATATGCCATGTTTGCTTGATATCCCTGGGTGGCCTGCCCTTTTCTGAAGGGAAATGGAGTGGGAATTGATGGGGAAAAGGAGGCAGGAAGTGGAAGAGGTGGGAGGAAGAGGGAGGAAGGGGAAACCATGGTCTGGACATAATGTGAGAGAATAAATTAAATAAAAAAAAAAGAAAAGACTTGGTCTGATGATAGAGGTCTGTAATTCTAAATACTCAGGATTATCAAAAATTCCAAGGTCTATCTGGGCTACAAAGCAATTTCAAGGCCAGCCTCAGCTATTTAACAAGGCTCTGTCTCATAATAATAGAAGATAGTTAGAGAGAGAGAGAGAGAGAGAGAGAGAGAGAGAGAGAGAGAGAGAGAGAGAAGGAAAGGGGGAAGGGGGAAGGAGGAAAGGAGGGGGAAGGAGGGGTTGATGACGGATTTACCTTCCAGGACTGTTGAAAGATGGCACAGATCCTGTACAGAGCTGCCACAGTCCAGCTCAGAAGCTCACACCTCTTAACAAAAGCCATCTCTCAACTGCCTCCTCCTGATCCAAGACACCTCTGGTTGCCTTCAAGGGACCAAGAATGACCTCCTCTCTACCACAAGCGCATGGAGAGACCTTACCTTAAACACAATGACAGACATATCCAGTTTTAAAGTTTGTGTGGAACTGAGTCTTGATCAAGACAGGAATTAAGGCAACCCAGTAGGAATCACACACACCATTTGTGCATATTCACTAGTGTTGGGTCCAGCTTCTCCCCAGCACCTAACCCTCCCCTGTGTATTGCTTCCCCATATTGTGATGATCTGAGAAGAGAAAAGATGCTACTGGAAAACCAGAGAGCACCTGTGTTCTTCCCTCCCCTGAGTCAGGACAAGTTGACTCATCTGAGAATAGAACCATTCTGTATTGAGGAAAATGGGGGTGGGTGAAAGAGGAGAGTAAGGTAAGGAAGGGGAGGAGTGGAGAAAGGAGGAAAATTAAAAAGAGAGGAGGACAGAGAGAAAGTCCTTGGCCTTCTCTTTAACAACCTCACTTTAGGCTACAGATGGTGGTGAGCACCTTTATCCCAGCATTCAGGAAGCAGAGGCAGGTGGATCTCTGGGAGCTTGTGACCAGCCTAGTCTACATATTGAGTTACAGATCAGATATTGTCTAACCAAAAGAAGAAGAAGAATTTCATTTCAAAACCCTGGACTGCATTGCTCACTTGTCAGTGTTGAGCAATGTCTCTAGGGGCCCAGAGGAATACTCAAGGAACATCCTCCGACCAGGGGTGACCTAATCAGGATGACCAGTGGCTTTGAAGTGGTTGAGCCAGGTTAGCTCACTCACTCACTCACACGGGACCAGAGGAACTAGAGAAAGAATTCAGGCCCTCAGTCACAGCACTCTCATCTTACTCGGCTACTCCCTTCCCCTCAGGATCAAGTAGCATCTGCCCTGCAGAACTTGCTGATAGATGGGAGTGCCTGGAAGGGCTGAGGAGGACACATCTTCAGCAGGAAGAATGGGGAAGGCGGATCCTCCCCGTGAGCCCCCAAACACCCTCTTCAGAATCTCCCCCAGTGTCGAGAGTGTGGGAATTCAAGGAATGCTAGGAACAGGAGCATAGCACAGGACTGAGACTCCTCTGAAGGAGGAAAATTTGCCTAGCCATAAGCAAAAGAAACAGAGAGTTAGCCAACTAGAGGATCAAGAGAGTAGGGAACAGGCCAGGCATATGGGGACACACCTTTAATTCTAGCACTTGGGAATCTCTATCAGTTCAAGCCAGCCTGGTCTACAAAGAAAGTTCCAGGACAGCCAGGGCTACATGAAGAAACACTGTCTGGGAAAACCAGAGTGAGAGAGCAGAAGAGAGCAAGAGAGAGAGAGCGTGTAAGGGAGGGAGAGAGAAAGAGAGAGAGTGAGAGAGAGAGAGCAAGAGAGGGAGAGAGAACAGAGAGAGAAGCAAGAGAGAGCAAGAGAGAGAGGAGAGCAAGAGAGAGCGAGGAGGGAGAAAGAGACAGAGAGAGAGAGGAGAGAGAGAACAGGAGAGAGAAAGAGAGAGAGAGAGAGCTCAGAGTTGACCCTGAGGAAAGAAAGTTAGAGAAACAGAGGCAGAATTCCAACGTCTTGAGAGGCAGCCGGAGATGGCTGGGTAGAGCCCTGGGGAATGTCATGAGCTGGGACCGTTGAACTTTGCTTAGCTGGCCTAGGGGGACAGTACTTTTCCCACAGTGACCCAGTGTCCACACATAAAGTGCACATACATGGAAGGAAAGAAATGTAGGATACAGGTGAGGGTAAAGCCTAGGGATCTGTGCATGTTTGGTTTGCCATTGCTTTTAGTTAGCTTGGAAAGCAATGGGTTTCCTTAAGGCTTCTCCATACATCCCACATTTTCACTACCCCACCTCCTATCCTTACTCGGGCCTTTAATCCAGTGTTCATACCACATGTGTGCTGTCTGTGGAACTTTATCTGGCCCGTAAGGGGCAGGATGTCCCGATAATATCAGGGACTTAAAGACACATTCAGAAGCGACCTCAGGGTACCTTGTCTCTGTGCCTCTCTTTGCACTTGTGTCTCTTGTGTCTTGGAGTGAAGGGGTCCTTATGTCCTCCTGTCTGTGTATCTCTGGGTATAGGTCTCATGAATCTATCACTGCCTGTTCCTAATAGTCATGATAATGGCAATACATTTCTGGCAACAGTTTGGGGCAGTCTCTTCCTTATCTCCAGGTCCCGTCTGGGTTACGGTCTCAGGAAAGCCTAGCAGGGCATTGGCTTCATTCTGCCTCAGACAACCTTAGAACTAGAAAGACCTAGGGAATAATTTGGCTCAAAACTCCTCTTTAAGAACAGAGAAAAATATGATGAATATTATGGAAGAGGGAAAGATTTCAATAAGGAAAAAGAATACGGGTCATTGAAAGATCTAGATTAGTACTGTCCAACACCCTGGCCACCAGCCACATATTGTGACAGAGCCCTGGGAAAGTGACCTCCTCCAGAAGAGGTGAGCTGTGAGTCCAGACTGGGGTGAGGGTCATGTTGGGGGAGGGGAATATGCCAACAACTGTGGGTTGAAATTATAGTATTTTGTATATGTTCAATTATTACCAAGATTAATTTTTTAAGTTTTGAAAATATGACTACCATACCTAGATTTATGAGTATTCTTGCATATAGTATACACTCACCTGGAGGTCTCCAGGGGAAAAATAAAACATCATTTTGTCTCTGGGCCTTAACTTCCCAAGACATAAAATGGGTACAATAATGACTGGCTCTTGGAAATGTTGTAAGACTTAACTGAATATATGAACATGCTTTGAAATACTAAAAAAGGTATTGAATGAGTCGCTTGGTGGTAATAGGAAAAGAAGTGTGGTCGAGATGGTGGTGGTGGTGGTGGTGGTGGCACGTGGTGGTGGTGGCATTGATAGTGGCAGCTAGGATACGTCAGTGGTAGGGGTGATGGTGTTATTGGGGATGACATGGTGGTGTGGTGAGTGGCACTGACGGAGGTGGTGGTGACAGCGTTGTCAGTGGTGATAGCAGTGGTAGGATTGATGATGGCTGCGGGGCAGGGGTGGTGTTTTGATGGTGATGTGGTCCTTGTGACGAGTGATTAACAGTGGTAGGCAAGGCAGTGAAAGTATCGTTCATGGTGGTTGTAGTCCTGGAGGATACAGCAATTGAAGTGGCGGTGAGGTCTCAGTGACTCAGAGCCTGGGCAAAAGGGAGAAACAGAAACCATGAAGACTTTCTAACAATCTGACGTTCCAGGAAACACTCATAGGGGCCATCCCTGACAATAGGACAGCAGACAGACACCACCCACCATGATTTTAGTGCTGGATTAGAACTGACCTCTGTTCCCAGCCCCGTAGACCCATCGGAAGCTTTTCAAAAGCCCAAGTCGCCATTTTCTCTCTGTGTGTCCAGACCCCTCTCCCATGACATACCCACAGACCCCTAATCATCTCCAAACTCTGCCAACACCTGAGGCTGTTTCTTCCAAGGTAGCAGGAAGTCTGTTGCCCCGAGGCAGCCATCCTTACCCAGACCACGAGCACCTCAGACAGGACTTCTCAACTCTGCTTTTGCTCTGCTCATTGCCAGAGACCCAGGCGTTCCCAGGGCTCCAGAAAGTAGAAAAGGGCCCCAAATTTGTCCTGAAGGGACCACTCCCTCCTGGGACCATCCCCCAGAGCAATCACTGTTGCAATGGTGGTCTCGTAACCATCGTTTACAAACCCAGTTAGGCAAGCTGTTTTTGCGTGATGGAGCTATCTTGAGTAAACAGCATCCTATGTCCCCTGCCGGTCACTTGCTCAAGATATTGCTGGACATTGCATTAGAGCCACTGACACACAGAGTTTTGAAAATGAAAACAGGCTCTCTGACTTATGATCAGATAGTGTTTAACTCATTCACGATTGCACCAAGCTTTCCCAAGGCCCAAGCCACAGTACGAGTATTGCCACAGTGCAGATAGAAGATGCTGGGCATACTTAGAATCTCAGATCCTCCAAGCCCTGGGAAGATGAGGCTTCCAAAAGCAAAGGGGTCAGATGGGGTTTACATTGCCTTGGCCTCAGTAGCCAAATGTTCCCCCCCCCAGGGAGTTTCCAGCCTCTTAGATTGACCTGGGGCACAGATCTGACTCCCCAGAGACTGAGAGATTGCATATTCCTCTTCTGGCTACCTTTCTGGCTGATAAGACTCTGAGTATAAAGGAAGGGAAAACTTGAATCCTTTCCTTTTTTTATTATTTGTGTATATGTGTATGTACATGAGTGTACGTGTGTGTGTGTGTGTGTGTGTGTGTGTGTGTGTGTGTGTGGCGTGTGTGTGTTTAATGCATGGTCTCTCACTGAACCTGGAGCTTACCAAATCTGTTAGACTGGCTAGTCAGTGGACCCAAGTGATCCTTCTGTCCCAAACTCCCTGACTCTGGAGTTATATGATGCCTCACCTGCCTTCCTGTTTGTTTACCCTGGTTTCTCAGTCCTCATGATTGTACTGAAAGCGCTTTGCCTACTGAGCTGTCTTTCAAGTCCCAGCATGGGTAAATTCCTGGCATCTATTCCCTTGTAACAAACCTGCACCGTGCTGGCTGAACTGACAAAGATCCACTCAATTCTCACAGTTCTGGTCCATCACACAGTGCTCCTGCTGCCTGTGCTTCAACTTGCAAACACGTCAGCTTGTGTTTGCCAGCTGGGCAGTTAGAACAGAAGACCAAGACAGTCTCACTCGTGACTTGGTGGGTAGTGCATGGCTGTTGCTGGAGCTCTTGGTCCTCCTTATAGCCTCTCAGCCTCCACAGGGTCTAGGGAAACTGATCCAAACAGTAAAGATGAGAGAACCATGAAGGATTATGAGCCAAGGTTCAAGAAGCAAGGAACAGACTCTGGTTCCTGATAGGAGTTGCTGAGAAATCTGTTTTTCAAGCTATTGCAAGGTATGAGAATGGCAATGAATCCATGGAAATCTCTCCACGTTAAAAAATACATTAGCTGTATTTTCCAAAGCAAAAGTCTAGATTCAACCTGTGTACAGAGGTGGTCTTATGGGCTTCCGTGGAATTCTGTTTGTATCCACTGCAGTGTTTGGCTGAATTTTTAAGACATTTTGGATGAGACTCTGTAAACTACTTTCCTAAGCACACACACAGAACCCTGGTTCCATCCCCAGCACTGGAGGTGGAAGCAGGAGAAAGTCATGTGGTCAGGTTACTCTTCTTGTTGCTGTGAACAAATACCTAACAAGAAGTGACTTATTTTGGTTTACAATTTAAGGGGATATGGTCTATCACGACAGGGAAGATACAAGGATAAGCAGTTGCATGGGGCAGGAGGATGGGGTGTCGAGTTCAGTGGACCCATCAGCATAGAGGGTCTGGAGCCAGAAGTGGGGCTAGGCTATGATGCTGAAAGTCTCCCTCTCCCCCCATTTCCTCCAGCTAAACATCACCTCCAAAAGGTTCCATGACCTCCCCCAAACAATGCTATCTGTAGAGAGTCAAGTGTTCAAATACATGAGCTTATGAAGAATGTTGTATATTCAAACCATAACACTCGGAAAGTATTTCCAAATCTCCAGTCCCTGGCCTCACCCGAGGCCTTTAGGTAACAGTGAGGTGAGGCAGACAGAAGTGACCGGGGAATCTGCACTTCCAATAGTTCTCTCTCTGGTGATTATGATTCACAGCCAGGGTTAAGGCCTACAGGCTGAGCAGACAAGACTTAGGGGAAAGAGCACTAATCTGGGATTGGAACAAAATGGAACAGGCATGAACTTGTCTTTAGGGAAAGTCTCTTCCACCAATCACGGAGCTTCACACTGGGGTCTAGAAGTCAAGAAGGCATAGGTCCCTCCCCACATTATAGGCAGCACTCTTGTGCCAAGCAGTATCCAATTGAGTTTGCAGCAGAATTCGTTTACCCTTCATAGCCCATGAAGTGAATGCTGTCATAAGGCCCATTTTACAGGCAGGCAAAGTAAGTTTGAGAGGTTCACTGTTGGTCCAAAATCACCTACCCAATAAAGACAGAATTGGAATTCAATCCCAGGCTACCTAACATTAGAGGATATGTCTTTACCAATTAGACCAGGTGCCTCAACTGCTTGTTCAGAAGTCACCCTCCTGAGGGCCACGACTCATCCCAGGCCATAAGCAACCTGCCCAGAAAAGTGTCAGGCAGCATTCTCTCTGGCTCATTGGCGAGTCCTAAGCCAGTGTCTCTCTCTACTCAGTTGTTTATGTTTCAAAGCACTTGGGCAGATACTTTTAAACAGGGATGCTCTATCCTCTAAAGATTGTATGTACTTCTTCAGGTAGGGTCCAGTCACAGAAGTATACTAAAGACTTCCAGATAATCCTAGTGTATACCACCCAGAGTTCAGAAAGATGATATGACATGTTTGCCCTCATATGTGGGATCTAGTGGGGGGTGGAGTTCCTAGAGATGGACAGAAATCCAAACACCACACACACCACACACACACACATGTTGGCAAAGAGAATGGTAGACCCAGCATCCAGGCACCTATGACCATCATATCCCATAAACTTCCCAAAACATAAAAAAAGCTAAAGCCTCAAGGAACCAGGGTTGGCAGCACATGCCAGCACTTGGGAGGTGAAAGCAGAAAGATTAAGAATTCAAGATCATCTTCAGCTACTTAGCAAATTTGTGATCAACCTGGGTTATATACGATTCCCATCTCAGAAAGAGGACGAGGAAGAAGAAGAGGAAGAAGAGGAAAATGAACTTTAGATCCTTAGGAATACTCTGTCCCTCAACACTGCCAAGACACTAGCCATATTAGACAGCCAGTTGATAATCCCAATGGTGTGGATCGGGGCCTCCAGTTGAGTCAGGATGGGGTGATCTTCTCACCAGTGACTCTTACACCATGTGACCAGGTTGATTCCAGTGTGTCCTGCATTGGAGTTGCTGATCTGCCCTAGAATCTCAGTCCTTAGATTATGAAAATAAGGCTTGTCAAGGAGAAGTTGCTCCAAGGCCAGTCAGCATGCTTGTTCCAGAGGTAAAGCTATAGTCTAAAGCTCCTGGCTATTGCTGTTCTCATCCTGTAGATTCCCGTGCCTTGAAAAATCATTTGAAATGTTACCTGACTGGTCTGTGTCTGCCATGGTGTGCAGTTTCACTCACACAGCAGATGAGACTAGAACCCAAGGGAGAGTGACTTGGCCAGGCCACGGAGCAGCAGAAGCTTGCAGGACCTCAGGCTCCTAGCTGACGGTTGGGGACTCAGTGTCACTCCTGCCTCGGTCCCTTTCCCAGCACCATCCCTGAATAGCACTACCCAGGGAAGTTATAAAGAAAAACGATTAGAGAACGCAGCAGAATCTGGTAAGGATGTAGGGAAGAGAACACAGTGCTGATGGGATGCATTAGACTTCCTCACAAAACCGCTGTATGACCCAGCCACACCACCCTTGGTAAAAACTGGAATCGCTCCCAAGTCAACATATCACAGGCATGTTCTCAAGCCCCATGTTCATCATGACACCAGTCACAATGGCCAAGTTATAGAAGTAGCCCATCAACAGACGAATAGATACAAGAGTGAATACATGCCGTGTCTGCACAATGGATTATCCAAGGAAAAAATAAGATTGAGCCCTTTTTTTTTTTTTTTTTTGAAAATGGATAGAACTGAAGGTCATCATGTTAAGTGCAATAAAGCCCAAATCAGAAAGACGAGTGTTACATCGTGCTTTTGTATACAGGATCTGGGAGACAGTCATGGGGAAATGACACAAAAGTTGGTATTTCAGGCAAGAGGAAGAGAAGAAGAGAGGGGAAACCTGATCTAAGAACATTACATGAGGTTCGAGGCCAGCCTGGTCTACAGAGTGAGTTCCAGGACAGCCAGGGCTACACAGAGAAACCCTGTCTCGAAAAACCAAAAAAAAAAAAAAAAAAAAAAAGAACATTACATACATTACATGAGTGTTACAATGAAAACAATGATTTTTTTTAAACAATTAATATACAGCAATAAACATGTTAAAAGACTAGAGGTCAATTTGGCTCACGGCACTAGATACTAAAAAGCCAAGAGCACAGAATGTTTGTTATAGCAAAGTAAAAGGGGTTACATCAGCAGTTCTCAACCTGTGGGTCATGATAGTGACGTTACAATTATCGAAGAGTAACAAAACTACAGTTCTGAAGTAGCAACAAAGTAATTTTATGGTTGGGAGTAGGGGGTCACCAAACCATAAGGAACTGTATTAAAGGGTCACAGCATTAGGAATGTTGAAAACCACTGCACCTCATGGTGAGACAGATCAAGTGCTCTAGACATCTCATTCTTATAACAAAGCAACTGCTACAGTGAATATTAGTCAGGTCTGGCTCTGCCCTCATGACCCAGTCACTACCCAAAGGTACTAACTCTCAACCACCATCCACATAGAACTTTAGAGAGTAGCTTTCAACACATGAAATTCAAAGGCTCCCATATACCAGAGCACCTACCAATACCTATGGCTACTTATATGCTTGCTGGGTTCCAGTGTGGGGCTGTTAGCTCGCGTGTGGGCAGGCGTGGGTCCTGTTGGGCTATTGTGGTTCCCACGTCTGCCGCCCCTGTCAGCTGGAACCACGGCTCTGGAGAGCAGAGGTGCGGGAATTTGACTGAGTTCACTCCACGTGGTGCTGGCAGTGCTGTGGGGCTCTGCCTGGTGTGGAGAGGTCTCAGCCTGAAGTCCCTCAGGGGTAGGGCTCCTGAGTGGGGGTCTCGGGCCGATGTGCTGACCCGGGAGACTGGCGGTCTCTATCTTTGGTTGGGCCTGTTCAGAGCTTTCACATGAGGAGCTTAAGGCATGAGTACCCACGCAAACAGGCTGGACAGTGACCTAAGGGTTGATAGGTACGTAATACGTTGAAAATTTCACCCCATGAGAATCCCTTACCTGCTGTGCTCAACACCTTAGGACTTCCTGTTTATACAAAGTCACTCTTGGTGTTTCTAGCACTATGTCAATGGTGCCTCCATTTTACCAATGGACACACTAAAGCTCAGAGAACTTTAAGACTAAAGAAGAGCCCAAAACCAGTGTTGGACAGGATTCAGCACTCATTCCACCTGGATGCCTGGACCCTTGGCCCTACCTGCTTGGATGAAACTCTCCATTTAACTGCTAGCCAGCAGAGCTTATAGACAGGTTCTGTGTTTTAGCAAGCCACAAGCCAGTAGACCACATATGGGCTCTTGTTGCTTGCTCCGTAAAGACAATACACCCCAATGTGGTAGATTTAGAAGACATACCTTATGTCTGACATTGCAGATATCCTAAGACAGAAGGTAACTTCTCTCTGCCTTCTTTCTTCCTGTCTGGACATCTGAGCCAGGTGGAGATGAAAAGCCTGCTATCCAGCTGTGGTAGCCTGTACAAAATTGAACCAGTAAAGATTCCAGCATAGAGGGAGAAGGCACTCACCAGTCCCAATCTCTTGCTGAGGAGGTATTAGCAGTTTGATGGCTTTGGGGGAAGTCATTAGTCTTTAAGGATGTGACCTCAGGTGAACATGACCACATGACCATAAGTATATGAGAAACACAAACTGGACTCAGTAGGTTATAAAATATAAAAAGACAAAATTGGGAGGAAGGAAAGGGTTTAAAGATGAATCTAGGAGGAGTTAGAGAGAGTAGTGGGGAATAGTATCAAAATATATTGTGTTTATGCAGGCAATTCTTTAAGAATAAAAATTCTCTGTCTCCCTATCCATCCACACATCCTGACATGCCCGACACTGAGAGCTGGGCCACAAATAGACACTCACTAAAATTCAGTCAGTCAATTCAGTGCCCCCAAAGCCCTAGTAGAACAACACAGCTATGATCTAACTTTAGAGATTAGGAAACAAAATACAGAAGTTAACTCAGGATCAAAGGAGTAGCAAGAGGCAGATGGAGAATTTGAACCAAAGCCACAGGGCTACAAAACCTTGGGGGTTTGTTGGTTGGTTGGTTGGTTGGTTGGTTGGTTAGTTGGTTGGTTAGTTGGTTGTTTTTTTTTAATGTGTGTGTGTGTGTGTGTACTTGGGTTCACATATATCACATATGTACAATGTCCATTAAGACCAGAAGATAACATCAGATCCCCTGGAACTATTAATAGATGGTTGTCAGCTACCATATTGGTGGCAGGAACCAAAGCTGAATTCTCTACAAGAGCAACAAGTGATCTCAACCAATGAGCCATCTCTCCAGCCCCTGGGTTCTTGTTTCTGACCACTGTGGTTTCCCAAACAGTGCCTCCGTGGATTTCTGTTAACCAAGTCCGTCAGCCTGGAACTATTCCAAACATGATACAAAGAGACATCTCACACACCAATGCATTTTTCTCACACACCAATGGATTTACAATCCATATAAAGACGATGTGAATGGAAACCATTTTCTGGAATAGAGATCGCAATACTCATGAGTCTACACAGACACCCGCTACAGGGTCTTTCAAGAAGGCTGTGGAAGATGTCCAGCAGACTCTCCAGAAAAGCTTAGCCTCCGTGATGGGTATTCTTCTGATCTCACCACTTCTGAGGATAGAATAACTGTCTTGAGTGTCTGTGTGCCAGACCCCAGCTTCCAGGCTACAATGCCAGGTGCCTCAACAAGTAGCCGCTAGGAGCTCCGTGCCTGATGCCGCAGCCCCCTGGCTCCCGTGTATGGCCATCATCTCTCACATTGACTGCTGAGAGCAAAGTATACATAAAGACACTTTGAGCCAAGCCTGATGACCTTACTCAGTTCATTCAGTTCCCAAGATTCACACAGTGGAAGGAGAAAACTGACTCCCTCAAGTTGTCCTTTGACCTCAATGTGTGTTCTGTGCCACAATGCACATGTGCACAGACACCGATAAACAAATATAATTTTAAAATCTATTTTTTAATGGCAGAACTTGCTTCTGTCTGTCTATCATATCATT
Source organism: Mastomys natalensis (assembly GCA_021653895.1). Taxonomy (NCBI): domain Eukaryota; kingdom Metazoa; phylum Chordata; class Mammalia; order Rodentia; family Muridae; genus Mastomys; species Mastomys natalensis. The sequence goes on along the minus strand of JAJTUV010000990.1, from coordinate 352,017 downwards.
GGATTCCTTCCAAGGCTCTTTAAGGGAGATTCAGCAGGAATTCCAGAAAACAAAGGTGCTGCAGGTCATGTGATGAGAGGGCCAGCCGGGCCAGGCCTCTTACCTTCAGAGAGGATGTGCTTCCGCCTCCAGCTTCCACCCTTTGTCCTGGTCTTTTGCCTGACATCTCTGCATCTTGGTTCCAGGAAGGGAAGGACAGGACACATCTCTAATTTCTGAAGCCATTCAGTTGAGAACTCCTGGGGTCACCAGGGGCCTATTTTGTGCAAATAGAAAAGGCCTAGATTAGCCAGTGGCTATGCTAAAGGCTAAAAGCTAGGATGTCCAGAAGCCAGTTCCAGCCTGCTAGGTAGATGAAGGGACCTGCTGCCACAGCAGGGATGCATGAGGTTGTATTCTGCGAGAGCCAGGGTTCCAACGCATCAGGAAGGATGTCCCCAAGACGGGTGCTGGCTTAGAACAAGGCACCAGGCATTGTTCTAAGGGCTGTGGTCTTGATCCTGGGCTGAGGGCTGCAAGCACTCTGATTGTTGTCCCCGGAAGAGATGGGATCTGAGGAGCACTGCTTACCAAAATCCAGCAAGTGCTCGGCTGTTCTCTGGGATCCCACCATAGCCCCCAAGATCCTGGGCCCTGCCCCCTCCACCCTTTCCCAATCCTCATTTTGCAATCAGTTAGCCTGACCCAGTAAACATCTGCAGCCTGAGGAAAGCCCATCGTACTCATCCTTTCCCATGTGTTTCACAAAAGAGCCTAGGGCAGTGGGCGAGGGGTCTAGACATCACGTGAGTTCTGGCCACAGCCTGAGCCCATCACCCTGACTCAGCTTCCTGACCAGCCAACCTAGCTGAGGAAAAGACACTCACTGGGGAATAAGCTAGAAAGCACTTTGCTGTCCAAAGTTTATAGGTGGAGAGAGGCAGGTGGAAGGAGAAGGCTGTGGGTCAGAGTTCAGGGAAATATTTCTAACTGGCTTCATCTTCTCAGTTCACTGTGCAACCTAACATGCGTCATGAAACATCTCTGAATGGGTTTTCAAATTCCTATTCTCTGGCTCTCGTCTCCTGAGTGCTGGAATTCTGGATACATACCACCACATCAGAGGATAGTTTCCAATGTTCTAAAAGGTCCATGTGCTGAAGGCTCAGTCCTCAGCCTATGGCAGTATTGGGAACTAGTACAACCCTTAGTAGGAGAAAGTTAGGAAGGGTGCCCCTGAGAGAAATATTGACCTATCTCTCTGCCATAAAATAAACAGCTATGGTATATCACACTGTCCATAAGGTAAACAGCTATGGTATAACCCACTGTCCACAAGGTAAACAGCTATGGTATATCACACTGTCCATAAGAGAAACAGCTATGGTATATCACGCTGTCCATAAGGTAAACAGCTATGGTATATCACTCTGTCCATAAGAGAAACAGCTATGGTATATCACTCTGTCCATAAGGTAAACAGCTATGGTATATCACTCTGTCCATAAGGTAAACAGCTATGGTATATCCCACTGTCCACAAGGTAAACAGCTATGGTATATCACACTGTCCATAAGGTAAACAGCTATGGTATATCACACTGTCCATAAGGTAAACAGCTATGGTATATCATACTGTCCATAAGAGAAACAGCTATGGTATATCACACTGTCCATAAGGTAAACAGCTATGGTATATCACACTGTCCATAAGGTAAACAGCTATGGTATATCACACTGTCCATAAGGTAAACAGCTATGGTATATCACACTGTCCATAAGAGAAACAGCTATGGTATATCACACTGTCCATAAGGTAAACAGCTATGGTATATCACACTGTCCATAGGGTAAACAGCTATGGTATATCACACTGTCCATAATAAACAGCTATGGTACATCACGCTGTCCCATCATGATGCTCTTCTGCCCACATGAGGTAATTATAAACTGAGACCTCTGAAACTGGGTCTCTGAGACTATCCCCCCTTCCTTTTAAGTTGATTCATTTAACTATTTTGTCACAGTAACAGAAAACAGACTAATCCATGTATCAACTCACTCTTGTTTGGCTGTGAGAATGAAGGCTATTTCTAGACTGTCTTGATGCTGATCTATTTCCTGTCTGTCATAAGGAACTTTGCAATACATATTTTGTTACCCTTCTCTCTAAAACATCACTGAAGTGGATGGGTTTTGGTTTTGTTGTTGTTTTAAGCATCGATTTTATTACAAACGTAAAGGATGTTTGTCTGTAAAACCCTGACCAGGCAGTGAATACAGTGCACAGCTGGGGAGGGGGAAAGCACCATTGCATCACCTGAGCTCAACAATGGAAGCAGTAGGAGGGACGGCAGTCCACAAGGAGCTTCACACAACGTCTCCCTTGCTGGGAAGCTCAAAGTGGAATAGGAGGGTTTCCGCAGGCTCTTCGGAGAAGCCATGGTCTTCATGTTATAGCCTCTCACAGCCAACGGCATCATGTAATTCATGGAATGGGGACACTTCAATGACAGTCCACTAGACGAAGACCAAGCGTCTAATGTCCTAGTCCTACTTCCATGAAACTTGAGTGGGCGAGTGTCAAAGTCTGGCAGCTTCTGATGCCGTCCCTGTTTATGGCCGTCTGTGCCATTCATGAAGAACTGGAGTTCCAGCAGCTGCGTTTTCAGAGTGTGTTCCTGGCATCTGTTTGGCTTCTGGTGAGGGCCAACGCCCCAAGGGTGTTGTCTAGTAAGATGGAACAAACTGGCTCTTGGAAATGGATTTTAAGCATTTTATTCTACCAGAAAGAGAGGTATACTATATGTTTCTGTATAGATGGGTACATTCATGTGTGCAGTTGTGAATGTAGGCCAGAGGTCAACATCTGATAGCTTCCTCAATCACTCCCCATCTTATCTTTTGAGGCAGAACTAAACCCGAAGCTCGCCACTTCAGTGAGACTGGCTGGTTGGTATCTCAGGATCCTTCCAGTGCTGCGGTTCCAGACATCCACTGCACCTGGCTTTTAAGTGATGACTGGAGATCCGAACTCAGCTCCTCATGCTTACACAACAGGCACTTTAGAGACTGAACCGCCTCCCACCACAACCCAATAGTAAACTTTATAACATTTCCACCCCCAATAATCCATTAATCCCTTAAATCCTCACATGAATTAATCTGTTAAACCATTAATCCATGAATGAATGAGTTCATTCACCAAAGCAGAGCCTTACCACCCAATCTTCTTATACACACACCACCTCTCAGCACCGATGCATTTGGAGCCAAATTTCCAACACATACGCATGGGAGGGGCACCCCACATTCAAACCCTAGCAGTGTCTTCAGACCAGGTCCTGAATCTTTCATGTCCTGTGGCATTCACTCATCCTGACCCGTCTTCTCAGAGACTTTGGTTTATTCACGTGTCATTAGACCACCAAAGCTGAGGTCCCCATAAGGAGACTTACTTCTTTACATCATCACCTGAAAAACGGGGTGTGCACTGGTACCACTTCATAGGGACAATGGAAAGTTGAAAGAGTCAATGTGAGAATCCTGACAGTAACTTCACTCCAAATCACCTGACAAGTTTGTGAATCATCTCACTGTCTTGGCCCCAACCTAGATTCTGACTTTCATGGATGTTGGGTGGGGCCCTGACCATTATATATATGAATATGGTTTGAATATTCAACCAGGACTGAAAAGCACTGAGCCCGCTGTAAAGCACACAGCACAGTTGTGTTCACACAGTAAGCACTCACTGAAAGTCAGTCACTGCTCTTGGCATGCTGCTAGTTGGGCAGCAGCCAGCCCTCCAATGTTGACTACAAACCAACTATGGATCAAGAATATGAAAAAAAAATAGTAAGAAATAGAGATAGATCAGTCAGTTATGTGTTTGTTGTGCAAACCCAAGGACCTTCGTTTGATCCCCAAGTCCCACAGTTCAAATCTTAACAAAGGTGCTAATGTGCCCCAGCAGTGGGGAGGCAGAGAGAAAAGGATGCCAGGGGCTCACAGGCCAGCTGAGTTCTAGACCAGTCAGAGATCCTGTAAGCCCCTCACCAAAAATATGGATAGATTCTGATGAACAATGCCCAAGATTTGATCTCTGGCCTCCGCATCGACATACAGAGAGAGAGAGAGAGAGACAGAGAGAGAGAGAAAGACAAAGAGAGAGAGAGAGAGCAAGAGAGAGCACACAGCTCATGATGAGACTCTCCTGAATTGTACAGATGTTTTAGCTACCTAAACAGTGATATAATTACAGCTGGTGTCTGTCTCTCTGGATGTTTTCTGTCCTTGACTTCCACAGCATACCTTTTTGGCCTTCTGCTCTAGTTTACCCTGATGCTGTGACCCAAAATGAACTTAGAGGAGAGGGTTTATGTCATCTTGCAACTCAAGTCATAGCCCATCACTGTCTCTAAGCAAAACTGCTTCTGAATCCCCCGTATTAGTTCTAGACAGTGGTTCTCCATGCTCAAGACCCCTTCAGGAGTTAAACAACCCTTTCCCGGGGTCACACATCAGAGATCCTGCCTATCCAATATTTACATTATGATTCATAACAGTAGCAAAATTACAGTTATGAAGGAGCCACAAAATAATATTATGGTTGGGGGTATCACCATGACATGAAGAACTATATTAAGGAATTGTACATTAGGAAGAACCACTGCTCTAGATGAATAGAACTGATAGAAAATAGTGGCTCACAGGCTGTGGCCCAGCTAGTCCAACAATGTCTGTCTACCAACAGAAAGTCTGAGAATTCAGTACTGGTTTAGTCCACAAGGGTGAATGTGTCCGCTGGTCTTCAGTATATGCCAGAATCCAGAAAAAAAAAAAATAGGCTCTAATGTCAGTGAAAGAATAAACATCCCAGTAAGGGCTAGGGCAAGCAGGTAAAGAGAAAAACGTGCTTCTTCCAGAGCCTTTACATAGGCTGCCACTAGAAGGTGTAGTCCAGATTTTAGGTGAGTCTTTCTACCTCAAATGATCCAAGTAACTCAAAATCTCTCACAGGCATACCTAGAAACATTCATTTTTAGTTAATTCCGGATGTAGCAGAATTGACAACCATGAATAGTTTATCACATCACCTGTCCTAGTTACTACTCTTTGATGTGGAGAGACACCATGACTGAGGCAACTTCTCATACAAAACAAAACCTTTAACTGGGGGCTTTTTCATGGTCCAAACGGTTAGTCTGTTGCTATCATGGGGAGCATGGCAGCTTATATGGACTTGTGCAGTAGCTAAGACCTACATTCTGATCTGACACAGAGAGAAAGAAAGAGCCTGGGCCTGGCACTGACTCTTGTAACCTCAAAGCCCTCGGCAGTGACATACTTCCTCCAAAAAGGCCATATCTCCTAATCCTTCTAATCCTTTCAAAGATTTCTGCTCTCTGGTGACTAAACATTCAAATAATGTGCCTATGGGGGCCATTCTTACTCAGACCGCTGCAACCCCAATGCTAAGGTGTAGGATACTTTTGCATTCAGTTTAAACATCGCTGCAATTAGAACAGGAAAATTGGCAGGTCGTTCCTACTAATTTGTAGTTGCTTTGATGTCTGGACATGCACAAGACCGTGAGTTGGAGCCTCAGCATAAACAAATGAGTGAATTCGTAAATATAGTCACAGTGCCACCTACAATCAATACTGGTCCCTACCAAATGTATCAAACTCTCAAAAAGAAATGAATAAAAGGTGTTACTAAATCCGTATGGCATCTTAAAACTGACCAGAATGGACAAGGATGAGCTGCTGCCGTGAGGAGGTGATGCAGCAAGGAAGAGAGGCAGGGAGGAATAGAGTCTTACTGAGCGTCCACCCTATGCTTGAAGCTTCACATTTTGTCTCAATAGCCTGAGAGGGAGAAGCATTTCCAGCAGAGCTGTTTGCCAGTTGTGTGTCATAAAGGAACAATACTGGGTCCCATAGGGTATTTTCCATGTCCCCAGAGAGCAGAAGATTCTACTGCTCAAAAGGAGGGGGAAATGTCAGGGTTAACTTGCTTCACACATTGCTCACTCAAATCTCATCCCCTCAGAAAAGCACCAAAGAAATGACAACTTGAGATACATAGCACAGCATTTTATTCAAACGTGTAGGGGAAAAAGAAAGACAAAAAGGGAAAGAAAAAAAGAAATCTAAGTACGTAGACTAAAAACACAGTTCTTAAAATTAAAGATTTTCATTTAAAAAAAAAGTAAATGACAGTTGGGTGTGGTGTCACATGCATTTAATCTCAGCACTCAGGAGGCAGAGGTAGGTGGATCTCTGTGAGTTCAAGGCCACCCTAGTCTACAAAGCAAGTTCCAGAACAGCCAGGGCTGTTACACAGAGAAACTCTGTCTTAGAAAAAAAAAAAAAAAGAAAAGAAATTTAAAAGAAAGAACCAGGCATGGTCGTGTGTGACTATACTACCAACATTTTAGAGGCTGAGGCAGAAGAATCAAGAGGTCAAGGCCAACCTCAGCTACCTAACAAATTCAAGCCAGCCTGATCTACATAAGATTCTGCCTTTAAAAGAAAAAAGAAAGGAAGGAAGAAGGAAGGAAGGAAGGAAGGAAGGAAGGAAGGAAGAAGGAAGGAAGAAGAAAGAAAGGAAGAAAGGAAGACAGGAAGGAAGGAAGAACAAAATAGGGCTGGGGGCAGGGGCCAATGTTTAAAGCACTTACCACACAAACGTGGACCAAAATTTGGATCCTCAGAACCCACACTGGATGAACATAATCCAATATGTGTGTCCCCCAGTCTGTGTTATTCCAGCCTTGTCAGAGACATGGGATTCCCACACAAGTTGTCTGGCAAAGTAGCTCATATTGTTGAACTCTGAATTTGATTGAGAAATGCTACCTCAGTGAACAAGTTAGAACATTGGTGAAGGATGGTTCCAAACATCAACCTCTGGCCTCCATATCCAAAACATGCTCACTGTGTGCATAAGTGCATATGCACGTGTGCGTGCATGCCTACACGGCGTGCGCGCGCCGCACACACACCACACACAACACATACACGAACACGCAGTAAAAGAAATAAAGTAAAGTAGATACATAAACAAGAGATCCACTCCTTGCTTTTTAGAAGACTGGCCTTGGGGTTCTTCTTTAACAGCTCATATAAAGCTCCTGACAAAGCTACCAGGACTTGCTTTTGAGCAAGGTTCATGAAAATCGCCAAGTCTGCTTTAAATAGAAACTTTGAGCTTAAGAACTTATGATTAGGACAGAAACATAGGAAGTAAGGCAGGTTGATTCTGCTAATTTGCTGTTACTGATTCACTGTAAAGTGAGTTGGCAGCTTTGTGAATTGCAATCACCTTTGGTTTTCTTTCCTTTTTTAAGCCCAAATAAGATGGTATGCTAATAGATAACTAGAAAGACCAATAGATAATAGACAGATAGCAGACAGATGATAGACAGAGAGATAGAATTCATTAATCCTGATAGAAATTCATAGGTATGACCACTTCCAGCCTTAGGAAACAGAGGGCTTAAATCTCTCTCCTTTGCAGAACTAGACACAAGCAAGACCAAAGCAAGATCCCTGGTGAGATCATACTGGAATCAAACAAGTAGCAAGGACCTATGACCTATGAAAATTCTTTTTTCTTTTGTCCGCTCCCAGAGGACGTCCTGTCCCTCCTGATCTAGGAGGTCCTCCCTGTGACATGATTGTACCAGAAAGCTATTCTACCATCATCCATCCTGGACAGGCCAGGTCTCCTGGAATAGCTGAGGAGGAAGAACCACATCTAAAACTGGCCCTGGGCCCTCGGTTTTCCAAGACCACAGGACAACAGTGAGCCCGTTGAGGGTTGGGTCCTGCGGTGCCTTCTAGCCGGGGCTCCCAGGCACCTATCATGTATCTATCTCCTGATGTTGCAACCTCCATAATTGCCACATTCGCATCCAGGCCACCTGAGGCTGGCTGTCTCAACTTCGGCCTGGGCACCTGTCGCAATAAGCATCCAAATGATTATCCACCTCCCTCCCACCAGAGTAGAGAAAAACAGGGTCCCAATCTGGTGCCCTGCTTCCTGGTGCTGGGCTCTGTCTCTGGACAAATTTTTCCAGAAAACCCGACCCATATGAACATAGTCACCCAGGGGATACTGGACCTTGTTTCAGGCCCCAAACCTTTTTTATCCTTCTTTTTTTTTTTGAGACTTGGAGGGGAGGGATGGGGGGCGGGAGGAAGGATTCAATTCTCCATAAGGGTTACTGAACTGTTTTAACAAAAGTCTTGGATATTCAACTTCCTACCAGCTGTGGAGAGAAAAGACAAAGGGTGTGGACAGGGGAGGGTCTTGTGCTGGCTGACAGAACACCTACCATGATTCACACTCATTAGCAAGAATGCTCTAGTGAGAATACTGTGTGGCCCAGAGCCTTAGAGCCTGGTAATATACAGGATTAAGTCTCTTTCTGAATTATCTAGAAGCTTCTGCCTGAGATAGTGTGGCCCTGAGCCTGGCATCACTCAAGTTTTGCTGACCTTTCAGTAATAATGCCAGATAGTGGTGCTTTCCTGCAGTCATGGAGGCTCAGAAATGGAAGTCTGCCACCACTTCAGAGCCAGCCTGGGCTACAAAGTAAGACCTCCCCTTCTCAAATAATTAAAAAATGGATGCTAGTCATAAAGCCCCCATTCGGTGCAATCTGCACCAGGGGCGGAGGAAGGACTGTCACAGGCAGTGGGGAACTTCACAGACACTAGGAGAAACAGAAAAAGATCCCAGCCAGAGTTCTGAGTAGAGCAGGAGGCAGAGTGGTCTCGGGGACCAGCAGGGACCAGTGAACAAATGAGACTCTCAGCGCTGTGAGTCTGCCTCTCCATCCCCCTAGAACATTCCTTTTCAGAATTTTCCATTTCCTAAGACACGAGGCTGCATTGCTCAACAGTTGTGCTATTTCTCACGGGTGCTCCGGGGCCATTCCCAGAGATGATATCAGACTAGGGCCATGGATTACCACATGAATTCAGTCAGCAATGGTTGGCTGGGTACCCTCTCTCCGGGTTCCTTTCCTACTCTGCCCATCTTCCCCCTTGGCGTTTCCTCTCTCAAAGCCACGGGCACTCAAACGGTTGTCCACCTCTGGCATATTGCATCCCACCACACAGCAAGAGAATGGCTCTGGGTTCAAATCCAGACTCTACCATTTAAGAGCCCTCTGTATGTTGTAAGCCTAAGTTTTCTGATCTGTAAAATAGGAAGAAACCTAGTACCAGAGGCAAAGGTTCACCAGGAAAATTAAATACATAGAATAAATACAGAGTTACTAAAAGAACTGGCACCTAGTCAACACGCCACAAATAAGTGACAAATCACAGCAGATTCCTAATCCTTCCTCAACTCATCTCCCTCAACATTAACACCTGCTCCAGGAGCTGCCCAGGAAAGATGTACTAAGAGATTGCTATCTCTTAGACTGAAGATCTGATCCAGCATAGCCCAAGGGTGACACGCTGGCTTCTGAGACCTACTTCCTGGTGGTTGGCTCCAGAGAATCATTTGACCTCAGTCTTAGCACCTATTAAAAAAAAAAAAAAAAAGATTAAAATCATTCCCACCCGGAAGGATCCCTGTGCAGATAAACTGGCGCCGTGGAAGGCTCAGGAGAGAGCATAGGAGCGGAGCAAGGTCACCACTGATGCTGCCCTGTCTGTAAGGGACCTCGTTCTATGAGGACTTGGTGTGTGGAGCAGGAACTACAGCGAGCAAAGCGAAGGATCCAAACAAGTGCCCTTCTCTCTTCCTCTCATCCCAAATAAGAAAAAAAATCTTCATGCAGCTTGCCGTGGAAATGAAAGCCTTGGTATAAAGAGAACCGACGTCTTCACCCTGCTATGTGCCACCTGTGTGGTCTGTGGCAGATCCCTACACATCTTTAGCCCACAGTAGCTGATCAAACTCTCTATCCGTTACGTTACTCACATAATTAGTCTCCCTGGCCTTCCTTTCCCTTCATGAAAGGAGAAAACCTAAAGTGGGCAGGCAAGCTGCTAAGCCTTGGTCCTGACAGATGTGTTAGCCACGGCTGTGTCTCACCACTGGGTTGGATGTTAAAGATACAGCGCTAAGTGGAGCTGTCTGTGGTTTCCAGATTCTGGCAGAAGGCAGAGGCTACACAAAGGATTACAGGGGAAGGAGCTGCCATGTCCGAGCAAGCCAGACAGACAGACCTCCACAGAGCTAGTCTCTTCCCAGATTGATAGAACTCCACATTGCAAGGACAACTGATATCAAAGGCATTTCACAGGCTCACAAAGTAAAGTCAGACTGTTCCAAAGGTCAGACTGCAGGACCATGCAGCTAGTAAGCTTCCTTGAGGAAGTATGAGTCCCCAAGAGGAAGCACAGTAGTCAGCAGGAGAGGGGAATCCTAGAAGGGATGATATCTATGGGCTGAAGCAGGAAGGAGTCTACACTGTCTTCTATCAGGAAAACAATGTACCAGCCAAAGGCTTATAACCTACCAACACACAGTTTGTGCTGTTCTGAAGGCTGGAAGTGCACAATCAAGGAGCTAACAGGGTCTTTCTAGTGAGAGCTGCTATCTGTCCCATAAGTGGTGCCTTCTGCTTGGTCTTTCCATGATGGGAAACTCTCTTTATAAGGGACTCACCCCATCTACAATGGCTCCTTCAAACAGGGACCTAATACCTTCCTGCAATGGTCCCACCTCCTAATTCCATCCCTTTGGGAGTTTGAGTTCAACAGGTGAACTTGGAAGAGAAACCAACACTCAGGCCCAGTTGCAGTAAAGAGAGTCCTCATCTACCAACACCCAGTCAGAAGCAAAAGCTCTGAAAATCAGAAACACACACACACACACACACACACGCACACACACACACAACCTGAAGATCCATTTGTTACTCACATGTAGAACAAGGTACCATAACCCCAGGGGTAGCCTAGAACCTTAGTGATACCTAGGAAGAACAAGACCCTCCCCCACACCATCATTTCAGTATGTCATACCTTTTTAAAATCTTTGTTTGTGACAATGCCCATCAAATAAGAAAGAACAATTAAAGTGATCTAATTCTACAGTTCTGGAGTTTTATGGCTCAGGTGTAGGCCACACCAGTCAGAAGAATAGGTACAAGCCCACCTGCCCTTGGAATCCTCCCACACCGTTGGTTCAGATCCAAAAGGCCCAAGTAGCTAAAACTCCTTCCTGCCCCACCACCTGCCCCCACTACTATGTGGCCACACCCCTATATGAAAGGATATCTACTACTCAGGTGCAAGACACAAAACCAGAAAAAAATGGATAGACGAACTCAGGCAGAGACTACACTGGCCACCAGAACCCCAGATAGACACCCCCCACAAAGACCTCCTTCTCGTCTCAATGTGCGCTACACAGCATCCCCATGTTCCACCCCCCAACACGGGCAGAGACCACCTGTTTGACCAAAGACCAAGCTAGCCACCAGAAGTCCAGCCCCAACTGACAGAGACTCCCTGCTGGACCAGATGTCACACCAACCACCAGAAATCTAGGCCACAAAGACAAGAAGACCAAAGAAGAGACAGAAACCAAAAAACAAAATACCCATCCAATAAGGACAAACTCAGGAATTAGCACCTAGACCTATAATCACTCCAATCCGGATGCCTAGATGCCAGTGTAAGAACACAATTAACAACTGCCAGGGCAATATGATGCCACCAGAAAGAACACAGCTAGCCTACCACATCAGACCCTGAAAACTCCAACACAGCTGACGCACAAAAAGAGGACCTTAACACCAACTTTATAAAGTTGATAGAGATTCTTAAAGAGGAAATAAATACACCCCTTAAAGTAAGGCAGGAAATAAACAGTAAAGAAAATTGTACTGGCTGGTTTCATGTGTCAGCTTGAGACAAGCTAGAGTCATCAGACAGAATAAAGATTCAGTTGAAGAAATATCTCCATGAGATCCAGCTGTAAGGCATTTTCTCAATTAGTGATCAGCTAGGGAGCCCAGCCCTTTGTGAGCGATCCCAACCCTGAGCTGGTGGTTCTGAGTTCTGTAAGAAAGCAGGCTGAGCAAGGCATGTGAAACAAGCTAGTAAGCAGCACACCTCCATGGCCTCCAGGATCCTGGCCTATTTGAGTTCCTGTCCTGACTTCCTTCAATAACAAATAGCAATGTGTAAATGTAAGCAAACTGGAGTAGCCAGCTTGTTCTAATATTGAACAAAATGATCTTCAAACCAAAATTAATCAAAAGAGAAGGGGAAGGACATTTCATACTCATCAAAGGAATGATCCATCAAGATGACATTTCAATTCTTAACATCTCTGCCCCCAAACGCAAGGGCATCTTGTAAAAGAAACATTACTAAAGTTTATGCCACACATCGAACCTCACACATAAAACTGAATACACTAAATTTGATAGAAAAGAAAGTGGGGAATAACCTTGAACACATTGGCACAGGAGATAACTGCCCGATTAGAACTCCAATAACACAGTCACTAAGATCAACAGTTAATAAATGGGACTTTATGAAACTGAAAAGACTCTGTACAGCAAAAGACACCAGCATTTGGACAAAATGTCAGCCTACAAAATGGGAAAGCATTTTTTATCAACTACACATCCAATAGAGGGTTAATATCCAGTATAAAGAACTCAAAAAACTAGATATCAAGAAAACAAATAACACAATTTAAAAGGGGTATAGTTCTAAACAGACCGACAGAGGAATCTCAAATGGCCAAGAAACACTTTTTAAAAAGGTTCAACATCCTTAGCCATAAAGGAAACGCAAATCAAAACGACTCTGAGATTCCACTTTACACCTGTCAAAATGGCTAAGATCAAAAACACAAGTGACAGCTCATACAGGTGAAACTATGGAGCAAGGGGAACACTCCTCCACTGCTGGTTGGAAAGCAAACCTGTATAGTGACTTGAAAATCAATATAGCAGCTTCTCAGAAAATTGGGAATTGAACTATTTCAAGACCCAGCTACACCACTCCTGGCATATACCCAATGCTCCACCATACAATTAGGGCACTTGCTCAACTAAATTCATAGCAGCTTTATTCGTAATAGTTAGAAACTGAAAACAACCTAAACGTCCCTCAGTGGAAGAATGGATGAAGAAAATATGGTACACTTACACAACGGAATACTACTCAGCTGTTTCGAGGGCGTGGGCATCATGAAATCTGGAGGCAAATGGAGGAAACTAGAAAAAAAAATCGTCCTAAGTGAAAGACACATATGGTATGTACTCACTTCTAAGTAGATGTTAGCTATAATGTAAAAGATAATCATGCTACAACCCACAGACCCAGACAGGCTAAGTAATAAGAAGGACACAATGGAAAATGCAAGGCTCTCTCTGGGAAAGGAAAATGATTTCATGGCTGGCCTGGGTGTGGGTAGGAATGGGAACAGGGAGGATCAGGCTGTAAGGATGAAGGGAGACAGTACTGGGAGACATGACTGGAACTGGGGAACATTTGAAGGGCGATGCAAACTCCCTGGAGTCTCTGAGGGTGACCCCAGTGAAGACTCCCAGTAATAGGGATCATGGAGCCTGAACCAGCCATCTTCTGTGGCCAAACAAGGCTTCCAGTGGAGGGACTGAGACCAACCCAGCCACAGAACGTTCCACCTACAATTGTTCTTCCTGCAAGATGTGCTGGAGTATAAAGGTGCAGAACGTATGGGAGTGGCCAACCAGCGACTGCTCCGAGTTGAGACCCCCATCACAAAAGGGGGGCCATGGATGACACTGTCTGGAGGGCCATGAACCAGAGGCTGGATATCCCAGGGACCTAGAAGAGAATCAAACATGACTGGAAAAAAAAAAAAAGCCAATGAAATAACTCTTAATGATATTCTGCTATACTCATAAACCAGAGCCTAGCATAATTATTATCAGAGAAGCTTTATCCAGCAACTAATTGGAGCAGATGCAGAGACCCACAGACAAATATTAGGCAAAGCTTGGGAAATCCTGAAGAAGAGGGGAAGCAAAGATTGCAGGAGACAGAGGGGTGGAGGACACCACAAGAACACAGCCCACAGAATCAGTTAATCAGAGCTTACAGAGGCTCATTGAGACTGAACTAACAATCAGGGAACTGCATGGTTCTGACCTAGGTCCTGTGCACATATGTTATGGCTGTGTAGCTTGGTGTTCTTGTGGGACTCCTAACAGTGGGAGCAGGGGCTATCTCTGACTCTTTTGCCTGATTTTGGGACCATTTTCCTCCTACTGGGTTGCCTTGTCCAACCTTGACATGAGGGTTTGTGCCTAGTCTTATTGTAATTTGTTTGGCCATGTTTTGCTAATATCCCTGAGAGGCCTGCTCTAAGGGAAACAGAGGGGGAGTAGATCTGGGGGACAGGGGAAGTGGGAGTGGGAGAGGAAGGGGAAACTGGGAAGGATGTAATATACATGAAGAAGTCTAAAAAAGTTTTGTGAACACAAGACAAAACACAAAATGTCTCCAGAAAGAAAACAAAAGCAAATAACCAGAAGAATCCACCCAAGCTGGAAAATGAAGAGAACTGAGAAGTTTAGGGACAAATTCTCCCTGTGTGTCCAGCATTCAGATCGCTCAGGCCTACTTTGAACCTCTATGTAGTTCAGGGTGACCTTGAGCTACTGCTATTTCTGCCTCTGCCTCTGCCTCTGGAGTGCTGGGATCAGAAGCATGTACCACCATGCTTGATCTACACAGTGTTGAGAATGGAACTTGGGACTTCCTGCATGCTAAGAATGTGCTCTACCAATTTAGCTACCTCTCTAACCCCAGTTCAGTGTCTTTTCCTAAGCAAAGACAGGAAGTTTGGAGGGAGCAGGAGAATGTAGCACCCAAGACCTGTGGGCTTGGTGCCACCACATCTTACACTCTAAGCAATCCTTTAAGCCCTCTCCTATGCTTGGCCAAGAGAAAACTATTTCTATTGGTGACTTAGGCTCTGGAAAGGCCAATCCATTCCCTCCCACATGGGGCCCACTTTAATAACCAAAGCTCGTGGTTTCCTGTAAACAGGCCCAGCCAGGAATTAACTCCTTCCTTCTTTCTTCCCCTACAGTTACAACTAAGCAGGCTATTCCAGATCAGAGCACGTCCCAGCTTACCAGGAAGGGACAACAGTGGTTCGCAGACTTCCCATGGCTTTCTCGGTGTCCTGTTGGCCCTGAATCTCCCTGGAACCCACCCAAGATGTATTTCAGGGTTGACATTGCGTGACATTATATGGCTGCTCACACCCAAGTCAGCAACTGCTGACCCAGGCTAATTCGAGACAGTGTGAGTGTGTGCTGAGCCTAATGGCCCTGCCACAGCCTTCCCACTTTCTGGCCCTGGCCAGAAAAGGGCACAAAAGGTAACGTGGGCTAGCCTAACTAGATTTAAGAGCTACCTGTCTGCCCCTGGTTTTTAAAGAAAAAAGAAAACGCAATATCATGAGCAAGAGTGCCCTTAGGTGCCCGAAGGCCAGGACCTAAAGGCTGGCTACAATACTTACTAACAGTAACCAACAGAGATCTACTCTTTCTCCAAAGGCCTTGTGCCCTGGCAGATATGAATGAGATAGCAAAGGTTTAAACGAGATGACACTTTAGTGGCCGGTGGAGCAAATCTTCCATTAATACTGGCCCTTGCTGAACCCTTCCTGTTTCTGGTACTCATGTTTAGCCCTCTGATGGTGAGGTTGATCATTATTAGCTTCACAACATGTAGTAGCAGAAGAACTAAGACACCTCCAGGTATCCCTTTGAGAAATTTTCTAGAATGGTTACTTACGATGGGAGAACTCACCAGAAACGTAGCAGCACCATTCTGTGGACAGGGGTCCTGAACTCAATAAAAAACAGAGAGTGAGCTGAGTATTAGAATTCCTCTCTCTCTGCTTCCTGACTGCAGATGCAGTGTGACCAGTTGCCTCACTCTCCTGCCTCCATGTCTTCCCCAGCATGAGGAGCAGGAAGGATATGAAAGAAAGTACGGGGGGGGGGGGGGGGGTGGTAAGATGACCTTCAAAGTACGAGCCAAAATAAATCCTTGCTCTTACAGCAAGAAAGAACACTGAGCCACTTCAGCATCTGCATTTCAAATCCAAATGTGAGGAGACCGAAAGCTACATCAGAAGTAGCAATAAAAGACACTGGTCAAATAGCTTGTGCATGGAGAGACAGGATGAGGCTGGAGCAGAGAACCACAGGGGTTCGTTGCATTAGGGCTCAGCCACTGACGATGAAAAGAGGACTGGGGAAAGAAAAAGAAGTTAGCAAGAAATGGCTTGGAGGCCATGAAAAGCATCAGGATGGATGCACAAGCTCCAGAGATTAGCAGGAGTAAGAACACCTGGTGTTTTGCATGTGGGAGGCTGTTTGATCCAGGTGAATGATAGAGATGGAGTCACATGGATAAATGAGTTAGGAATGAAGGAACAAATGGGATTTAAAATGCTTAATTCAGAAGAGCAAGGGATATCAAGATTGATCCCATCTTGGAACAGTAAGAGTTTCAAGAAGAAAGAAAATGAGTTTAAAGAGAAGTCAGACTCCAGGATTTTGTTGGGTCCTTGACTGGAAGTGTCAGTAAATTGGATGAATGAGTGACAGAGTTTGGGTCCATGGGTGGAAGCATCAGTAGATTGGATAAATGAGTGACAGAGAGAAAGGTTGGGAGGAAAATAGTTCTGGTGACCTGGGAGGCAGTGTTGGGGTTCTTCGTGATAGGAGAGGCATGATGACAGGGTTAGGAGGCCAGCTGATCATGTTTACATTCAGTCAGGAAGCAAAGAGAGAGATGGTATTAGGGTTCGGCTTATAACTTACTTTCTCTTGTTGCTGTTATGTTAAAATAACCTGGCAAAAGTAACACAAGCCCCCCCCAGAAAAAAGTTTGTTTTAGTTCAGTTCCAGACTGCCTTCCATTTCCACTGGTCACATCAGATCCATATATGTGTATCAATATGGTGCCACGCATATTTAAGGTTTCAACTCAATTAACCTACTCTAGGCAATCCTGCACAGATGTACCCACGGGGATTCTAGATCTTGTCAAACTGACAACATAACCCATCATCACATGGGAGAGGGGGATGGATAAGTAAGGATTCAGTGTGGCAGGTGGAAATCTGCCCATAGTTCTAATGAGAACTCAGAACATGGTGGGCAAATGTGTTCACTCACCCAACATCCACTTCACTCTCCTTCACCATGGAAGCCTGATTCATTCATTCGGAATAGCCCAGAACAGCAAACAGCTAATGTGTCTCTCATCAGGCAGGCCATTAGAGAAACAAAGGTCATATGTTAGAATTCCTCTTATAACGGGAAAAGACCAGTGAGCTACAGGAATCACTCATCCCTTAGAGATCCTAGGAAATCAATGGCAGGATTCCAGTTCCCAACATCCAGTAGTACAAGATGGCTATAGCTGCAGAAAACAAACTTAATATGCAATCTCCTCATTCTGTAATGCACAAAAATAATAGGTCAAATGTTTAAGCTGACTCTGAGCTTGCTTGAGTTTTTTTCTAAGTAAACGGTGGTTGGACAGCAGCTTCATTATCGATCCATCTCTATGTGATTTTAACTTTACACATTTTCTTTTGCAGTGGAGCCCATATGAAAAAAATCAATACTGGGATGCAAGACATAACGAGAAAAATCCAGTGAGATGAACACATGTTGAAGACAGGAAATGTGGGACCAGGTACATGTATGGCTAGCTTGGGAACAGAAGATACAGTCACAGAGCTTCAGGGCATACAGCCCTGAAACTGAGACTTTTGTAGAAAAAAAATATTTTTATGTACAATAGTATTTTACATCTATGTAAGGATGTCAGATCCCCTGGAACTGGATTAACAGACAGTTGTGAGCTGCCATGTGGGTGCTGGGAATTGAATTAGGGTCTTCTGGAAGAGCAGCTTGTCCTCTTAACCACTGAACCATCTCTCCAATTCCCATGACAAAAATATTAGACAGAAGTCCAACACTAGAAAGGTAGAGACAGGTGGGTCTCTTATGAGTTTGAGGCCAGTCTGGTTTGCACAGTGAGTTCCAAGCCAGCCAGGGCTATATAGTGAGACACTATTTCAAAAATGCCAATTTTTTTTTTAAAGCGCCCTTCCTCCACCTTCCCTTATCTGTGCAGCAGCCGGAAGATGCTGCCCACATTTAGGGTCACACACACATACACACACACACACATACATACATACACACTCACACATATACACACACAAACACATACATACACACATACACACTCACGCATACACTCATGCATACACACACATACACACACATTCATACACACACATACATACACACACACATACACAAATACAAATAAAATGTAAATAAAGCCTTCAATTAAAATAGATTAATTAATTAATTAAAAATAATTAATTTGAAGTGAATCAGTCGATAAACAGAAATACCATAAACAGAGTCAAAGTTAATTTAAAAGTTAATTTAAAAAGCAGCCACTTGATCAAGAGGAACTACCTACTAGACTCCAAGAAACCAAAGCTTCCCAGAAACCAAAGTAAAAAGAGGAAAAGAAATATGCACATCTTCCATGTCCATAAGAGTGAGAAAAGAAAAAAAAATCGGTGTTCATAAAATAAAATCCACTCATAGGGAGAAGTTACCTTTTGAGTATTTTGGGAACCCAGAGAAGGAAGTGACTCACTCTGCTTGGGAAAACCAGGAAATGCTACAAAGATGAGGGAGAAAGAAAAAAAAAAAAAAATAGCCCTTGCTGCTCTGGGAAGGCTGGGTAAAAAAGGGTGGGCTCAGCCTTGGAGTGGGAAATGCTGGCTTAACTCATTTCCTAGCTACCCTGCAACTCCACAGAGGCACCGCAAGAGGTCAAGGTCTCAGTAAGCAGGAAGAAGGCTGGAGCTGAGAGCCTCGGGCTGTTTCTACAGAGCCTGAGGACAAGATGGTCACTCCAGGGCAGGCGGTTCACGGTTCACCAGTGTCCACAGACCCATGCAGCCTGGGTCAAACCTCAGCTGTGTCCTGTTCCGGAATGTCCCAGAGACATCCAGCCTGTCGTTATTATTGGTCAATGGATAGGAGAGGGAGGTTGGTCCCCCAGGGCTGGCAAGAGAACCTGTAACCCAGACAGAACAGGTTGGGATTTCTGAGGCAATCCTGGCTCCTTCATGTCCCAGTCAACAGAGGGCTGCCCCTGCCCACAGGGTGACCTCTTCCCGAGCCGGAGGCTTCCTGGTCTTGGTGAACTGCCCATACTCAGGAATGCGCTACTCAGGAGATGGAGCCTGTGTGTCAGCTCTTTTCCGACATTCAGGGTTTACAGCTGACAGAAGTGTTTTTCAACAGGATTTGCTGAGAGAAGATGAGGCCATAATCCAGGAAACTGCCCTGATAAATCACTCGTGGGCTAATGGAGCATTCTGGAACATTCTTCATCATTTGGAAAGGGAAGTGTTGGGATTTAAACAAGACTGAAGCGGAAAATGTTGTGAGCCAGAGTTCGGAAGAGCAGAGATGAGTTGCTGTGAGGATACCACACCCCACATTCGCTTTCCCCTTAGTGCACAAAACTATTCACACCTGTCCCTCAAACCCCGAGCTCACAAGGGGTGACAGTCACCATGGTGTTCTCTGACAATTCATCCTATGACTTCACATGTCATCTGATCCCAGAAGGAACCTGTAAGATCGACTTCCTAGACAGGAATTAATAGCTTTTTGCTAGAGTTCTGATGGGGAGATATTGGGAGCCCATTCTGACAGAGTACCAGCCCCTTTGCTCTCATCTCTGGACCCTTGGACAGTGGGTTTCTGAAGTGACCTGTCCCATGCAAGGCTCTGTCCCCAGCCTATGAGTTGTAGGCTTTCCCCAACATGTATACTATAGGGTAGCAGGCCCTGGACAGATTCTAAAGAAGGCCTTATTCCTTCAAGTCTGTACTTGACACGCTGCCCTCCAGGTGGGACCCGCAGCTCTCCAGGCTGAGAAAGAAGATCAAGGTTCCCATCGTCACCCAATGGAGTGCCAGCTCTCTCAGCCATATATTAGGTACCAGTCAAGTTCTTAGAAAACCTCACCATGGTTGTGCTCATAGAGAACTCAGAGGTTTCCGAGAACTGTCAATCAAGCCTCCCACAGCTCTTCAAGGTAGGCTCTAAACTCTGTGTGGACAGGGAAACTGAGATGTAGAAAGAGCGGCTGGTCATGGAGCAAAGAGCAGTCAAACTGGCCAGGCGTTTGGGCTTTCAGTTTGGGAATGCGGGCAACCCTACAACCCTCCTCCACTCATCTCCTCAGCCTCTAGAGTTGTTTCCTCCCCTGCTACATGGCTCACACTTCTAGATCAAGGCCTGAGGGCCACACCATGTAGAATTGTGGTTCGGCTACTTACTGACTGAACAAGTGTGGGTGGATTACTTAACTGTGTACCATAGTTTTCTCATCTAGAGAACTGATACTGGCACAAGCCATACACATGGCATGTCAGAGACAGGAGCTAGGAAGAAGTACGACCCCGAAGGCCACACCTGTGCAACGTACTCAGTATTCAAACGTAGGGCAGCTGCTTCGTAGACCTGAGGCTTCCTCTGGGCTGATGAAAGCTTATTGAAGTAGAGGTGGTAGCTGGTGACACAAGCCTGTGGAGAGCAGAACACTACTGGGTTGTTCATTTTAAAGTGGTTGATTTGGAATGGGGATGGAGCTCCATCAGTAGAGTGCCTGCCCAACATGCATGAAGCCCTGGATCCAGTCACCAACACTAGATAAATCCAGCATGGTGTCACACCGTGCAATCTCAATGTATGGGAGGTGGGAGCAAGAAGATCAGAAGTTCAAGACCCATCCTCAGCTACATAGTGAGTCCAGGGCCAGCCTAGGCTACATGAGACCCTGTCTCAAAAAGGGTGAGGTGATTTTATGTTATTTGAATTTCACCCAAATACAAAAATAGTATGATTTGTTAATTTTTATATGGATATTTGAGATGGACTTTTAATATATTGATAGATATAGATATAAAGATAGATATAGGGATAGAGATAGAGATGATAGATAGATAGATAGATAGATAGATAGATAGATAGATAGATATTTAGAGATCCCTGGCTGACTTGCAACTCCTATGTAGACCAGTCTGGCCTTGAACCTATGATGATCCTTCCAACCTCAGTTTTCCACTACTCAGATGAAGGACCTACACTACCACACCTGGCTGTGTTTTATGTTTATTCATCTTATTTTACTGATTAAGTGTGTGAATATGTATGTGTGTGTGCTCGTATGTGTGCACATATGTGTGGTTGTATGTGCATATGGAGGCTAGAGGTAGCCAGCATTTAATGTCTTCCTCAATGGATTCTTACCTTACTTCTTAAAGATATTTTTTAACGTGTTTGCCTGTGTGTAGGTATGTTTGCCACATGCATGCCTGGTACACTGCAGAGGCCAAAAGAGCTGTTGGATTCCCTGGAACTGGAGATACTAACAATGGCTAGCTGCCGTGTGTGTGTGTGTGTGTGTGTGTGTGTGTGTGTGTGTGTGTGTGTGCTGGGAACCAAACACAGGTCCCCTCTCTTCAACAGCAACAGTACTCTGAACACCTTATATTTGAGACAGGGTCTCTCACTGAACCAGCTAAACTGGCCAGCCAGCAATCTTTAGGGATCTTACTGTTTTGGCCTCCCTGGCATGGGAATTACAAGCATGTATTGCCATGCTGTGGTAGTTTGAACAGGTTTGGCTTCCATAGATTGGTGTGTTTCAATGTTTGGCTATAGAGAATGGCACTATTAAGAGGTGTGGCCTTATTGAAGTAGTGTGGTCTTGTTAGAGGAAGTTCATCACTACTATTTAGGTGGCCTTTGAGGTCCCCTATGCTCAATCTCCACCCAATGTGGAATCAGAACCTCCTCCTGGCTGCCTGCAGAAGATAGTCCCCTGCTGCTGCTTGTGGATCAAGATAGAGAACTCTGGGCTCCTCTAGCACCAAGTCTACCTGCATGCTGCCACACTTTCTGCCATGATGACAATGGACTGAATCTCTAAAACCGTAAGCCAGCCCTAATTAAATGTTTTCCTTTTAAGAGTTGCCTTGGTCATGGTGTCTGTTCACAGCAATGAAAGCCTAACTAAGACACATGCCTAACTTTTTATGCAGGCTCCCAGGATCAAAACTCAGATCTCTGTGCTTATGTCACAAGCATTTTTACAGACTCCAAGGGTTCTACTTATTGATTTTAAAGTGAAAAAATGCATCTCGATGTCAGAAATCAGAAGAGTGACTACCTTAGAGTAGCAGAAGGTAACAACTTAGATTAGACACAAAGGAACCTGGGGAAACATTCTGCATCTTATTTTAATGGGGCATATGGCTGCACATGTAGATGAAGGATGAACCAAGCTCTGTGCTTAAAACTTGCATACTTAGTATGGCTATTCCTGCAGATTGTGTTAGACAGCTCTAGCACATAGAAATGCTTAGTCCTTGCTGTATCCATATCTCTACTGTTCCAGAAGGAAGGATGAGAAAGACACAGCAAGGGATGTCCAGAAGCTTCTACAAAGCTCTCAGAGAGGATATTTCCGTTAACCTTCCCTGCAGCCAGAACCTTCCAGCTGGAGATCTGAAACTCGTTGCAAAGCATTGTCTTGCCCACTCCTAGAGTTCAGCTTACCATGAGAAGGAAGTCAGGAATTTAACAATTAGGCTTGGTGCATTGTACCCTGGCCTCTGGTTAAGCTGGGCTTGGTCCTCAGCCAGCTGGATACAAAGCAAAGCATCCACTATCCCACAGACCAAACCCGGAAGGGAAACACCACTCCTTGCCCCTAGCATTTGATGGTACCTGGGAAGATGTCTCTGGTTAAATGCTGCTTTACTGTCCCCTCACAGGTAGAGACTGTCCTGTTTATTTTATTGGCATCTTCTGCCCAGTTGTGTTTGACGAGCATGCTACACGTAGCACTAATGAGAAACCTCTCGTCCACTGGGCTGCAAAATCCCAGCCTTTCTCTCTAGGTTTGTGACATGAGTCTCTCCTTTCCAAACCCAGTTCTATTCCGATGAGATTCCTGGCTCTCCCAGAATGCACAGAGACTTAACAAGCACATAAGGAAGGAAGGAGAGAAAGGCTGGAGGTCCCAGATGGGGCAGATTTTTGATAGTAGTCATTTCCTCTCTTCTGATCCTAAAATTTCCTGGAGAAGATGGGGTGGCCTCAGGAAGGAGAAATCTGGGGTGGGCTCCATATACACTGCTTTCTGGCTATGTCTGGATCAGTTCCATTCCCTGCGAGAACTACCAACATCTAGAAACGGTAGAGTTTTAGTTTGAGGGTGGGGAGTGTTGGCATTCCTTCTAGACTCCGCCCCACAGTTACCTGGCAACTGCCAGGTATGCCTGACTCACTATAAAAGAGGCTACTTAGCCCCTCCTCTCTTTCTTGCTCTTCTTCTTACCCTGTCCCTCTCTGTCCCTTCTCTCCCCATTCCCTCCCCCTCACATGTTTATGGCTGGCCTTTACTCCTCCTCTTCCTCATTCTTCCTCCTCCTCCTCCTCTTCCTTCTTCTCTTCTCTCTCTCTCTCTCTCTCTCTCTCTCTCTCTCTCTCTCTCTCTCTCTCTGCCTTTCTCTGTCTCTACTTCCCCAACTCTCCTCCCCATGCCCCAAATAAACTCTATTCTCTACTGCGGCTGGTACCTCAGAGAGAAGAGATGCCTCTGCATGGGCCTGCAGAGGCACCCCCTTCCCCCACACCATTCCGAGCCTCCACCAAACATATCCCTGGCCTTCTTTTTCCTTTTTATAAAACACAACAGAAAGAGTCAAGATGAGAACAGAAAATGGCTATGATCTTGTTTTGTATTGGGGGATTGCACCCTCTTACCCCTTCTCAGAAAGCTGAGTTTGCAATGTCAACTTCAAGACAAGTTCACCTAAACTAACAAAGTGATTTTACATCTTCAAAATAAGCATGTCTCTTTGTCACTCCGCCTTGGCTTCTCAAAATAACCCTGGTCTAATCATGAGGAAGGCATCAATGAGTGGTTTTAAGGAATAAATAAATTAGCCAGAGCCCAGCCTGGTGGCACGGGCCTGACATCCCTGCTATAACGTTTGTCAGCCTCTTTGCACAGAGACAGTGCTACACCTGCTGTGTCACCAGCTATTCCCAAAAGTATAGCATTCCAATCTAACTCCAATTGCCCCTTGGAAGCCTGGGTATACTCTTGGTTCCATTATTTACCAGCTGTGTGGCCTTGGGCAAGTTATCTAACCCCTCTGGGCCTCTGTTTCAAGCCTCGGTAAATTAAAAATAATAGCACTATCTGTTGCCTGGGGCTATGGGATGGATTATATGAACCAATGTTAGTAAGAAGCATCAGGGCTGGGGCATGTAACTATCATGAGGTTTCCTGTTCAGATCAATCTCACATGGAAACTTCTGTTGGTGCAGGATCCACTTCACCAGTCCCCGGGTTTTCAGGGTGCTGACCTTTGCCCTTTGAACCCTCACAATTGCCACCCAGGCTCCCTGGAGACCCACTCAGCAGTACTGATGGTCTCATCTTCACAATTCCCTCTCCTCTGTCTTCATTATACAGGGCTATGTTAGATGCCACGTCTCATTACCTTCTGCTTCTCCATGGCTCCCAGCAGAGCCCTTTGTGCATGGTCTGACAACAGGGCTGCTTATTGCTCACAGGCTCTGGAGTTCACATCCTGGCTCTGATACTTACAAGCTATGCAACGCTGAGTAAGTTGCTCAGCCTCTCTGAACCCCAGTTCTAAGGGTGTTTGGAAACTGGGGGATGGCGTGGGCCCGGGGTGGGGAGAACATAGTGTCCAGCACAAAGGAAGTTATGAGCAAAACGTCCCACAATTGGAGCTCAGTACTTAAGAGGGCAGCAGTCACGCACCTGGGTATGAAAAAAAACTAGTGATGAAAATTTGAGCCATAACAGCACTCGTGCATGGAAGGCACACACCATCCCTGGATCAGAGCAGTTAGAATCAACATTTAAGTGCCCCCCCCCCCGCCCTTGCGGGAGGAGACCTTGGAAGAGGAGGAGAGTTGGAAGTGATTGACAGGACCACAGCCGGCACCTGCTTCTTAAAGTGGATGGATTTTGCAGCTCCTGGGGGTGCCTGGCTTCCTTCCTCACTAGTAGCTCCAGAGGCTATGGAGGCTCACGCTGTGCTGAGCCCCGACAAAAGCTGCTACATTGAAGGGAGCTGAATGCACTAGCGTGGGTGAGGCAGTCTTCACCGGCTATATACCTGGCTCAGCGCCGGCTGGGTTCCCTGCAAGCAGCTCTCATTATCAAACTCTTTCTCAATCTGCTCTTTGCGCAAGCCCAGGACAGATCCCTGCAAACACCCCAGGAGCCCAGCCCGCCTGCCACCCTGGCTAGTGACTTAATCACCCACCAGTCTACCCTTGCAGTTGGAAAGGGCTCCTGAATGGGGAGCTTGAAGCCCCAAGACTGGTTGATGCCTTTGCCCCTTCACGCATGTTAAGTACATCCACCCACCACGGAACAGAATCTTCCCGCCTTGCTTTGTCTTAGGAATTTCTACCGCTGAGATAAAACACTATGAGCCTTATATACTGAAGGGCTACTGATTCGTGTGTTCATTTTTGTGCACAGCTACTTCATCGAAAGTGTAGGAGTTTCGTGGTGAAATTTTTAGGGTCACTTATATATACTATTGAATATACATTTTATCACCTGAAAGGAAAAAAAAAAGATACTTTGAACTTTTCCTTTTCAGTCTGTATCCCCTGGATCTTCTTTAGTTGTCCTGTGGCTCTAGCTAAGACTGCAAGTACTTTATTAAATAGGTGTAAAGAGAACAGACAAAATTGCTCCTGATTTTAGTAGAATTGCTTTTAGTTTCTCTCCTTTTAAATTGATGCTGGCTCTGAGCTTGCTATAAATTGCCTTTATTATGTTGAGTTGTCCCTTGTATCCCTTGTCTCTCCAGAGGATTTATCGTGAAGGGGTATTGGATTTTGTCAAAGGCCTTTTCTGCATCTAATGAGAAGATCGTGTGGTTTTTGTCTTTCGGTCTCTTTATATGGTGGATTACATTTATAGACGTATGTGTGTTGAAACGCCCCTGCATCTCTGGGATGAAGCCAACTTAATCATGGTGGGTGATCTTTTTGATGTGTTCTTGGATTTGATTTGCAAGCATTTTATTGAGAAATTTTACATCAATGTTCTCATGGGAGAAATTTGTCCATACTTCTCTTTCTTTGTTGGATCTTTATGTGATTTGGGTGTCAGGGTAATTGTGGCTTCATAAATTAAATTTGGCAGTGTCCTCCTGTTTCTATTTTGTGGAATAATTTGAGGAGTATTGTCATTAACTCTTCTTTGAAAGTCTGGTAGGATTCTGTGTTAGAACCATCTAACCCTTGTTGTTGTGGTGGTGGTGGTGGTGGTGGTTGTGGTTGTGGTTGTGGTTGTGAACCTTTTGATTACTGCTTCTATTTCACTAGAGATTATAAGAAGTGACACTTCTTCCAACAAGGCCACACTTACTCTAACAAGGCCACACCTACTTCAAAAAGACCTTCCTAATCTTTCTCAAGTAGTGCCACTCTATGATGATGAAGTATTCAAATATATGAGCTTACAGGGATGTTCATATTCAACCACCACAATAGGATTTTAAACTATGTCCTTATGATCCTCTACGTGTCCATAGCTACGGACCCCTTTTCATCTCTAATTTTCTTAATGTAAATATTTTCTCTCCACCTTTTGGTTAGTTTGGATAAGAGTTTGTGAATCTTACTAATTTTCTTTGGTTTTTTTTTTTTGTTGTTGTTGTTGTTCTCTGTATTGTGTTTGTGGTTGTTGTTTCTGTTTTATTGATGTCAGCCCTGACTTTATTTTTTGCCATCTACTCCTTTTGGGTGTGATTTCTTCTTTTGATTCTAGAGCTTCCAGTGTGCTATTAAGTTACTAGCATGAGCTCTCCCCAACTTCTTTATGTAAATACTTGGTGCTTTGTCTCTTAGAGCTGCCTCTACCATGTTCCATCAGTTTGCATTTGCTGTATAGTCATTTTCATTCAGTTCTAGAAAGTCTTCAGTTTCTTTCTTGACCTGTTTTTTGTGCAGTAGAGAGGTTTTCAGTTTCAGTTTGTAAGCTCTCTGTTGTCGTTGTTGTTATTGCTGCTGCTGTTGCTGCTGCTGCTGCTGCTGTTGTCGTTGCTATTGTTGATGATGTGTAGCTTTAACCTGTGGTGGCCAGATAGGATGCAGGGAGTGATTGTAGTTGTCTTTTATCTGTTGAGACTTACCTTGTATTCAAGTATATTGTCAGTTTTGGAGACAGAACCATGACGTGCTTACAAAGGACAGCCTGAGAAAGAAATCAGAGAGACAACTTTCACAGTAGCCTCAAATAATATAAAACATCCTGGGGTGTGATAAAAATAAAATTTTAAAAACTTTAAGACACTGAGAAAGAAATTAAAGAAGATATCAGAAGATGATAAAAAGATCTCCCATGTTCATGGATCAGTGGAATTGAAATAGTTAAAAAAAAAAAAATGGTTATCCTTCCAAAAGCAATATACAGATTCAAAGCAACTCCCATCAAAATTCTAGCATAAGATCTTCATAGATCTTGAAGGGACAATTTTTAGTTTCATATGGAAACACACACACTAGCTAAGACAATCCTGAATAATAAAAGAAATGCAGGGCGAATTACCATTCCTTACCTTAAGTTTTACTACAGAGATATAGGAATAAAAACAGCATGGTATTACCACAAAAACAGAAATTTTGATCGATAGAATTGATGTGAAGACCCAGACACAAATCCAAACATCTGTGGATACCTGATTTTTTGATAAAGAAGCCAGATATGCACATTAAGAAAAAATGCAGCATCTTTAACAAATAGTTCTGATCAAACTGGATGGCTACATTAGACGAATCCAAGTAGATCCATGCTTATCACCCTGCACAAAATTCAACTCCAAATGGATCAAAGACCTCAACATAAACCTGAACCTAATAGACAAAAGTGGGGGACACCCTTGAATCCTTTGATACAGGAAAAAAAACTTTCTGAACAGAACGCCATTAGCTCAGGCGATAAGATTAACAATAAATGGAACCTCATGAAACTGAAAAGATTCAATACAGCAAAAGACACCATCATTTGGACAAAGCAGCCGCCTACAAAATGGGAAACTATTTTTACCAACTACACATCCAATAGAAGGCTAATATCCAGTATAAAGAACTTCTAAAACTAGATATCAAGGAAAAAAAACAATTATAAATTAGGGACTGATCTAAACAGAGAATCCTCAAAAGAGGAAACTCAAATAGCTGAGAAACACTTAAAGAAATGCTCAGCATCCTTAGCCATCAGGAAATGCAAATCAAAACAACGCTGAGATTTCATCTCACACCTGACAGCATAGCTAAGATCAATAGAACAGGTGACAGATGAAGCTGATGAGGATTGAGAAGAAGGGGAACGCTCATCCATTGTGAGTGGGAGTGAAAACGTGTACAGCCACTATGGAAATCAGTGTGGCAGTTGCTCAGGAAGATGAGAATCCATGTACATCAAGATCCATCCACACCACTCTTGGGCATATACCCAAAGGCCACTTCATCCTCCCACGGAGAGTCTTTCTCAACCATGTTCATCGTTGCTCTATTCATAATAGACAGACATTGAAAACAACCCAGGTGCCCCTCAACAGAAGAATGAATAAAGAAAATGTATATTTTTACACAATGGAATATGACTCAGCCATTAAAAAATTGAAATTCGCAGGTAAGTGGATTGAATCCAGGAAGACAAATATGATAAGTGTTCACTTATATGTGGATAGGAGTTGCTAAGTCAATGATAGCCAAACTACATTCCTTAGAACCACAGAGGGCAGGTATAAAGTTCTATTAGAATATGTTCTATGTCGTTAGTACGGGAAGGCACACTACCGAAAGAGCACCAAGCTAACCACAAACCCTTTGATCTACAGTGGTGTTCTGCCTGCAAGATAAGCTAGAGCATTGGTGACAGGAAGCTTGTAAGAGCAACCAACCAATAGCTGATCTGACTTAAAGCCCAATCCAGGAGATAGAACCCATACCCACAAAGAACCTGAGACTAGCTAGCCCAGGGAACCTAGGCTAAAACCAAATAGTGTTCTAAAAGGGAAAAACAATACAGCAATAAAATGACTCCTAACAACATTCTGCTGTACTCATAAGCATTCCTTGCTCAGCCGTCATCAGGGAAGCGTCCTCCTCCAGTAGGAACATCTACAGAGACCCACAGCCAGGCATTATGCAAAGGGTGAGAGACCTTGGAATGTTCAACCCTAAATAGGTTGTCTCCACCCAATCTTTTCCTCGGGAATCAGGCAACCGTGCAAAAGAGGTAGAAAGCGTGTAAGAGCCAGAGGGGATGGAAGATACCAAGATAACAAGGCTGTCAAGTCAATGTGGTCATCATAGACATGAGGTCACGGAGACTGGGGCAGCATGCCCAGGGCCTGCAGGGCCTGCATGGGTCTGCACCAGGACCTAGGCATATATATTATGGCTTCCAGTTTAGTGTTTTTTATGGCATTTCTGAGTGTGCAAACAAACAAGTCTTTGTTTCTTGTGCCTTGTCTTGAACCCTTTTCCTTCTGTTTGTTTTTGGTCCAATTGCACTGTGTTTCTGTTTTATTGTATTACATTTTATTTTATTATTACCCATTAAAAGCCTGTGTTTTTTGTTTTGGGGAGATTTGTTTGTTTGTTTGTTTTGTTTGGTTGTTACTGAGAAACAGAAAGGAGGTAGATTTGGAGAGGAGGTGGGGAGGAACTGAGAAGAGAAGGGGAAATTCAAATCAGGATATATTATGTGAGAAAAAAATCAATTTTCAATAAAAAGGAAAAAAATCATGACCAAGAAGCAACTTGGGGATTATTTGACTCTCCATTCCCAGGTCAAGTCCATCCCTCACATCAATTATCACTCAGGCAGACATACCACAAGCCAATCTGGTGGAGACATTTTCTCAGTTGCGGTTCCCTCTTCCAAATGACTCTAGCTTGTGTCAGTTTGACATAGACCTAGCCAGCATAGCTCAGTCTCTGAGAACGGAATCATGCTGCTGTGATCAGATCACAGATGTCAGAACAACCCTTGTGCTTGCTCCACACCGTGTATAAGAAGAACTTGGAATGCGTGCAGGACCAGCCGAAGTGCAAGCAGAAAACTACAGGAGCCTTTGAATGCCTATCTTTAATGCCAGTGAATATAAGGATTTAGGCCAGCCTTGCCCAATCACATAGAGAGTTACAAGCCAATGTGGACTATGATTACCCTGTCTCACACACTCACACACACAACACACACACACACACACACACACTAAATAAATAAATAAATAAATAAATAAATAAATAAATAGATAGATAGAAAAAATTGTTTAAAAACTATTTAAAAATTAGAGGAAAATAAGTATAAAATTTTATAACTAGGTTAGGTAAAAGTTCTTAAAACAGAAAATGAGAAGAACTGAACATTTTGACTATTACATAAAAATATAAAACTTCACCTCTTCAAGAGACACTCTTTAATGTTGGCATTATCATGTCCCACAATGGCACATAACTGTCACCGTGGCACTCCAGCACCAGAAGACTGAGGCAAGAGAATAGACATATCTAGACCAAACTGGACTACTACAGCCAGACCTGTCTCAAAGAGCCAGAGTGAGAGAAAGAACACAATCCTTAAACACTATGACAAAATAACCACGGAGTGGGAGGAGCCAATGTAAATTGATATTACACGGGGGTGGGGAGGGAACAAACCTACCTTACACCTGGAATATTGAAAGAACTCCGAAATTCAATAAGACAATTCAGTAAGAGCACAACCATCTTGATGTAAAAATAGGCATAGTACTTTTTATCAGAGGAAAGATGCACGTGGCAGATGAACCCTGGAAAGGATGGATGCTAAGCCTCATTAGTCACCAGGGAAGAGGAGAGGAGAACTACATTGAGCTCATGCTGCTGATCCACTGGATCCCTAAGTACCAGCCAATCAGTCTTGGAGAGACTGGTCCACCTCTTCAGCTCCTTCCCACCACTACCCAAATTGCCAGTGCTTCTGCATAAAACAGTGCAGCATATACCTGTCTGTGTACCACTTACTGATACTTTGATCCTGTCTGGATTGCTTATTAAACCTAATGCTGGATAAATGTATAGATCTAGGTGAACAGCTGTATTATGCTTGGACTGGTGGAAAGGGGAAGACTATACTACCCAGGTGTGCAGCATGGGATTCTTTTTCAAGTATGTTAGGCCCACGGATGAAAAGAAAGTATGGTACTCTGATGGCAGTCGGTGTTGTCAAGCGCGCAGATGTTCTGAGTTCTCCCACTCTACAGTTGAGAGTGCTCAAGTGACAAGTCCATCCCTTCTTGTCAAGTAAAAATGTGAGGCAGGAGCCCTATCTGTAGGCACTTACCCAGGAGACAGAGAAGCACAAAAGCATGAACACAAAAGTTTTGGGGGAGAACTTCATAACTATCTCCACTTAGGAACAATGCCCAGATCTCTGTATAACATTGAAGCAATGAACAGTAAGTAGACAACCCATCTAAGAGAATCAATCCTTCTCAGGAATGAAGATGAGTGAACTGTATAAGCCTGCCATCCTGGCAGGGGGGAGGTTGCAGCAGGTGGACCCTGGATTCTAGAACAGTCTACGCTCCCTAATGAGACGTCTGGGAGAGGGGGATGAGGAAGAAACAGGAGTGTGGTGGGGCTTGCTAGCAGAATCTGTCAAATCGCATCCATCTGCACACCGGAAGAGTCCACTTTATAGAAAAGAGCCCTCACTAAACACAGCTTTTTAAATCACGCAAAACAGCATTTGGAATATAGCTCAGTTGGTAAACTGCTCGTGGAGCATGCATGAGGCCCTGGGTTTGATCCCCCAGCATGGCTTAAATTAGACATGGTGACACATACCCGTAGTTCCGGCACTGAGGGGGTGGAGGCAGGGAGATTAGAAGTTCAAGGGTATTCTCTTCATTTCTCCTAGCTTTCAGTGCTATAGAAATCAGAAAGGCCAGCTGTAGGTGTAGCTCAGTGGTACAGAAATCAAACAGTCAGGCTAACGGTACAGCGTGAGGGTGGAGCTTGTTCTCAGAGTGCATAAAACCCTGAGTCCCATCCTCACCTCCAAAAGCAAAATGAAAATCGTGACCCCTGGGGATGATTCTCAGTGGCAGAGTACCTAATCAGCATGTGTGAGAGCATAGCACTGCATGCAAAAATAATGCAGTTCCTTAAGTTCAAAGAGTCTACAGGTAGGGAAAGGCGAATCGGGGTGCTGCCGGTCCCTTCAGCAAGTGTTGCTTCCCACCCACCCCATCGCTCAGTGGCTTCAGGCGTCCTATGATCCTTAGAACACAGTTTGAAAAGTAACCCTCCAGGCTAGATATGGTTGATGTTCCAGTTAGGTTCCTGTTGCCATGACAAACACCGTGACTGAAGTGATTTCAGGAGAAAGGGGTTTATTTGGCTCACACCTCGCAATCACAGAACGTCACTGAGGGGAACCTCGGTAAGAACTCAAGCAGGAGCAGAGGCAGGAATCATGGAGGAAACCCGCTCGCGGACTTGATTCCTTACACACCACAGGGCCACCTTCCTGGCATGGCAATGGCCCAAGTAGACCTCCCACACCAATCATCAATCAAGAAAATGTTCCAGAGACGCGCCCACAGGCCAACCTGATGGAAGCAATTCCCTAATCCAGGTTCCCACTTCCCAGGTAACTCCAGTTTGTGTCAAGATGACAAAAACAAATTTTAGTACAGTGGTGCATATCTGTCATCTCAGAACCTTAGAGGCCGAGAAAAGATTGTGAGTTTGAGGGCAGCCTAGTCTACCAAGTAAGACAATGCCTAAAGAGAGTAGTGGGAAGAACAGTTTGAGAGAATCATACTTCCAAGAACTTCTAAACCAATCATTATGCAAATATTCTTGTATATTTGGTGAGTCCTAAATACTACTCCAGCCACTGGGAGTCCAGATTATAAAAGAAAAATCACCTACTAAGGTAGATCTGATCTAGGGGGTGACTTATTCCAGGGTTCTTTCAAAGTCCTTTTGCAAGCCTATTAACACAATTGTTAGCACGATCCACATTTTCCCGATATGGAGATTGAGGCATAGGGAGATTATTTTCCTGTCAGGCTGACTAAGAGAGTCAGACCTGGAATTTTAGCCCAGAAATTTCAGCTCCAGGCATTTTCTCTTCAGACATCCTGCCAGGTTCTAACCTCGGCTGTGTGTGCCCTGAGGTACCTGGGAACCCAACTGAGAATGCCACCTCTCTTAGGTCAACTGGATCCCCTCCAACTCTCCGGCCTAGTGAGGTTAAGGCTCCCAGATTGGACTCCCAGTGAAATAAGATCCCACATGGCTTGGAGCTGACGCAAGTGGCTGTCTCTACCTGCAGAACTGCTGAAAAGCTTGCCTCTGGGGTGTGGAGGAATGTTCTGCCTGGCCCAAGGGCTGGATTTTACTATGGCCACCCCTCTAAGGCTCTGCCTACTGCTGGGCAAATAGCCTGTCCAATAACTCTGCTAGTTTCTGGCTTGACAGGACGAAAGGGATATGTCTGCCTCCAGGACGTCAGCACCACTTTAGGAAGCAGCGTGGGGACGAAGCCAAGGGCACGCTGAGCCAGCAGGGACTGCACAAACTGTTCCAGCAGAAGGCTGGGGAAGGAGCCTAGAGGTCATGCATGCCCAGGCCTCCCACTGTGCAAGAAGGAAGGCCAGGTCCAGACTAAGGAGGTGGCTTGCCTCCTGCTCAGACACCTGCCACTGCCTTGTGGGACATAGGAAGATGCCAATCTTGGAAAGCTACATCCCTGCCCCAGCCTACCTATGTAACAAATCATTTAGTATCCAAATCCTTTTTTTTTTCTTCTATTGTTGTTCCCAGAGTGACCTTGAACTCACTATCGTCTCCAAGTCACAGAAATCCTCCTGCTTTAGCCTCGTGGATTCTGGAACTACCAACATGCAACACCATACGTGGATAACATCCAGCTCTTTGATTCCATCTGTAGGACGGAGATGATGACCACCCTGGAGAAGGCCACCAATCCTGCTCAGGTGGCTGGTTACAGCAGTTCCTCTTTGTGTTCTACCTCTCCTGGTATGTCCCAAATAGTCTGGGTTTCAAGAATTAACTTCCCTCCACTGAGATGCAGCCTCTGTATCACATTTCGACTCTTCCCCCGGCTAGCAGCAGCGCCAGCCTCACCCTGGAGCTAGCTGGAAATGCAGAGGCTCAAGGGCCACTCAGCCCTGGTGAACAGGCTCTGCCTCCTGACAAGGGCCCCACCCTACCCCACCCCCGAGAAGTCCAACCAATCACTCCTTCCTTCCTTCCTTCCTTCCTTCCTTCCCTTCTTCCTCCCTCCTGTTCCTTTATTTTTAATTTTATTTCTTTACTTCAAAAAAAAAAAAAAAAAAGTCCTAGCCATGTACCCCAAGCTGGTCTCAAACTCTGGGGCTTAAGCAAGGCATAGTGGCACACACGTGTGATCCCAGCACTTAAGAAGCTAATGCAGCAGGATTGTCCCAAGTTCATGGCCAGCTGCGGCTACATGTCAAGAACAGATCTCAAAAACAAAACAAAAATGGATCTGGGGCTAGGTCTGACGGTAGAACGCTCTCTCAGCACAGATGAAGCCTCTGCCACCACCGAAGCCCGTTGTGCCGACACTGGGAGACAGTAGGGTTATTCTGCTATTTGGGATTTTGAGTTCAACCTGGGCTAGGGACCCGGCCAAAAAAAAAAAAAAAAGAGAAAAAGTCAGGAACACCTGGATTCAAAGCTCAAGAGATTCCCCCTGCCTCAGCATCCCAAGCAATGGGGACTTGAAACCCATGGACAGGTATCACTGGGCAGTTTTGGTAGACGGAACACTGGGCTTTAGGGATCTGTTACTGATAGGCAACACGAATTGAATCATGCTTTTTTAACCATTTGGAAAATACTTTATGAGTTCTTATTACCCACCTCATGAATACGGAGGCTAATCCTGAGGTAGGTGGTGGCATACCCCACACTGAGAGTCTCTGACCTCAGGCCTTTCTGCCTCAGTAGAACCTGAGGTGGTGATGAGTCTGAACCCCACTCTCCTGGTTTGCCCAAGGCCTCTGCTTGTGAATCAGGCACCAGCTGAGAGTAGGGGACTCCAGTCTCCATCTTCTGCCAGAGGAGGGGTAGGTTCTGAGACAAGAAAGGTGCTAGTGGCTACATGAGGGAGGAAAAGGTGGTTCGGAGAAGTGTTGCAACCTGTTGAAGGCCACAAAGTAAATAAGCATGTGTCTGGGGTTCAAGTCCAAGTCTGCTTGTCTTCTAGCCTTGGGACTATCTGAATTTTGAGCCTGCCATTCAGAGACTTGGACTGTAAAAGTCCTTCCTGTAACCTCCCAGGCACTGTCCTGCAAGGGAGACTGTCAAACTTGTGGCCCAGATACTTTGCATGACTTCTCCAGGTCATGGGACAGCTAGGGACAGATACAGGATTTGAACCCCACACTCTTTCCCTAACAAAAAAGATCAAGCACTTTCTTCATTTCCAATGTCAGGGGTATCAAGTTCCCCTACCCATGCCACACCCCCTTAAGAGAGGTCTGATTGAGCCAGGAGGATGCTGAGAAGTCAAGAGCAGACAGAACTGTATAGGGAATTCTAACAGATTCAGTGGTCTGAGCTACACTGTCAGACTGTGAGAGAAAGGGGGGGTGGAGATGAGGGGAGAGGGGAAGGAAAGGATAGGGAGAGGGAAAAGAAGAAAAAGGAGAAGAGAGGGGAAAGGGGGAGGAAGGCAGAGGGAAGGTAGGAGGGAAGAAGGAAGGAAGAAGGGAGGGGGAGAAGAGGAGGAAGGGAGGAAGGAAGAGAGGGATGAAGGAAGGAAAGAAGAGAAAACACACTCATACACACACAGACACACACACAAACACACACACACAAATTGAGCTTTGGCTGGCTTTTCCAGTTGTATGTCTCCCTTCCTCAGCCCTAGAACTGGGTGTATGCTCTGTGATGCCATCACTTCCAGAAACACAGCAAGCCCTCAACTCAGAGTCACGATGACAAATGCCTCTGAGCCCTCATTCCCAGGCCCCTTCCTCTTGGTGCTAAGGCAAATCTTCTCTCAGGTCATACCAGCCTCGGCCAGCTAATGAAGCAAGAATGAGTGTGCACTGGGGGCTGGCCACCAAGCCCAGGGCTGGGCCAGGGCAGGAGCACGTGAGTAGAAAGACACAAGGAGTCATTGCTGTAGTCACCAATCCAATCCAAAGGTCAGACCAAATGCTGGAGCAGAAAGGCTTCTGACACAGTGCAAGGAGGTGCCACCTCATCTGCCTCTAGACCCATTCTACGAGGTCAACCCAATGGCAAACCACCAGCCAGTGCCTCCTTAAGAGAGCCCAGAAGCAGCTTGTACTTGGCTATAAGTTCTAGGCCTCAGGCCTTGGTTTCCTTGGCTGAAAACAGTAAAAGTGTAAGCTAAACCTATTTTAAAATTTTTTTTATTTATTTTTTATTTTTATCCTTCGAGATAGGATCTGACTGTATAGCTCTGCTGTCCTGGAACTCACTATGAAAACACTAACAAAATCAACTGCTCAAAAAAAAAGGATGTGGTCTTGCTGGTCTAGCAAGTTAGAACCAAGCAGAAAAGGGCAGAGTTCTCAAACCTGAAAGCCTGACCTGACATCTCACCGTGTGAGATTCTAGCTGAGTGGTTCTCCACCTCTCCTAACGCAGCCACCCTTTACTACAGAGCCTCATGTTACCGTGAACCCATACCATAAAATCATTTTTATTGCAACTTCATAACTGTAATTTTGTTACTGTTATGAATCATAGTGTAAATATCTGTGTTTTCCCATGGTCTTAAACGACCTCTGTGAAAGAGTCATCGACCCCCCCCCGGGGGGTCACGACCCACAGGTTGAGAACCTGTGCTGTAACCTCTTTTCAGTTTTGTATCACATCCCCTCCATCCGGCTCACTGAGGAGACGAACTGATACAATCGATAAGCAGCTAGCAAAAACGCAAGCAACAAAGGGATAGCTATTTCTTCTGATGCTGCTGTTTTCTCCTCCTCCTCCTCCTCTCTATCTTATTTCTCTTTTTTATGTGTATGAAGGGTGTTCATGTGTGTAAGTGAGTAAATGCACATGCAGATCATGCAGAGAAAGACACCCTTAACCTTATTGTCTTTCCCTAAACGCAAAGCTCACCATTTTGGCTAGACTGGCTTGCCATTGAGCTCCCAGAATCTGCTTGTCTCCACTCCCCCACCACGCCCCCAATGCTGGGGTTACAGGGCGACAGGCTATGCTTGATGTTTTTAATGTAGATGCTGGAGAGTCAAACCCTGCTTGGATACCAAGTGCTCTAAGCCACTGAGCCATCTTCCCAGTGCTTTGTTTTCTTTATCTGTGCCCATATGTTTGTGTTTAAGTGCATAAGTTGGTTCTTGCTTTTCACCACCTTGTTTTTGTTTCTTTGGTTCACTGTTTTTTGGGTTTGTTTTTTTGGTTTTGGTTTGGTTTGGGTTTTTTGTTTGTTTGTTTGTTTGTTTGTTTGTTTTTTGATGTGTTCTTGTCTGATACAGGTCTCACAATGGAGCCCTTACTGGACTGGAAATAGCTATGTAGCCCAGACTGCTCTCACGCTGACTGAAAGCTGCCTGCTTCTGCCTCTCTAATGCTGGGACTGAGCTCCAATTCCCAGTGCTAGGATTTAAGGCACATGCCACCACATCCATCTCCCTCCCACCTTGCTTTTGGCAAAGGACCTTTCACCTGTTTCTGCCACTGTGATGTGTGCTCCAGGCTAGCCCATTCATGAGCCTTCCAGAGGTTCTCCACCCCCTGCCTCCCTCTTGCCATAGAAATACTACGATCATAGTATCCAGGTTCCAAGTTCCAGCTCTGGTTCTGGGGATCACACTGGAGTCGTCGGACTTAGAAAGCTACTGCTTCTACCAAGAAGCCATCTCTTTGTGATCCTCTTCTCTGCCTCCTTTCTTATTTTTGAAACAGGTTCTCATGTGTCCCAAGCTGTCCTTGAAGTCCTTCCACAGACACAGACATCCTTGACTGTCAGAGTACTAGTCTGACACACAAGCAATCGCCATGCCCAACGTGTACAGCACTGGGGACCAAACCCAAGGCCTCATGCTTGCCAGTTAAAGAGCTTTCTCTTCTCCTTCCTCTTCCAGCAACTATGAAGTCACTTGGCCTGAGATCACTAAGGAATGAGCTGAAGGCTCTTGTGCTGGTTCCCAGGGGTTGGCGCTGGGATCTGCCCCTTTGCTTGCTTGTTTGTTTACTTTCTGGGAGGAGTAGATGATTAACTATGCACTTGTCCTCCCTTTGCCAGCCAAAGCCATGTTGAAAAGCCACTTCCATCACCTCAGTTGTTACAGCACCTTTCCTCATCCAGGAAGAAATTAGGCAAGGAAAGCATGGCACAGCCTGGGTCTAGTTTTGAAAAGAAACGCAGGGCTGTTCCCACAGCCTCTCTGGCAAAGTGTAGGACTTGTTTCTGACAGAATCTCAAAACAACAGAAGGAACCGAAGAAACCAAACAATGTCACTCCTGCTTAAAAGACAATAGGAACAGCAGACTGTTCAGACACGGGATGAGACCACGGACCAAGAGGTCTACTTTCATGTTCATGGTTCTCTGACATGGAGGCCTGTTAGCTGCTAGAGGATCTCCATCCACCTCTCAATCCACCATGACGCACCCACTCATCCATCCACCCGTCACTTGTCATCTATCCGTGGCATTTGCTCTTTTCCTTCAGTAGGCACTGAGCTAAGTGCCAGGAAAGAGCAAGGCTTCAGCGGTCCTTGACCACTTGGAGTTCTCCCAACAAGCCAGCACTGAGTCTCAGCCATGTTTTCCTAAGATTGACCACAGTGTCTAGCTCAGGGTAAGTATAGAGCATGCTGTTGACTGAATGTTGGAGCCCTCATTTTTTGTTAATGCTTCAATATTTATTGACTAAATACACTAGGTCATTTTTAAGATGAAGACTTCACGTTTGAAGAAATGTTTCAGACACTTCTCATTGTCATTTCTTACCAGCAGACAACATAGTGACAGGCAGACTGAAAACGCTAGGTATGGAGTCTAAAGGGCCAAGTTCATATGCTAGCTATGAGCTGGCTCCTCCTGAACAGCCACTGAGAGATACTTCATTTTCTCAATTACAAGATGGGGGAATAGTTGACTTGTCTAGTTCACTCAACTTATGTGCATACCAAAAGAGAGAAACTTCTAGAAAGTACATTGTGAATAAAAGTGATGTGTGAGAATAAAATGTCTAGAAATTCCAGATGTCGTGGCACACACCTATGAATCACAGGGCTGAGGCAGGAAGACTGGGTTCAGTGTCAGCTGTGCTACAAAACACACACACACACACACTCACACACACTCACACGCCATTCCAGGACTTATAGAAAGTATGATTTAGTGGTGTTACTACCTATCCAAGTGTCAGATACATAAAGGACACAAGAGTGCCCTTCAGTAAAGTGAGTGACTGGGTCAAGTTCTCTCAGCCAGCTGGGCGCAGTTGCTCCTGATCTGCTCTAAGGAGATTAAATGTATATGTCTGTGGTATCACATGTCAGCCTGGCTAAGCGTGACCCATATTTCTCTCCATCTGATACATGTAACAACAGTACAAAGGGGTGTTGTAACCTTAATTGCTTGCAGTGTTTTGAAATCCTCAGATTAAAGGTAGGGAAGTCCAAAGTATTCTCTGTGTGTGCCCAAGGAATCGCACCAAGCCAGCTTGGGTCACTGGAGCAGGGAGGCATTGCAGCACGGATTCTGAGGTTCGCCGGGAGCATCAGGGTGGAAGGTCTTGTTCGTAGAAAGGCCAGGACCAGCCCTTCTCCTACTTTCCTTTTTGGTTTTGTGGATTTGGGGGAGGTTGATTCCAGGGTCTCGCAGCTCAGGCTGGCCTCAGACTTGCTGTGTAGCTGAGACTGGCCTTGAACCCCTTGAGCCTCTCGCCTCAGCCTCTGAAGTGCTGGGATTAGAAGCATTACCACACTTGACCAGCTCCCCAGTCATTTGCTCATTTCCCACATGCTTCTTGTGCTCTCTCTGTTCTTTGTGGTTCCTGAGTCACATGGCCTGTGCTGCAATGACTCTGATACCACAGGTCTGCTTTTCTAAGTTACCTCTAGCTGGACATTGTAGCAAAGGACAAAAAAAGTGTCACCTGGCACTTCTGCCCACTTTTTCATGTGGGTCCAGAGCTGACACCAAAGCTTCATGGCTTAAAATTTCATCTCACTAGAAAATCAGTCTCTCCAGGGCTATCCAATCCCAACTGACCAGCCCTAAACATATGCACAGAGGAGCAAAGCTAAAGGGACTCTTTGGGTCGATTCTATACGTGTGTGTATGTGTGTGTGTGTGTGTGTGGTGTGTGTGTGTGTGTGTGTATTAACAATAGTTAAAGTAAAGGTCATAAATTTGAGAAGCGTGAAGTGGATAGGGGAGGAATTGGGGGTCAATGAGGAATAGAAATGATGTGAATACAGTAGTCATGTATTAAATTCTCATAAAAAAATTTTTTTATTAAAATATGTGTATCATAAACCAGGCACTTGGGAGGCTGAGGCAGGACTGAGTTTGAGAGCAGCCTGGACTACAACAGTAGTACCCTGTGGCAAACAAGTAAACAATTAAAACAAAAATAACAGTGTATCCCATAGTGGTTGCCTTGGGAACCAGTGCCAAGCAGGGATGGACAGGTCCTATTTTATGCTCCCGATCTGACCTTGTCTTCATGAGAATTTGTCTTCATGAGAATTCACTGTACTACCTGCAATGTAGTGTAGTGGCTTGTGCCACAGTAGTGTACAGGGTCTGGGGACAACTTAATGGTCAGTTTCCTTCTCTTACCAGGTGGGTCCTGGAAACCACTCTAAGCTTATCAGGCTTGGTGACAGCCATCTATAGCCAGCCATTTCTCCAGCCCTGTGGCTTTATTTACTGTTAAAAATGTGTATTCACTTTTTGAGAATTTCATACTTGACTTGCACACATTCTGATCTTACACACTTCCCACACCTTCCCGTAACTCTTCCAGATCTACCCTCAATGTTCTCACAACTTCCTCCCTCTCTCTCTCTCTCTCTCTTTCTCTCTCTCTCTCTCTCTCTCTCTTCTCCCTCTTTTCCTAACAGCTCAGATTCCAATGTGCACTTCCATGGGCATGGGGCCATCAGCTGTCAGCAGGGCCTCAGCTTGGGCAGAGATGTGGGAGCCCCTCCCCCACTCCGTGCGCACACCATTTTAATCCCGTCTAATTTGCTTTGTTTCAAAATTGTTCTCAAGACATAGTGGAAGCTAGAAACCTAACTCAATCAAGTCATCCCTGTGACAGAGTCCATGTTTTCTCAGCAGTTTTTTCCTTGTTTTAATATTTATACTTAGAGAGGCAGAGACAGGAAGAAATGCCATTACCCATCTTACTGTAATTAGCTCTAAAGCTGGGGGGGGGGGCGCAGGTGTCTTCTGGAACCTACATGGCCCTCAGGGTGAATCAAGTGGTAAAAATTCTATAATGTTCTTCTGGGGCATTCATAGCTTTTCTCAAATTCTCCATTTCCCTAATCTAAAAAAAAAAAAAAATCTAAAAACAAAAGTCAGAGGATTCATTTTATTGGTTTTGAAACAGACTTGCTCTATAGCCCAAACTGGTCTTGAACTCTTGACGTGCCTGTCTCAGCTTCCATGGTATTGGAAAGCTGAGGCAGGTGTGAACCATCCATGCCTGTCAAAAGCTAGCCCAGGCTTCAACTCTTGAACTCAAAAATCCATGTTACGCTGCCTTCCAATGCTTCCAACCCAGCCCACAGAACCCACCAACCGCATTGTGCAAGTAAGCCCTGCTCATTAAAGTTCACATGCTTGCCGATACACAAAAAAGCAGATTCCAGGCAGGCATAATTACACATGCCTTTAATTCCAGAGGCACGAAGACCTCTGTGAGTTCAGGGCCAGCCTAGTCTACAGAGTGATTCCATGCCAAGCAGGACTATATAGTAAGACCTTTTCAAGGAAAAAAAAAAAAAACGTAGCAAATCCCCTTTGACTCTCCTGTTTCCGTGAGACACTGCAGCCAGAAAGTCAAAGGCTATCTCATTGTGGCTAGGAACAGCCACAGTAAGGCAGAATGTACACAAAGGAAACTCATCATATTTCTTTACGAAACCATATTTATTAAAATTTCTCTACAAGTTAGCAACAATGTGCCACTATTATCTTTCCTCACACGCACAGGAGACCTAGTGTTTCCAGCTGTCCAGGTGAATGCCCAGGCCAGCCCCGAGTCCTCAGTCAGGGAATGTATCATAGATACAGGAGCTGGACGATACCAACAGAGGCCTGTCCCTGCTCCTTCCCCAAGTCCCTGCATTCTCTCAAGATTATATTGCCAACAATCATTCACATTTCACGTGGCTCTAGACACACAGGTTCCTCAGACAGACACAGACGAAAAAACAAGCCTCAGAGCCAAATGACAACAATCAGACATATGTATAAAAGGTAAAATATATATACAAATACAAAGCACACAGTACATGAGGTATACACGGCATTCTCTCAAT
Organism: Mastomys natalensis; assembly: GCA_021653895.1. Taxonomy (NCBI): domain Eukaryota; kingdom Metazoa; phylum Chordata; class Mammalia; order Rodentia; family Muridae; genus Mastomys; species Mastomys natalensis. The sequence goes on along the minus strand of JAJTUV010000990.1, from coordinate 309,273 downwards.
GTTAGTAGTCTGCCTAGGCATAGCCCTTAAAGATGCCTGCCGGCTTCTGTGCCATCTCTCAGAATACAGTAATTTTGTTACCCGTTTAACCACCTGGTTTCAGCACTGTCCCAGACAGTGACAGCCATTTCATCTGTATTTTTTTTTTTTTTTAATGCAACTTTCGGCAGTTTCTCTGAGAAGCTTCATTTCCTGTAGGGAAAACGTTTCCGTCTCCAGAAGCGTTCAGGCAGAGGCTAGGTCCCCACCTGCGGAACGTGAAGCATGGGATCTCTGGTAGGCAGAGAGGAGAGAGAACTTGCATCGGATGAGTTTTAAAGCTCTTTCCAGCTACATTTTCAAGGTTCTCTCCATCACTCCAGAGCCAGCTTCAAAGATGGGTCACAAGCAACACAACATGTGAACCCCAAAGAGCCCAGCATGGGAAACTGAAGACCCTGGATGCCAGAGGCACAGCAAACCCATGGGAGGGCAGTGTCCAGTTTCCTTCTGGAAATTAATCTGAGAATCTTCCAAGACTGTCTCAAACTCACTTTCTCTGAAGCAGAGAGACAGTTCGCACATGCTCCTGAGAGAGCAGGTTGGAGAGTCTCCTCCCCCTTGTCCAAATACACAAAATGTTCCACCCGGAGATGGTTCCAGGGGTTGGCGTTGGGTGCACAGGCTAAATGCTGCCATATTTGAGGGGAGCCCTAAGAGCTAACGGATTCCACATGATCAAATCCATTTCTTTAAAAACATTGCTGTCTGACTGAGCTCAAGAGTTCTCAAACAGCCAAGATCTTGAATCTCCCAATACTTTTCCACAAAAAGCTGTGACCGCTTTTCATAGCTGCAGGGGACAGGTCCCAAGGTGGGGAGGCGGGGAACATTATTGCATAGGAGGTCTTGGCTCTGGGGGGAGAGTCTGGGTTCGGGCACGCTCTAGGTTTTCTCACTGTCTGTTCCAATGCTGGAACAAAGTCATGGGTGAGTATGCGGCGAGAGAAAGGCTTAAAAAAAAAAAGTTAAAAAAGAAACTTCTGATAGGAGAAACTGCAGCAGCAAGGGGAGCCTTCAAAACAAGTCCAAAGATGACAGGTTTGTCGCTCCAACCGATTGCCACCTTGTTCAAATGCCACTGTGCGAAGTGCTTCCTTCCCATTCAAATGTTCAAGTTCACTACCCTGACCACGTGGGATGCCCGTTAGCTTCAAAGCATGTGGCACCCTTGCATCTAACATGGGGACAGTCACGATGGGTCATCGAAAAGGGGACACCTCCTCCATCGAGCAGCTAATCCGAGTGCATGCTGGTCAAATCAAGTCACTCAGCCCAGAGAGGTGGCACCACACTTGAGCCCCCACAGGGACAATGGTGCTCCATCCCCAAATCTGGCTGGCACTATGTAAGAGGGCCTGCCCACCATTAGAAATGCCATGTGTGAGAATCATGAGGTTTCTCAGGTTTTTTTGGGATTAGCAGAAGAAGGAACTAATGTCATTGTCCTCCCGGTACTCGGGAACAATCTGGTCTGAAGTTCCTATTTCTGAGTCAACATACCCGGGTTCCAAGACATATTCGAACCAGGGATGGAGTAAGATCTCAGGAGCTGTGAGTCTCTCAGAAGGTTCTCGCCTCAGGAGGCTGCGGATGAGGCACCTGGCTTTGGGGGAAACATGCTCAGGAATGCAGAACTGTCCACGACGGATTTTGGAGAAAAGGGCACTCGGGTCTGAGTCATGAAAGGGGTATCGTCCGACCAAAAGCGTGTAGAGCATCACCCCAAGGCTCCAAACGTCCGCTGCCTTTCCGGAGTAGGTCCCAGTAGTGTTGAGGATCTCGGGGCTCACGTAGGCTGGACAGCCATGTTTGTCTGACAGCGTATCATCCTCACCCTTAATGATGTGTGTATCTTCCAGGCTTTCCAGTCTAAGCTGGGTTCTGTGGGAGAGAGAAACGGAGCTATTATTTTCAGACCAGCTGCTATGGAAAAACAAGGCCTTCCCAATAACAGTGCCCACAGGCACTAACAGCCAAGGCCGTTGGAATGTCATTTACCCCTTCATCTAGTAAGCACTGCCCTGCAAACACCCAGGACGAGTGATTTCACAAACCACTACAAACTGCAATAAATGTTTGCAAAGTATTGAGAGAGTGCCCAGGGCGGGAGGGTATGATGCAAAGTCTCAAATAATATTCATGATGGTAGAGCTTATAAGAGATATCCTAATAGGGTTACACAACTGACAAAGTCCACATTGCAGAATGGGAAGCTAGTTGCAGGGGAAGACTGGCATGTTCTACAAAGTTGTCAGGGGAGAGTGAGGGTATGTGTCCTCCTTCCTCAGGTGGGGCCTGTGTATCCTATGTGTCACCAGTCTCTTACTGTGACACTGACTGCCCAGGCCTGTCGACGCTACTGCCACATCAACAAAATTTCATTCACCAGAGTCCCAGCTGCAATAACTTGAGTGGGACCATGACGAGAAATGTTTAATTACATTTATTGGACTGTTGGTTTCACGGCAAAGAACACTTCACCCTGACAGAGAAGTTATGTGAACAAGCACTGATGTGAGGCTGACTTATGTGAGGACTACAGGGTCCCGAAACACCCCTACGACTGCAGATCAATGTATATGAGTGTTTATCTTACATGAGAGTCTCTGTTTTATAGATAATCACTGTTAAAGAAGTCACTGAAGAATGTGATAGGAAGACTAGAAACCAAGACTAAAATGTAAAGAAACTATAGTCTAGAAGACCTTTGGTCAAAGGAACTCTTAAGAAGCTGCAGGTGCCTCCTGAGCCAGCCACCCACATCTTCTAGATCCCCCCCCCAGAACCACGTGGGGCACCTCTAATATCCATTGCCTGCTTCTCTGAAACAGGCCTATTTTAGTAAGTCACTTGTTGTGAAGTTACATGCAAACATTTGGTCAGTTCCTTTTCCTATCAAAGGTCTGGTGGTTTCTTTCTTTCTTTTCTTTTTCTTTTTTTCTTTTCCAGCCTTCCTGTTCCCTGGAGTGTAGTATACATGTGCTAACTTCAGTATGTCCTCAGCATGACCTCCTTGTTATGTAAAATACCCATTGGTTCTGTAAACGGAAAATATGACTCAACCCATGGTGGCTGCCCCTGATTGGCTCCTGTAGTACTAAAACCCTGCACCTGTGCTGGCTACATGAATAGCGTCAGCCTGTCGTTGCTTAACCCTCGGGTTACCAAACCCTATGCCCATGACACTGGCCTGTGCAATGCGGATTTCAAAAGCCGGTGAGGAGGTGTGTAGCACATGTTTCAAAAATAGGCATCACCATTATCAGAGAAGCACACACATTCCAGGAACCGGACACTTCTTCACAGCAAACAGTTGCTGCTCTTTGCTAATCGGTGTGTTTCGATAGTCAGTGCAAGGTCAGATGCAAACGCACTCTTTGAGGACTTCTGTAACTTTTTAGGGGGCCCTGGCTTTAAAGGTGCAGGTGGGGTAGGTCCTGGGTAACTATATTAGAGAAGGTAACTCACTCCCACAGGACAATTCTACTGACAGTCAATCTCTCTCTATCTTCCCACCACGGATGTAGTCTGTCTGCAGAATGAAGTGTGGTAGATCTCATGCTGCTTCCTGAATTCTCTTGGTGAAGCCCCACTTCAAATCTCAATGTCTCCTTATTCCCTTATCAAGCACATCTTGTCCTTATGAGGTAAGCCAGGAACTATATTTAGCAGTGCATGCTAGCCAACTTCCATTTATTATTCAATGTGTTATTTTCTGAAGATGGAGCCGATGAGACGTCTTTAAAACTCACCAGAGAATGTGAGCAAACTACTGAGGGGTGGGGGGTACAGAGGGAGCGAGGAGGGGGAGTGCAACTCAGGATGAAACAGCAGGAATTCGGTACGATAGGGAAGGTTGAAATTCTGCAAACACAACAGCATAACTAGCTCTGTAATGTCTTCTAGGTAGGTATGGCAGAACAAGGAATGGAAGTAAGGATTTGAGCACCTCTTGGAATTAGTACTGTCAAAGACAAGGAACACCTTTTCCCAAAAGACTGACCTTTCTGACAAGAGGAAATAAGCCTGAGCCTGGGACAGGCGCAGGAAGGGCAACTGGTCAACAGGTAGCATCCTCAAAAGCACCAAGGTGCCTCTAGGCCGCCCTATACTCCACCCAATGGAGCAGAGAATAAACATGGCCAGGACTTCCCAGATGCAGGACTTAACACTAAAAGCAGGGAAGACCTGAGGCCTTGCTTGAGTTTATCTTGCACCTAACTGCATGACCTGTACCTTTGGGTTTTTATTTTGTTTGTTTGTTTCCTTGGTTTGTTGTTGTTTGTTTGTTTGGGGGGGGTTGTTGTTGCTGTGTTCCAAAAGGCCACAAGAGGAGCTGTGGCAACTGCCTACCTCTCCTCTGTGGAGAAGACGAATTTCCTAAGCTTCAGGTCCCCCAGCACAATGGCCGACTGTGGCAATGGGCAACGCGGAAACAATCTGCTTGAAGAGCCGAGCGGCCTCCTCTTCCCGAAGCCTCTTCCGGCTTCGCACATAGGAGTGCATGTCTCCAAAGTCCTTCTCGAAGAAGACTAGCCTTGCTCTCCCCGAGGATCACTTCCACAATGCCAGTAATGTTTCTATGGGATGGCAGCTGGATATAAGGCCTGATTTTGTCCTGGTAGTGTTTAATGGGAAACACCTGTGGAGAGAAAAATGACCTGTTTAAGGGACTAGAAAGTCAGGGGGCCACCTCCCAGGTCCTATATGAAGCTGGGCTGGAGTGCTCAATCTTTGGGCTTTCAATGGCAACAAGCCCCATTCATATATTCTAGTCTCTACTCCTCTCAAAACGCCACCCTTAAACCTTGGATACCCTTAAAACCTTGGGATCTGGGCTAGCACACTCCCAAAGCCCACCTCCTACTGTAGGGCTATTGGAAGAACTGCCTTCTGCAAATGCTTTGTCTTTTAGGGGCCGTCAGCTCCTGGGAGCCAAGCAAGCCCAACTCCCTGCTGTAGCTCTTCCTAGCAGACTAAAAGTAGCCTAGTGGAATGTACCCCAACATCTCTAAGAGTGAAAAACATGCATGTGTCTCCCCTGCAAACCCAGGAGGCTCAGCAGAGCAGAGTCAAGGAATGTGGTGACTTTGCAGCCAACACGGGAAGCTGAGGCAGCAAACACGAAGAGCTGTCATTAGTCAGAAGGAACTGATGACTTGGAAGGAGAGACTGACAAAGCAGCCTTATGCAGCCTGCTTATGGCTGTGACTCAGGTGGGAGCAGCCTGCAGTTACTTTCTTACAGGAGGAGACAGGCACCTCTATACGGTCTTTTTTTTTTTTCCGTTTGTTTACTCGACCCCCATCCACCCGGGTTGCCCCACCCCAACAAAGGGTAGCAAATCCTCTAAGAAGCTGGCTGGTCTCTTTAAGGGCCTTTTGTTCAGTTCGGTTACTCATATCCTAGACGCAACTGGAAATGGTGACACACGGGCTGTCACCATCTGGATTCAGCTATTATCTGCTCGGAGGAACTGGAAGGGGTTGCACAATGACCTAGACCCACCCCACCTCTGAGGTGGCTGCTCTAGTACCAACTGGAAAGAAAAAAATCTCTCTGCTGCCCTCTCCTCCCGCCCCATCCGTTTCTCTCCCAAAACTGTTCTCATCCACCAAAGAAGAAAAGAGTTTTCCTCTGGGCTTGACCACGCATCTGATTTCACTCGGGTGGACAGTAGGTGGCAGCAGCAAACGGGAGAGGTGGGGCGCGCGTGGGGGCGGGGGGGGTGGCTTTCAGGTGAGTTGTTGGAAACCCAGATGCCACTTTTAACTCTAGGAGAACGAAAGGAGTCGGTAGGGCTCTCAGTAGCCCGGAGATAGTGTCCGGCTCACAAAGCGCAGACTGCGCAGCCGTCCTCGCCTATGCGCTCTCCCGGAGAGCCGGGCCATCCTGTATCTAGTTGTACTCCTCTTAATGTTGCAATGAAAATTGCCGGCCTCAAACTAAAGCGAGGGGAAGCGAGCCCCTGGAAGTTTTCCAATACTCCGTCCGACGCTGGCCAGAAGTCCTCCCAGGCTTAAGACCACCCCCTCCCAAAACTTCCTAGGCTGAGCTGTACGCTGGTCCCAACAGGAGTTCGAGTCCAGAAGCCCCTAGGTAGAAGTCGGATTCCGTCTGGTAGAACCCATGCCGCGAACCTCCGGCAAAGAGCTTGCCAGTTGCTCCCAAGTCCCGAGGAGGCACCCACTGCAGGGCGTCCTTCCAGGACAGGGGGAGGAGGGGGATGAGAGCAGGGCAATGGCATGGCCCTGGAATCCATTGCAATTCCAAACTTAAATGGAACGCCACGCGCTGGCAGGACAGAGCGCCAAAGAAAAGAACAGAGATAAAAGAACTGAACCCTACACTTCCTCTAGACCGCCGAACCCTCACCATAACACTCCACAGGAAACCCCTCAACCTCCAAAAAGACGAAACTGACCGAAATATCCTCCACATCCAACTCAACGCCCTTATGTGCTCTGCCAAACCTAAGCGCTGGCGGGAGTGTGATCCGGGTGGCCGGATCCTAAACACTTCTGTGGACGATCCAGACCCGCAACCTCCATCCCAAGATGCTTACCTTGCAGCGCAGCTCGCGGCCGGTGTGGATGCACAGTGCCCGGGACACATGATCGCGCTCAGCTAGGGGTAGCAGCAGGTAGTCGGCGATCCGGCTGGGCCCCGGTGCGCTCACACAGCTGCCGCCGGTCCCCTGCGCGGAGGGCGGAGGCTGAGGGCTGCAGGGCGAGCCAGGGGACTGAGGTAGTCAGGGGGACTCGAGCACTCAGAGAGGCGCGGACACTTGGCGCCACCGCTGCCGCGTCGTCCGTGTCCAGCAGGCGTTTGGCCGGGGTGCCCCGGGCAGCTGGGAACAGTAAAGCCGGACCGCGGGGCTGCGAGGCGCCGCTCAGGGCAAAACGCACGGGACCGACCCGCATCGCGGCCCTGGCCGGAGCGGCCCCGGCTTTGTAAATCCCTGGATCCGCGCTGCGACTTCCAGTCCGCGGGATGGAGTTTGCAGATAGATCTTGGATCGGTCCCCAAGAAAGCAAAACGAGAGCCGTTCCTGGACGCTGGCGTTGTACAAGAGAACCACGCTGGCCACGCGTCCAAGGGTGGGAGGCCACCTAAGGTCCCCAGACCCTCACAGGCACCAGGTCAGGGCGCCTCGCTGGCCGCCGCTATTGTTGCCGAGGCTGTGGATAGTCCGGGACGTGGAGGGGGCCCGAGTTCCCGGGTGCTGAGCCTCGAGGATAGGATTCCGCAGGCTCGTTGGCTTCACCAAGCAAACGCACTTCCCAAAGCAATTAGTCCTGAGTAAAAGCCGGTGCAACTTTTTCCGCGCCGCTCGGGATCCTGCGCGCTCCTGGGCTCCAGGCGTGTGAGCGAGCGAGACGCGCTCAGAGAGAGAGTGACTGAATGGAGTGTGTGCGCCGCACTGATCCCGGCCAGTGCACTCCTTCTCCTTTTCCTCCACCTCCTCCGCCTCCCGGTGACTCACGCTGTATACACACACACACTCACAGCCGGGCTGTGTAAACAGTTGGGAAGCCGGGTTGTGCAATGAGGTGGCTGCGACGACTCTGGCCCCGTCGCCCGGCTTGTAGTCACCGGAGCGGAGGGAGGAGACTAGGGGGAAGGGAGGTGGAGTTGGAGGCTGGGACAGTAGGGGGTGGCCGGAGGCCTGGGGATGCTCCGATCGCGGCGCCTAGGCGCAGGTGGGAACGTCCCGGGACGTCCTGGGCGCGCGCACACGCCCCCCGGGTTGGGCTGGGCAGCAGGCTGCGCGCGCCCTACCGCAAGCCCGCGGGCTGGTAGCCCAGGGAGGGGGCGGAGGAAAAGCTCCCGTGACGTCAGGTTCCCGGGGAAGTGGGCGGGAGGGGCGGGGCAGCGGGGGCGAAACGACTGCTGATTGGTGCGCGCGCATCATTCACACAACACAATGGATCGCGAGCTCCCGGCGGCCGCGCGCACCTCCCGGCTCCGCACCGCAGCTGGCGCGACCCAGTGGTCACGCCTTCACCCTGGTGGGTTCCCCGCGCCGTTCTGCACTTTGGGGAGCTCCCGGTGGAGCTGTGGGCGCCCCCGAGTCGCGGCTGCAGCCGGAGGAAGGGGCGAGAGGAAAGGTGATGAATTCCATTATCAGTCATTCACCCCCACGCGGTAGTTCCGGGGAAGACCTGTGCGTGGTAGTCAATGTGGCTTTTTTTTTTCTCCCTCTTTTCCTGCCCCCTCCCAACTCTAATCCCTAGCGTCTGTTCGCTTCCACAAATAGAACCTTCTGTTGGATGAAATAAAAGCAAACACTGGGCCTTCTGCTCTGCCTCCACCTCCACGCCCCTCCCGCGCCTGCCGCCCGCCCGGATTGCACGGAAATAGCCTCTCCAAGCTCCTGGGCCGCCCCTTCGCGGTGACTCGCAGAAAGAGCTTCCTGAGCTCCGGCCGGTGGGAAACAAAGGATGTGGGGAACTGGCGGAAGGGGCCCACGTGGCTACCGCCAGATTCCTGTCCCCTCCCGCCTGCGTTCGCGCCCGAGGGTCTAGGGCGCCAATGCGGCCAGGAGTATTGGATCCTGGGGTACGAGTCATTCTATCCACTGCCAAGGATACTACCTGCACGCGGACAAGGTCCCGTGTATACTTTCATGCAGTTTTGAGTTTGTGTGCTCTTGAAACTGTGTGCTCTTGAACCCTGCTCCCTGGAAACAACTTGCAATCACATTTTGTGTTGCTGGGTTTTGTTTGTCGTTTTCCCCCTCCACTTCTTTTGCAAACCGGGTCAGTTTGGAGTCTCCAGATCCTCACTTAGCATAGATACCTATTATCAAAGTCTTTTCTTGCATTTATGCTGAATAATTAATTTTCTAAAACCAGGTCAAGCCCGAGAATAAATCCTTTCATCATTAATTCTCCAGCCATTCAACAAACGCTAATTAAGCATCTCCAAGGGTTAGGCGCTGGGGATTAGGAGACTTAAATGGAAACAGTAGTGATAATTGGCATCAGTTGTGGTCCAGGGGGTGCAGGCTCCTTGTCCTCAGCATTTTGCATACGTTATGAACTTTAGTTTTACACTCACTTCATAGGATTACATTTTGCTCCATTTGATTTAAAAAAAAAAAAAAAAAAAAAACCGGAAGCCTGGAACTCTTAGCATCCTTGCTGTGATTCAAAGGCTATGGGAAGCAGCGCTTCTAGAGCACTCTTGTAGACTCAGAGGCGACCACGACTTCCCAAGAAAGGAACGGTTAGGGAGGCCTCCATCGGATTATGAGGAGAGCTACTATAAACAGCAGCTCGGCTAGGAGAAGGGGGGATGTACAGAAGGGCAGGGCGACTCTCCCGGAGGGGAGCTGAATCTTGACAGATTGTTGGGACCAAGTGTGTTTAGGAAGTTGCACTAAATCCTGAGGTTTTTTTATCTGTCAAGATTCTTTCCTGAAGGAATCTTACGATCTGCTGAACCTCAAGCTGGGTCTATTACTGGATGATGAACCCGATACTGTTACCGGTATCTTAACCTGAATGCTGTACCTCCCTCTTACCCTTTCTGGGAGATAGATACATCACCACAGACCACCGTTGCCATGACATCTCAGCTAAACATGTGCCCTCTTCTACTCTGCTCAGCTCCCTGGGATGGCCTTCACAAACTCACTGGGCTTTTTATTTTTTGCCCAGTATGACCAGTGGGAGGCTCTGGAAGACCATGAGCAGGTGGGAGGCAGAAGAGAGTTACCAGGAGATACCCTTCTCCCTGCCTGGGCGTCCAGCTATAGCGAGCTCTCTGTGTGATGATTCCCTGGACAGCCACGCTTCTCTTTGAGACTGGATTTTTCTCCCCGGTTGCTGCAATGGAATAGCATTGATGTGACTGAAACAAGCCGAGCTGCCCCTCACAGGCAATGGTGGAAGGATAAAGCCCTGTCCTCTTGCCAGAACCTGTACTCCATCTGCATTCCCAGTTTCCAAACTCTCAGCTGGAAGCAGTGGAAGCCTTCTTAGATTGCAATGAGCCTAACTATTCCTTCTGCCCTATCCAGCTCCTTTCCTGCCTTCCCTTGTTGGGTACCACATCCTCCATCCCGTTTCTCATTTCCAGTGGAAATGAATCCTGGGGAGCCTAGTCTACAGCCTCCTCTCTACAAGGGCTCACTCCAAGGATTCTGGCTCCTGGGATCAGGTGATACCATCTTGTCCTCCAGTCCTAGGGTGACTGCAGCTTCCTGGTGTTAAAATCTGAGTCGCCCTCAGGACTATTCTTTGTTCTTTCATTTCTGCTCTTCCAATATCTTTGGAACTAGTTCCCCACAGAAAATTCTTCTTGGTAAACTTGTTGACCTGAATTCCGTTTCCTTGTCTAGCCCCTTCTCCACCAACCTTCAACTTAGTACAAGACTCTGAACCATGAAACCATCCCTTCAGCCAACAGCGAATACGTACTGTGTGTCAGGGTACCTTCTAAGTGCTGTGGACAAAGTAAAGCTGCCTCTCTCAATTCCTTTTATGCACAATAGAGGATCCCTTGAAACTTGAACCTAATAGCATCAGGCTCTGGCCTAACATAGAAGGACTCGTGGAGGAAATCCACATCCCATATTAGAAAAGTAGGCCTTCGTTCAGGGCTCACTTCCCTTTCAAGACTCATCTTTTTCATCTCCTGGTCTCTGTCCTACTCATGCCGGATCCTGGCAGGGCCCCAAACACACCTGCCAATTCACACCTCTGCACAGTTGCCCGAAATGTTCCCTCCCACTAGAATCTTCTTCCTCTGCCAGGCTAATGAGCTCTTACTCATCCTGCAAAACACCTTCTATATTTTCCCAGCACCTGCAGTCAGGTGTAAATTGCATCCAGCTGCAAGGCCGTTTCATCTCCTGTGACTCTTTCCACTGGACTGCATTTCCAGGAAAGAAGGGCTGGACTATATTCACTCTAGCCCCAAGCTCAAGGTTAATCACAAAACAGGGGTACTTCAAGTCCCTGTGGGATGATGGTCACCCACAGGGACTGCTGGTGATAAGGGACTGTTGGAAAAAGCAACACCTGGGCAGAGATAGGATTGGAAACTCCATGACACATTTCAGAGTTAAACACAGAATCCTGTCTAGAAGATGATAGGCTGTAGATAGCCCAGGAAAGCGGGAAGTTAAGTTTTGAAGGAATGTGTGCAGGAACGGCTTATGGACCACTGACAGAGCCTACCATTCACAAGGACAAGGGAGTGAACCTGTCTTGATTTGGGTCCCAGGGATTTCTTTGCTGCCAAGTCTGGACTGAACTTCCCTCCAGTTTCTCAGGTACTGACCTGACAGCCAGCTGCTCTTTTTGTACCTTGATTGTCTCACCTGTGTAAAGGGTCTCAGAAAGACCTGTTTTTCTTTCCCTGCAAGGGAAACAAGTAGCTATAATATTTCAAAGTACTTTGGGGAAATTGGCTTGTACCTGAATGTGACCAGGATTGTGAAAGCTCGCCACAGCCCAGAATTCAAAAGGGCCTTTACATGAAAACCCAAGACAATGAATAAAACCTATTAGTCAATAGGATGCAGGCAGGAAGTAATTCTTCCTGGTTAAATGGTGGTGATGTTGGCTCTATAACAATGTCTGCCACATGGTACCACTTGCCAGCTCCTCTGCTACATTGGCAATGTGAGTTAGAATCCTCCCACACTTCCTCCCTCCCTCCCTTCCTCTGTCTCCGTCTCCCTCTCCCTCATCCTCTCCCCCTCTCCCTTCCTCCTCCCCTCCCCTCCCATGTGTGTGTCTATGTGTCTGTTGTCTCTTTGTGTCTGTTTTGTTGTCTCACTCTGTCTGTGTGTGTGTGTTCGCACCCACGCACACGTGTGTATGTATATTCTGTGTGTATATCTGTTCTCTGTGGGGGAGGGGGTTGTGTGTGTGTTGTGTATAAGTGTGAACACGTCAGGCAGTGGTGGCGAATGCCTTTAGTCCCAGCACTTGGGAGGCAGAGGCAGACAGATTTCTAAGTTCGAGGCCAGCCTGGTCTATGAGTTCCAGGACAGCCAGGGCTATACAGAGAAACCCTGTCTCAAAAAAAAAAAAAGTGTGAACACATGTCCTACGTAGCCTCAGCACTATGCTGAGTTGGGAACGGATGCTCGGTCCTGGTTGAGTTGGGGAGGGGAGGTTGACTTAGCCCTGACTTTTCAGGAACCCACACATTGCACAACACAGGGAAGCCCTTATTGATTTCTCTGGAGGAGGCTGAGCTGCTGAGCTTCATTCATTCTGGTGAGTGCCAAGGTAGGGACATGACAGCAATGCCGGGGAGTTCTGCATGGTCCCCTCACTGCATCGAGCAGGACTGACGTGGTGCCACCTGGGGTTCCATTTCCACCTCTCTATTTTTCTACACACAGAGCTTCCCCACCACCACCACCACCCCCACACACAGAGCAGAGTAGACCTGGGCTGGCTTCATTACATTCCCTAAATCCATGTTCCAGAGGATGAATCTGAAACTTTGGAACCTGTTTGGGGAAGACAATATTTCAAAAGCTGGGACAGACAGAAATAGACATGTGTTACATTGCTACCATGCATCAGACCCTTTCTAATTGTTTGATGTTCAAAGCAATCTTAGAAAACATTACCACTGTCTGAATCAAAGCAGGAACAGGCTAAAAGGAACCTGTGTGACATCATGCACCTGGAAGGTGGCCATGCTAGATTTAGACTCTGGCTGCCAGGCCTCAGCCATGCCTTTCTTTTCTACTTTAGGTACCGTTCCTCTCTCCAAATGAAGAGAAACTTAATTGTTTTGAGACATTGTCTTACAGCGTTGACTGGATTGACCTTGAACTTCTGGGCTCACATGATCTTCTAGCCTGAGTAGCTGGGACTGTGAGTGTACACCACTATGCCCAACTGATTAAAAAAAAAAAAAATCTGAACACTTCTTTTATTCTAAGAGCAGAGGTCTTCACAGGCCTTCCCTGGCTGCTGTGGGGAGTAGCCAGTAGACTAGAGGACAAGTGCAGCTTCTGATCTCTGAGCATTTCTCCTCCTCTTCCTGCCTGTGGCCCAGCCACCAACAAACAAAGGCCTCCAAGGCAGGATACTGAAGTGGACATGTCCGACGTCCAGTTGCACAAATCCCATTGCCTATTGGCTCTTCCTCATTCTCCCACTAAGCCAGACTGACACATTATCAGTGACAACAAGTCACCTAAGGTCAGAAAAAGACTCCCTTGGCCGAGGGACAGTGAGTGGTCCATCTTACAATCACAACACTCTGGAGGCTGAGGCAGAAGCACAGATCTAGCCTGGTCTATAATGACCAGAAGCTTTCTCAAAAAGAAAAAAAAACAAAACCCAGATCCTCCTGGTTGGAGTTGTGTAGCTTAGTGGTATAGTGTCTGCCTGCCATGCCTCAAGGTCTGAGTTCAAATCCCAGCACTCACACAGACAAAGCTAGTCAGGTATGGTGGCACACACCTATATACCTATAATCCCACTATGTGGGAGACAGAAGCAGGAAGATCAGGAGTTCAAAGTTATCCTCAGCTACATAGCAGGTTCTGGGCCAATCTGGGCTCCTCTCAAATACACATAGTCAAAACCAGACTCCTACTTTCTAGAAACATGTTCTAGGCCTTTGATACACAAAATGCTTGGGACCTGGATACCTGAAATTTAGCCTAGCAAGGCAAGTGGAAGTTTTGCACAGGCAGTCCCTGCCTTGTCCTGTGGGGTAGGGTGTGTGGATTACTAGGTCTGAGGGCCCCTACTGGAAGGCTCCTAGGACTTTACAAAGATCCTCTTCCCCATAGGGTCCAATGCTTGTAGCTGCCTGTTACTTTTAATATGTTCTTCCTTTTGATTATCTACGGTAAGAATAGTCTCTGCACCTCAGGCATGAAGAGGGATGGGAAGCATGATACAAGTATATGCTGGGTAGAAACATAACAGAACCCAGGACATACAGAGGAAAGGTTGACGTAGCCAGGAGAAGAGGGGGAACCGGCCCCGAGAGGTGAAGTTAGAGGGCTGCTGGCAGTGTGTTGCTTCCTCCCTGTGCATCTCCACATGCACTGTCAGGGTGGATGGGCTGGAAACCCCTCAGACAGAGGCTGGGGACTCTGCTGTACATCTAGCTCGCTTTGCTTTTTCTGGGACCATGGCTGTAGGTGTCTTGGGAAGTCTCTCTAACTCCTGTCTCGCTGTTCAATTTTGTCTTTATTCCTTGTTTAGCACCTGGACAAAGACCAGCCTCCCTACCCCCAGGATGGCAAATCTCTCAAGCCCCAGCATAGGCTTGGCAAGCTGTCACCCTTCCAAGGGTCCACTGCAAGCAGCTAGGGAAGCAGCTAGGACCAAAGGCAGCATAAAGTAGCCGGTGCTGATGGAAACCACTGTCACCTGAATATCTCCTTTGCATGGGAGGTATTCTACTACCAGTGGAAGGGGCATAGGTCCATGGCAGAAGAGACTGCATTCAATACCTGGCTCTGACACTGAGTCTCATGATAAACTTAAACAAATCACTCCCTTCTGGGGCCTTTGCCTCTGTTTTCTTCGCTCCCTTTCTGAATGAAGATGTCAAACTGCTGGTTTTCAAACTGGATTTCCTGGATCCTTATGATTTTGTGGTGGTGCCCCTTAGAAGGAGCAGGAAGCTACTGAGGACATCTCAGCCCCCTCTCCCCCCACTCCATTGACTTTCCATCCAGTGTGCTAGATAGACCACGTATTAGACAGTTTCTGTAAGATACTATAGATTCAGAGAGAAAGGTGTGAAAGCCACTGGCTTTGGTGATCTTTGAAGTCTCATCTATTGGAATGCTGGCTGATATGGTTTATAATGCAGTGGCATGATGTGGCGGGAAGGAGGCCTTAGCAGGCCCATGCTGAAGCACCCCCCCCCCCGCCCCAGGTACCAGCTACACACAACAGGTCTAATATAAAATGAAGTTTACTCTGGGGCATGGGAAGGTGGGGTGAGAAGGGAGTAGAGGCAGAGAAAGAGAGGGGACAGAGAGAGAGAGGGACAGAGTGAGAGAGAGAAGAAGGGGAAGAGGAAGAAGAAGGAAGAAAGGGGAAAAGAGGCCAGCTGGGAATACATGGAAGGGGGAGGAAAGGGAGGGAGAGTGAGAGAAAGAGAGACGAGAGAGAGAGAGAGAGAGAGAGAGAGAGAGAGAGAGAGAGAGAGAAAGAGAGAGATTGAGATTGAGGCCAGAGGGGGTGCAAATAGTCCTTTTATAGCAAGCCAGGCTCTTTCTTACCTGGCTATTGCTAGATACCTGTTGGGAGGAGCCTAGTTCCTTATCTTAGAGTGTCCAGTCCGTCTTGGTCAGGAAGTAGGCTGTGCAACAGCATCAGGCAGCTGGACGCTTTGCATCTGTCGTCAGGAAGTCCAGAGGAGACATGAATGCTGGTGTGCAACTGGATTTCTTCTTTTTAGTCAGCCTAGAAACACAGCCCATGGGATGGTGCGAGTCCCATTCAGAATGGGTCTTCTGACCTCAGTCGACTCAGTCTAGAAAGTCCCTCCCAGCCATGCTAAGACTGGATTAAACTGACAATCAGTATTAAGCATCATGGTCAGTATTTCATGTAGACGGTGTATACTACCACCAAGTCAAGCTAAGTCTTTCATTGAGTGGCACAAGTCAATAGGTGGAAGCCTACAGGCCAAGAGTGTTTGTTACCCTTTGTGATCCCATCTCAGTACCAGGGACTCTTTGGGCCATGAGGTATGACTGCTACCATCCTCATTGTTTCTAACTGTCTATCATCCGCCACTTCGAGTTTGCTTCCCCAGAAAGGTCTCAAGAGCAGAAAAGTTAAGGATAATAGATTTGCCCCAACTGACGGACAGGAAAAGAAAGTGGCCAAGGAGGAAGGGTTCCCTGACTTCCTCCTGTCTGCCTAGCCCAGACACTTTCCCCTTTGAGACACAGAGCTCCTTGAGTCTAGTTCTCCCATGATTACACTGGCCAATGAAGTCCAAGAAAAGCATGGTTTCAGAGTCCCCTGGCTGGGTCACCAGGAGTCACACAGCTTGTCCCTTGTTCACCGGGACAATGGAACTTACAGCCTCAAGCAGGCAGGTAAGAGTCCCACAACCCTTGAGAATACCATTCTCTAAAAGGTCACAGGAGGCTATTCTGGTGTGGCTCTGTCCTACTGCTGGCTAGAACAGGCACCCTTTGCTGCGGATAGCACCTTCTACCATCAGAGAGCTCGGGCCAGCAGAACGGAAAGTTCCCTGATATGCACAGCCACATGGGAGGGGCTCACTAGCCACAGTTACCTTTTCTTGTCCTGCCAGAATCCAGGCCCTGGTAGCCCCTTGAACATCTCTAGAATCTGGAAAGGTCCCACTTCAGACCTTAGAAGCTGCCCCAGCACATCGCTGAGTCGTCTTAACACATAAAGCGTTTGTCAAACGCAGGTATAGAAACCCATCCGTGGGCTGTATTTCCTCTTATGAGACAGAGAGACAGAGACAGAGAGACCACCAAACTCACAGTAATGTGATCTGAGGTCTGTGAACTATTTTGAAGTCATTTGCCTAAGCCAGAGTCACTTGTCATCTATTCCATGTTGATTGCACTGGTGGCAATAACGCACCTTGTGGTACTTTGTACCAGGCACTGTGTTGGACACAGCACGGAGGCAAGTGACTCCTTGGAGCAGGAGGGCCAGCTGTACTGGAAGACCTTCACAGACCTCTACAACCAAAGGCTGAGTTCACTGACAATGGGAGTGTCAGAGGTGCCTGGCCTTGAAGCTGTTCCTGGAATTGGATACCCGGTGAGAATCCGGCTGTTAGAGGCAGCCTTCCATCCGGCACAGCAGGATGCGCACATCAGCAGATCAATGAAAACATTACTGTCCAGATGAGCCGGCTGCAGGAAGCCACTTTATCAGAAAGTGACTTACGCAGATGGAATCTGCAAACTGTAGCAGATATTAAGAAGGGTCTGACAGTCCGAGTGACTCAAAGTTATCTCTGGCCCTGTGAGAGAAGTCATCTCAAGGATGTGGTTCTGATCCCGGGAGTGTTAGGACAGAATGCTTCTTGAGCCTGTGTCCTTTGGAGCGGAGCGAGCCATTCCTGGTGCATAGAATCTAGAGACACCGGTTCCATCCAATATAGCTCCAGCCCTTCATCAGCAGGGTCAAGGTCAGCTCTCAGAAACATCCGGGGTCCGCTGGCTGGCAGGAACTGAGACTCGGGAGTACAGACACTCAGCTAAGAGTGCACACACAGTACTTCCTGTTCAGTCATGGAGTGTTTCCTGCCATCAAAATCCAAATTATATTGTAGGGTGCATTCTAGAAATGAAATGACTCCTAATGTTCAGTATTCTTACAATAGTTCTATTTTTTTGGTGTGGGTGTGCACGAGGGTGTGCATGTGTGTGGGGGGAGGCCAGAGGTCAACTTTTCTCAGGTGTTGTTCCTCAGGAACTGTTTGCTTTAAAACAAATTTATTACATTTCAATGAATGAACTAGTTCATATTATTTATTTATTTCATGTGTGTGTTTGAATATGCACATGTATGGAGGTCAGAAGACAGCTTTTGGGAGTTTTCTTTTTTCTTCTTCTTCTTCTTCTACCATGTGGGATTGAACTCAGGTCTTCAGGCTTGGCCACAAGCACTTTTATCCTCTGAGCCATCTCACTGGCCCCATTTTAATCTGTGCGTGTACACAAACATGTCAAGGCTCATCACTTATCAGTGTGTGGAGGTCAGAAACAATTTTCAAGAGTTGGCTCTCGTTACCATGCCAGACCTGGAGACCATACTCAAGTCATCGGGACTTGGTAGCAAGCAACTTTATCTACTGAATCATCTCCAAGGATCCACTTTGTTTTCTGAGACAGAATCTCTCATGGGCCTGGAGTTTGTGCTTCAGGGTAGGCTAGGTGGCCTGCGTCAAGCCCCAGAGACTTACACCTATCTCCATCTCCCGAGAACCGAGTTTATAAATGCATACCAGCATGCATGGGTTTTGTACATGGGGCCTGGGTGTTGGATTCAGGTTCCTGTGCTTGCAAGGCAAGCAGTTTATCAACATTGCTGTGTCGTCGCCCTATTTTGATGGTTTGAAGACTGGGTCTCTTATAGCCCAGACTTGTCTCAAACTCACTATGTAGCTGAGGATGACTTTGAACTTGTGATCCTCCCGCCTCTGCCTCCTCAGTGCTGGGGTACAGTGCCCATCCAAATTGCTACATTTTACTAGTACCAGTCAATGCCAGTCCCTTAGTATATTTAATTTATAAAGGAAACTTTATCATAGATCTGCTTATACGGGGAAGAACATGGTATGTATAGGGTTCTATAGTTTCAAACACCCATTGAAAGTTTCAAATGTAGCTCAGTGGGTAAAGGAGATCACTGAACAGTCCACTTGTTTCCACATTACCTCACTGGATAGAACATTGTCACATGGCTTCCTCAGACTACAAGCTTGCCGGGAGATCCCTCCATGAGGCCAAGATGATGGAGGGCTAGGGGGATGTGCCTTGAACCCACTCTGATTTGAATGGCTAATAAGACTGTTTTCTTGTGTAGCTGGCCATCAGCCAGCCAAGGATGTGACCGAGAGGAGAGAGAGAGAGAGAGAGAGAGAGAGAGAGAGAGAGAGAGAGAGAGAGAGAGAGACACTGCTCTGTCCATATCTGGACTGTGATTTCCAGATGCAGAACTGTGAAAGAATAAAGGTCTGATGCTTCCTCTGCCTGTCTCTGATGCCCATTGAGGCAGTTTTCACAGACCACCAGCAGCAACAGATCAGCCTGGTCCCCTGGAACCATGGTGGCACTGGAGAGAACTAGAGGTCAGGTCTCTGGAGGAAGGACCACGCCACGAGGACACTGTGTGGGTAGCTGTCTGCTCCCTGAACCCCTTTACTCCTCAGTTTTTGCTCCGGCTTACCTTGTTCGGATGGAGGGTATTATCCCCCTAACTCTTCTCTCACACCTGGTCTCCTGCATTGGAAACCAATCTGATGCCATAAGTGGGGTGTCCAGGGCCAAGTCATCATTTCCAGTTCCTTGGGGACAGTGATTATGCTGATTAGGCTTCAGCAGTTTGTCCTAGGCTGTGGCGTTGGCCTGTTTCCATGGTGTAAATTCTCCCACGGTGGCTACTGTCAAGAGGTCACAGAATGAGAAGCACCCAATTGTCATCTCTAGCAGGGCACTGCTGGAGGGAACTCCCCCATTACCTTCAACAATGACAATAAACAGTCCTTTATCTATTCTGAGTCCACATCACAAATGCTGTTTATGAGACATTTGTTTAGAATGGAAGATAGTTAAAAGTGTAGCAAGCAAATCCAGGGTATGGGAAAGTCTGGCAACTACTGTGTCCTGGGGGAGTCCCCTCCTTACTCCTGGGCTGATGGGTGAAAGCCACTACAAATAATGAAGTAGGGCCAGCAAGGGTCTGGCGGGTGAGGACTCTTGCTGTTCTCTTCAGGGAGCAGCACCCCCCCCCCATCACCCTTTCATACAATAGCTCCCTCTGTTCCCAAGCTCAGCCTCCCTCCCAGTCCAGTCCAAGGCCAGCCACCATAAAGGCCACCATTGATGGCCACTTCCCCCTGCAGGAGGCTCTGGGCTAGGTCCTCCTAGTCTCCTTCACACTGCATTCACATCACTGCCCAGTGGACTAGAAGGGTGTGGTCTCGCCCTGTAGCTGAAGTTCAAGGTCAGGAGGATGGTTCCAGGTGCAGTAGCAGAGCTGGTTTCTCCAGGCTGCTGCTGAGGCTGGCTGAGCCATCCAGAGGGCAGAATGAAGTGGTAGCAGTGACCTGCACCTATAATGACTGAACATTCCATTTAATAAAATGTCATGATGGATATGTATGAGTGGCGCACACCTGCGGGCAAGCACTTGAGAGGCTGACGAAGGAGGATTGACTTGAATTCAAGGTTAGCCAGGACAAAAATGACCCAGTCTGGGAAAAAACAAACAACAAAACACCACCAAAGACAACAAAAAAGTGAACAAGAAAGTGGAATGCATATGTAGCCCAGTCGGTAGAAAGCAGGCCTAACTTGATTAACAGTTTGACTAGTGTCCCATAAAATAGGCTTGGGGAGCACATGACTGCAATCCCAGAACTCTGAAGGCTGAGGAAGATGGTAACTTCAAGATTATACCTGAAACACTCTTCAAAAAAAGGGGTCAGGGGAGCAGTATGTCCTTCAAGTTGTCCACACCCACCGCCCTGGCTGTGGGTGGTAGGGTAAAATTCCAACTCTCATTTCTACACTCACCAAGTTCAGAGAAGGTGTGTGACTTTGCTGGGGCCCCAGCGTCTCTTCCTTCACTCCCCAGGGGCTGGCTTTGGCTTCCTGCTTCCCCCTCTCGTGGCTCTGAAAAGGAGTACTTTCCGGGGCGGTTGGGATAGATCCAAGATCCCAGTGTCCTTGCCAGTGGCACTGTCTGGGTGGTGGAAAGGAAATATCTAGCCTTCCCCTCCAGCCAACCTCCGGCTGGCCGAGCTGGCACCTGGGCGGGGAAGAGGGGAGAATAGTGCCATTCAGACCTTTCCTGCTGCAATCTCAGATTGCAAAATCCTGGCATCCTTCTGCGCTTTATGGAGGGTGGCGACTCGGAGACATGCAGGGAGCCCCACACTTGCCCAGGTGCCAGAACCAGCCCCCTCGGGTCGCATGCAGTTTAGTAGAGCCACCTCGGGGCAGGGTGCTGTGAAACCTTCGGAAGACCACAATCACCACACACACACACACACACACACACACACACACACACACTCATCTGATTACCAGATGGTCCTGGGTAGGAGGAGCCAAGTATCAATTTACAACTGGAGACTGATTTGTCCAAGGTCACGAGAGGCTGACCCTGAAGAACAGTGCCAATCTGACTTCCAGACTCCAAGTCTGGTGCTCATTTTTCATTGCTGGGTTGCAAACGGACAATGGAGAGAGTGCAGCCAGGAGGACCCGGAGCAAGCAGAAGTTCAAAGAGAAAGAGAACAAGAGGCCAGTAGTCAGATGGACACAAGTAGAAATCAGGGCTCTGCAGGATCGGGCAAGCCTCTTAACCTCTCTGAGCTTTCTTTTCTCCTCTCCTTAAGGAAAGGCTATTCATAAGCACTCGAGGCTGTTCTTGGTGCCACAGACTTGTGATTCTAGCTACTCAGAAGGCTGAGGCAGGAGATCTCAAGTTCAAGTCCTGTCTGGACTACCAAGTATATTTAAGGACAGTCCAGGCAACTTAATAAAAAGGCCTGTCTCAGAACTTTCAGAAGTGCTGAGGCTAGAGAAATGGCTCAGCAATTAAGAGTACTAAGTGCACCGGGTGGTGGTGCCGCACGCCTTTAATCCCAGCACTTGGGAGGCAGAGGCAGGCAGATTTCTGAGTTCGAGGCCAGCCTGGTCTACAGAGTGAGTTCCAGGACAGCCAGGCTATACATGAGAAACCCTATCTCAAAAAACCAAAAAAAAAAAAAAAAAAAGTGTGCTATGAGGGCTGGAGAGATGGCTCAGTGGTTGGGAGTGCTGGCTGCTCTTCCAGAGTTTCTGGGTTCAATTCCCAGCACCCACATGGCAGCTCACAACTGCCTGTAACTCCTGTTCCACAAATGGATGCAGGCAAAACACGAATGCCTATAAAATAAAAATAAAAGAAATCTCTTAAAAAGTGTGCTATGAAGATTTCCTCAGCTAGTGAAAGTAGGCCTTTTAGCACAGGCCTGACATATGGAAGTATCAGCCATTATACTGGGCATGGTAGTACAAGCCTGGAGACCTAGCCCTTGAGGTGAGGCAGGGGATTCTGCATTCAGAGCAATTTAGCTTTTATAGTAAGGCCCCACCTCAAAAAGTAAGTTCTTGGGATGTAGTTCAGTAGTTAAACACTTGCTTAGCATGTCCAGGGTCCTGGGTTTGACCTCTAGCACTACAATATATACATGTATACAGACATACATGAAGTACACATTGTTTGAAGTGTACATTTTAAAAAATTAACGTTATTGGCAAAGTAAAGATGGAGAAAATGTTTAGAGATTACAGGAAATGCTCTGTATGTGTGTGTGTGTGTGTGTGTGTGTGTAAATATAGGAGGGTTCTCCGTCCCCATAATAACTTAGAACCTTCCAAAAAAGAAGCAGTAGATGGGAAAGCTGCCTGACCTTAGGATGTTTCCTTCCAAGGTGGGCCCTGGCCTTCCCTCCTGGGTCCCCTGTTAGGGTTTCCCATGTCAGACCCTCTGTCTCCATTCCCAGTGGTGGGCCGTGACTCTCGAAGGGGACAATCATCTGACTTGGAAATATTCCCAGGACTGTCAGAGAACACTGCAATCCCCTCCACCTCAGGCTTTCTTAACTACCAGGTATCATGCCCCTTCACAGAAGACCTGACCAAGGGCTGTGTTGGTCCAGCAGAGTAGACTCCAGAGGCAGCCCAGGCAGCCCCAGGTAAGGCTTGCCGGGCAAGAGAAGGGTGTTCTCTGGTGGTGTTTGCTGACCCCATGTCAAGGTTCAGAAAAGGCAGCAGAATACAATGGGACCCCACTCACAGACTTCTCCACTGAGGTAATTTGCCTCCTAAGTTCCTCGCCATCCCATATCCTTCCCCAGCTGCCTCAGAGACTGGCAACCCGCCACTGCATAGTTTACTTTGCAATTGTCAGGTAACAGTTAATTGGGGTTCATGTTCTCACATTAAAGAAAAAATTTTCAAGGGGCTGGCAAGGTGACTCATGCAATAAACGAATGCCACTCGGGCATGACCACCTGAGTTTGATCCCTGGGACCCACATGGTAGAAAGAGACAAGCAACTACCACAGGTTGTCCTCTGACCTCCACACATGAGCCATGATACATGTGTGTCTCGATCCACATATAGAAAGAAGAAAGAAAGAAAGAAAGAAAGAAAAGAAAGAAAGAAAGAAAGAAAGAAAAGAAAGAAAGTGCTTTTTAAGGTGGGGAAAAGTGAGATAGTGAGACCCTGTGTCAGAAATACAAGAGAAGGAGGAAGAGGAAGAGGAGGAGGAGAAGGAAGAGGAAAAGAAGGTAGAGGAGGAATAATTTTAGATCTGAATAGGGGTTTGGGTTTTCTGGTTTGCCTTGGCTGGGGTTTGGGGGTTTGGCAGCAAAATGCTGACAAGGTCAATCATATGATTCCATTGGTCTTTCTTTATTATTACAAAATGATTGCTGTCACCCTAGATATCCCATCCAGAAAAGGAGAGTAATGCTGTTGGTGTCTAATTCCTAACCTGGCCAGTTATTATTGTGTTAACATTCTCTACAAAATTCGGGGTTTTAAAACCACAGTCATTTATGACTACAAAGCCAGAGCTTTGAGTATTTTAGTTCCTGTGTGTGCTATGGTCTCCTGACCCCAGCCAGGACCTGGTCAGAACACTCACACTTCCGGAAGGACTGGAGGGTGGGAGCTGGATCCTCTGTGGAGCTGCCCTGCCTTGCCCCAAACTCCAGCTCTTTGCCAGCTTCTCTCAGGGAACACTGGACTGATTGTCACTTTCACAGCAGGGACTGGCCTGAGTAACTGGGAGCTGGGAGATCAGATCTGTCTGCTGAGGAGGATTGGAGGTTCATTTGCAAAGGTGCAGCCAGGGGAGGGGCTTCTAAGGAACGTGAGATGTCCCTGTGCAAGAGCCACAAGGTCCTCTCTCCAGCATTTGAGATACCTAGTATTCTAAATGCCTTCCATGTATAGGATGTGGGGGACACAAGAGTGGATCTTGCCCCTTGTCAGGACTGTGGGAACCTGAGTGTACTAAAGTACAGAAAGCACAGGGTGCCATGCCCAGTGGGACACAAGAGAAAGGAAGGGGACAGAGCTCAGTAGCAAGGCCAAATGCTAGTTCCCAGAGTACTGGCCAAAATGTAAAGCCTCCTCGAGTACACAAGTACAAGGGAACCAAACAACCACCTCGTTGCTGGGTGACCCTGCTCAAACTCCCTCTCCTCATATGATGCCTTCTGTACCAGGGCCCTTGCCCCTCCCCTCTTCTTTCAGAATATGCCAGTGTTTGCAAGAGTAAGAACTAACATATCTGCCAGTTCCCGGTGCCATCAGACTGGTGGCCACAACCTACCCTACCCCCATTTTCTAATGTGTCCTTATTTGTTTTTTTTTTTTTTGCTGTAGATGGGAACCTTGAACACTAGGCTAGTACTCTATTACTCACGGTTTTGAGGTCTCTGAAGTCCAGGCTAGCCTCGAACTCATGATCGTCCCCTATCTTCCAAATGATGATGTCAGAGTGTGTACCATCACACCCAGCCTCAGTCCATCTTTGCCCACTGAGAAGAAGGGAAGCAGGATGCCAAAAGACTGGCTGAAAAGAAAAGGGGAGCCAGGCGGTGGTGGTGCAAGCCTTTAATCCCAGCACTTGGGAGGCAGAGGCAGGCAGATTTCTGAGTTCGAGCCCAGCCTGGTCTACAGATTGAGTTCCAGGACAGCCTGGGAAACCCTGTCTCGGAAAAAAAAGAAAAGAAAAGAAAAGGGGAGGAGAGTGGGCAGTTAATGGAGCTTAACTTGGAAAACTGTCTTGAGCACTGATGTTTACAAAGGAATTAGCGCAGTGTCTGGCACAGTAAGTTACTACAGTTGCTACAGTAATTAACATGATAGTAAGACCTCCTGAAATTGCTCCTGCCTCCTCGTAGCTTAGCATTTTCATGTAGCAATGACATAGTCCTGAAAACATCAGGGCTGAGGGTACACTTTATTCAAAGTCTCTCTGTCAGTCAGGGACAGAGGCTGCTCACAGAGGCTCACTGGATCAGAGTCGAGAAAGCCCTCGATCCATCGCTGCTAGAACTGAGCCATGGTGGGGGGACCTGAATGAAGGCTGCTTCCTCTCTCACAGAAGGGAAAAGCAGCTAGAGTCCCTGAGCCATAACCACCTAGGGAACTGTCACCTTGGGCATTCACGTGCTGAGTCAGGATTGCATCTGGCAAGATCTGATGCTTCCTTTCCTTCTGTTCAGGAAACTGCACCTTGACAGCAAAGTTCTTTCATTCCCTGCTCTACAGTCCCTGGGAAGCCCAGGCCCCCCTTACTGCCTCTAGTCTGAATGAGTAGGGGACAGGGCGTGGTGGGGGCGGTCTGAACCCAGCCTTCGGTGGAGATATGGTACTGACTTGCCTCCCACCTCTTGAGCTCAGTTTGCTCTCTGTAGATCCTGAGGGTTACAGTTTGTAAGGGTAACTAATACTGGTTCCAATCTGGATAGAATGTGGCTGGGGCTGTTTTGACATTGTGATGCCTGTCCATCCTAGAGACTCAGAGTCAATCAGTTTGAACTGGGGAGTCAAGAGAGAGCTAACTACATTACCCAGTGGCTTATGAAGTAGCTGAGGAGTTGGTCAACGCTATACACCGCTTACTAGAGACCCCTGAGGAATTGGGTAGGTCAGTGCTATATGCCGTTGACTAGAGACCCCAGCTATGGCTCCAATGTCTGCTCAAATCTGAAGGCCTGAGACACACAGTCCCAGTATGGAGGTCATTTGCCTCAAGCCCAGATAGACTTGAAGGTCCCTTTGAGTCTGACTGCAAGAGAAAAACCCCTAAAATCTTAGCCCCAGGAATAAGTTCCCCTGACCTGCGGGAAAGTGGTCTACACAGGCCATCCCTGATTGGATGCGGCCCACCCACAGAAGCAAGCCTGCTCTACCTTGTTTAGTCTGTGGCTTTAAACGTTAAACTTTCAAACTCCCCCTGGTAGAAACTCCCACAATAATGTTTGACCAAATAATCTGGGCACTCCATCGCCCAGGCGAGGTGAATTTTAAAAGCAGCTGTCACAAATACCTTTGGAGCTTCTTCCAGATGATTCTAAGAGCTGTTGAACAGCCCTTGCAGAAATAGAAGGATGTTTCCCCCAGCAAATGAGAAAAATAACAAGAGGGTTTTCCTTAGAATAAAATGCCTTCCCAAAGGATTGTATTTTTTTGTTTGGGGGCTGCGAAACAGTCCTTCCTTTCATGGAAATAGTTCCCCCAACCCCTCTATCTGATTAGTTTAGATTTTTAAACATTCTCTGAAGGTCCCTTTAATCCTCAGAATGTGGCACTGGAACATGGTGGAACTATTCAGAAGTAGGGCCTCACGGCAGGTGTTCAGGACACTGCTCTCTGCTCCTACGAGATGCACACACAGCCTTAGCACAAGTCCAAAACAGTCGGTTGAAGGACAGCGCTAAGTTACTCCTAAGGCTAGGGGCCAAGATAAACCTTTTATCTTTCTGAGTTCATTGTCTCAGGTATTTTGTAAACAAGGATGGAATCCAGATTAACAGTATCTTTTCAATAAAAAAACAAAATAGAGATTTAGCAATACTAGCCCCCCTCATTTGAAGGGAAATGTTAGTAATGAGTTAAATGCAAGCATTCAGAAGTCTGGGTGTGTGTCAGAAGTCACTGAGCACTTGAAATGTAGTTAGTTCAATTGTTTTAGGTGTAAGCTTTTATGTTGCATTTCTTTTGTTTGTTTGTTTGTTTTGTTTTGTTTTTCAAAACAGGGTTTCTATGTGTAGCTCTGGCTATCCTGGAACTCACTCTGTAGACCAGGCTGGCCTCGAACTCAGAAATCTGCCTGCCTCTGCCTCCCAAGTGCTGGGATTAAAGGCATGCACTACCACTGCCCGGCTTATGTTGCATATCAAAGCCTTAATATGAATGAAAGGATGTAAAATATCTATTTAAAAACCAACTATTTTTATATTGATTACATGTTGAAATGTTAATACTTTGGAATATACATATATATAGGATTGAATAAAATAAATCATTAAAGTTAATTTCCCCCCTTTATTTTTAAAAATGTGGTAGTAGGCAATTTGGAACTGTGTGCTTTTGTGGGACATGTTAACATTTCTGCTGGCCAGCATGGGGCTGGTCTCTCTCATTTGCAAATCCTTCCTCTGTATAGACAACAGCCACATCAATCAGGCTTTTGTTGTGTAGAAAACCATCCCAAAACATGGTGGCTGATTAAACAGCAAGCATATCTAACAGTCAGGCTGGGCTCACCTGAGCAGTCCTGCTTCGGAACTTACCTTGTCCTCCTCAGCCTCACTGCTCAGTTACCTGGTTCTGCTTCAGGTGATTGGCTGGCAGTTGCTAGGGTGACAGCAAAGACTCCAAGGCCAATGCCCATCCTTAACATCCACAAGGTCGGTCAGAACTGGAGGTCTCAGAGCTCCATGGAGAAGAGAATAGAAACTGCAAGAGCACTGTGGTCCAGACTTGGGGTATAGGCACTATCATTTCTAGCATCTCAGCTGTCCAGGACAGGTCAGAGAACCATTTAGACTCAAGATCTGGGCAAACTGTCTCTTTAGTGAGAAGTGCTATGAAGAATTGCAGCCATTGCTATATTCTCTTTATGCCAACCCAATGGCCACAAACATCTCCTTCAAGGATGAAACATTCCCTGAACTCTGGGCCCAGTTCTTGGCTAGGTACTCTTTATGATTAGAATGTATGTGTCTGCCCTAAAGTAAAAGAGACCTCAGACTCAATGAGGAAGCATTAGGAGCTGAGGATTAAGTTGTGAGGATTCTACTCTTTTGCCTGGATTGAGTACAGAAAGGATGGAAGAACCAGCTTATCCCCATCTGCCATCCACTGTTTACTGTGCCAGAAAGTAGTGTTCAAAGGATGTAGCAACAAGGTGCCATCTTGGAAGCAGAGAGACATCTCCCATGAGACACCACACCTGCAAGCACCTTTGACCTCTCAGCTTCCAGAACACAGAAAGAACAGATTTCTGTTCTTTATGAATTGTCCTGTGTAGTATATTCTACTAGCAGGGCAAACAGACTGACACAGGCGCCTTTCCCTTCATAAAATAAAATATTAAAAATTATTTTACGAGCCAGGCACGGCGATGCTCGTCATTAATTCCAGGCAGCAAAGGCAGGTAGATCTCTGAGTTTGAGGCCAGCCTGGTCTACAAAATGAGATCCAGGATAGCTAGGGCAACACAGAGAAACCCCATCTCCAAAAACCAAATAAAATAAATTATTTTACAACACTGTGTAACAAGGAGTGTAACCCAGTCTGGCTTCATCACTACTTGGCCATTCTGTTTCCTGTGTTTATTTTCTTCTGTCTTTTCAAGGAAAAACAAAAACAAAAAACAGAGCCCCTCATGGGGGACACCATGCCTTCCTCCCCTACTGGAAGAGATCAGGGCAGCTCTTTGTGGCTGAGCAGACACAGAGACTTTTAGCAACTACTTAACCACTTTCTGGGAGCTTTTTTCAGGAGACAGAGGTCAGAGCAGCCATCCATTGAGTGGGTTGCTTGTTCCCTCAGTTAACTGCATTTTGATTATCTTATGAAGATATCCAGGGCTCTACCTGGCATAAGTAGTGAGCCAGTGTCTGTTCCCAGGGACCTCTTGGAAGCCACAGGTAATGGGCAAGCACAATTAGTGGTCTACACAGTGTTAACAGCACCATACCTCCTGCATCTGCTGCCTGCTGGACACTGAGGGTAACTTTTCCCACTTCCCAGCCTTTCTTTTCTTTTTTTTTTTTTTTTTTTTTGGTTTTTCGAGACAGGGTTTCTCTGTGTAGCCTGGTCTATCCTGGAGCTTACTCTGTAGACCAGGCTGACCTCGAACTCAGAAATCTGCCTGCCTCTGCCTCCCAAGTGCTGGGATTAAAGGCATGCGCCACCACCGCCCGGGATTCCCAGCCTTTCTGAAGGAGATGGGCTAGATGTCTTTCTCTACAGTGTGACATTTACACAGATGCAACAACTGAGGCTTCAAGATGTCCAGGGCTTCTGAGAGAGCATACCAAGCCAGCTTCCTGGCTCTACACAAATCCTAACACTGAGGACTTGGTTCTGAGTAATGCAGCCCACAGCTCCTGTAACAATCATTACCAGGTTTCGTATATGACATCCGTGAGAGGCCAACTCAGTGGACACATTAAGGATTGGTGAGAAAGTTTCTGAGAGGCCACAGGGATAATGGAGGGCTAATGTGAACTTTCAGACCCCCAAAGTTGTGGATGACAGGCATTCAGAATCACTCTTTGTTCTTCCCATCCAGGGGTAGGTGTTATGTTGTATTCTGTCTCCGTTTCACTGTCTGTTTAGAAAGCATATTAGCCTTATAGCCTTAAAGTCATGAAGCCCACCTCTTCTGCACCTTCTGGGAGATGGCCCAGTCAGGTGGGTAAGGGCTTCCAGTCTTTCTCTGCCAACTGGTTTCTCTGTGACCTGGTTTCCAGCAATTTGGCATACGCTGAGCATCCTTGAGCTCAGAGGGTTGGTTGGTGAGGCTCGTTGAGGAAGACAGCAAACTTTTGACCATCTTTTAAAGAGGTGCTCTGGGCTCAGAAGTACACAGGGAGGGGGACTCTGATGTTTGTGTTTGGTTTGCCCAAAAGCCCAGTGTCTCAGGTTATGCTGACCCTATAGCAGGCCCCAGAAGCTGAAACTGCTTAGTGCAGTTTCCTCAAGCAATGGTTGGGTGGAGAGAGAACAGCTTTGGGGAGCCTAAAAACTCATAGGAATTTTGAAGCAACCCTTGGGGAACAGAGAGGGTTTGTCAGTGGCCTGGGTCTTCACCTCCAACGTCTCCTTGTCTCCATGTTCCCAGGAAGGAGAAGCCTCATCCCAGACACAGACCACACAGGCCACATTGCAGTCGGCAAAGATCTCCCAGGCCCTGCCTGCCTCGTGCTAAGAAAACAACCTGCAGTGTGTCAGCACACGAGGATTAGTGGAATAATTATGAGCTCTGAATTCCCCTGAGTAAGCCAGACAGACTGTGACTGAGGCCTCCAGAGGGGTGAGTGGAGTTGTCACCTGGTCAGGGAGAGAAGGTGGCATCAGACTCCTCCCAGGAAGGCCTATCCCCGTGGGAACCCACAGGAAACCCAACCAGGCTCCCATGAAGGTGGCACACCCCTAACACAACCAGTTAGGGGAAAGTGAGGTCAGCAGCCGGCGTAGCCTTACAGCACTCCACCTGGAGAGCATGTCACTTACAGCTGGGGAGCTCTGCTCTCCAGGGCCCAAGAGTAGTCCTACTGAGGCCAAAGTGAGTGTTTTAGCACTCTACATGCTGTTCCATGGAGTCCTGGGCAGGATAGGCAAGAGTATTTGTACAGGAGTATACAGGGGAGGCGAGGGTACCACATGCGCAGCAGGTTGAGTCGGGTTCAACCAACACCTCCCATCTCCCCTCACCTACTCCCCACCGGGAGCCAACACACATCTTAGGGTGTTTACAAATGAGGCTGGGAATGGAGACAACTGTGTAAGGAGACAGCCTACAGAATGGAGAGAATCTGTACCAGCTGTACGTCTGACAGAGAATGAATATCTACAGTGTGCAAAGAACTAAAGCAAACAAAAAAGCAAACAAACCAATTTAAGATGGGCTAATGAGATGAACAGACAGACCTCAAAACCAAAAGTGCAAAACGGCCAGTAAGCATAGGAGAAATAGTCAACTTCATAAGCCTTCAGAGAAATCTACACGGGACTACCTTACCTGGCCCGGCTCAGAACGGCAGCCGTAAAGAAAACAAGTAAGAAACGATGCTGGTGGTGATGTGGGCAAAAAGAGAAGCCTTAGTCATCGCTGGTGGGACTGTAAACTAAGCTGACTGTGGAAGTCAGCATGTCATTTCTCAAAACACAAAAATAGATATTCCATATGATCAGCTAACTCACTTCTTGGTATTTACCCAGAAGTTTCTCTATCAGCCAATCAGAGAGACATTTGCAAATCAATGTTTATTGCCACACTGTCTGAACAGCGGAACGGGTAAGGAAAACGAGGTTTATGTGCACGACAGACGTTTTCAGGCATAAGCAGGAGCTGTGGAGATGGCTCAGGAGGTAAAGGTGCATGCCATAAAAACCTGCCAAACTGTCCCCGGAACTTACAGAACTCACAGAAAAAAACTAGCTGCAGTGGTGACGTCAGCAATGCCAGCTGTCCTCTGCTGAGATGGAATGTGGAGGAGGCCAGTTAGGTCAGGGCACACAGTATGGTAGAGACAAGGATAGACCATTAGGTGAGCACTCTGCCAACTGAGGTCTAGCTCTGGATTTGAGTGCTGCTGCCTCCCTCCCACCTGCCTCCTC
The DNA here is from genome assembly GCA_021653895.1 of Mastomys natalensis. NCBI lineage: Eukaryota > Metazoa > Chordata > Mammalia > Rodentia > Muridae > Mastomys > Mastomys natalensis. The sequence goes on along the minus strand of JAJTUV010000990.1, from coordinate 278,128 downwards.
CTTCCTCTCTTTCTCCCTCCCCTTTCTTTTCCATTGCCAGGACCTCCTTTGCACTAGGCAAGGACCCTGTGTAGTCTGTGGCAAGGCTAGCGACCCCTTTGTCCGATAGGGGAAGCTGAGGATTACAAAGGCTGCAACGAGCCACCCAGCATTTATGTGAGTTTGGGTTTGCATAGTGAGCTCTTTAACTACTCAGTTTGAGATGGCTTTCTCTGGTCCCTTGGCTTTTTTGAGGCAGGGTTTTCTCTCTCTACATAGCCAAGGCTGGTCTCAAACTCACAATCCCTCTGCCTCAGCCTCTTGAGTGTAGGGAATTTTGAGTGTATACCATGGTAGGTCCACAGCTAATGTCTGGCAGAAATAAGACTTTGGAGGAAGGGGGTAGGATGGGATGGGTTCTCCCAGTGTGGCTCTGGTCAGGCTCAAGTGACCACCACTACCTCACCCCTGCGGAGTAGCTGAGACTCCAGGCATGCACCACCATATGCAGCTCAGAAATAAGTCTGTACCCACTTGTCGTGATAAGCCAGACCCAGGGTCTTCGGTATTCCTCTGCCTCCTTGTAGAGAGGTCTCCAGGATATTCTAAATACTCCAAACACTGAATAAGCGGAACAAAGGAGAACTCCATTGTTTTGGGCAAGCTTTTTTTGAAACCAGCCTACAAAATGAGTGTCACATAAATGTATTTCCGTTGCCCTTATTTGAACGCTTCCCTCTGGCTCCCCTCGCACGTGGGCGTCAGTCTTAATAGGAAAACCATATGCCTTTGTTCCTTTTCAACTTTCTTTGCTGGCAAGAACGTAGCCACATGAGGAAAAGGGGAAAGGAAGTGGGGGATGCATTAAGGAAGGAGGGATTCTGGCTTTGAAGTAGGGAAGAATTTCCGGATGGTGAGAACTGCTTGAAATGTCTGGAAATGCAAAAAAAAAAAAAAAAAAAAAAAAAAAAAAAAAAAAAGGATGTGTTTCAAATCTGGAAATCCTGGGATCCCCTCCTCCACAAAGGCTAGCAATGGCCTCTACGCTTCCTGTCCTCGTTGGCTAGTTTCTAGTGCATCCCCTCCAGGTGCAAGACGACAAGCATCGGGTTTCCAGGCTAGCTCACTCTTCCCCCAGGACCTTAGTGGTGCTGACGTAGAACAGACACAGCAGTTATGAAAGACTGGCTTGCCTTGTGTTTGTCTCCCTGGAAACAGTTCCTGAGATGGGGGTGCTCATGTAGGAGGCGTGAGGAGCTCCTGGGAACAACATCCGTGGGTGAAGGAAGCAGACTGGGTTAATTCCACTGTGACAGAGACCTCAGTCGAGGAGTTGGACCCTTTGCCACTCCCTTACCAAGCTTCTCCTAAAGTGGGAGGCTCTACCAAGAGCCCTCAGCCCCATTCCCGGTTGTTGCAGGTGGGGGGGGGGAACCCACTCAGGTCCTAGCGCCATATACAGGTAGCCTGCAGGGGTCCTACAATGCACTCCATGGGCTGAGTGTCTGTGTCTTCTCAGCGCACAGCATGGCTTCTACCCTGCTCTTGGGCTCCAACCAGTGATGCTTCCTCAAGACAGGCAGAATTAGCTCCAAAAGCTCCTGGACAGATTCCTTACTGGTTTACTAGGGAAGAGCCGATGAAGAAGGTATCACTACACTAATAGTAGTGCTTGAGACTTGTCCTGGGCCCTTACAAGACCAAGTGCACCCAGATGTGTCCCCCTGCTTACGACCTCTGCTAGACTGTGAGCCTCAAGACAGAGCATATTCCATAGTAAGCACTTAGACTTGTGTCAGGTAGAGGAAGGGCCCTGGTCTCTGATGTAGGATAGCTGGTCCGACCCCACCGGCTCAGTTTCCTATCCTTCCAGAGTGATGTGCTGTACTTCAATTTCTGTTTTTTTCCCTAGGCTTCCAAGGCCCCTCGTTGGTGGTGCTGGGAAGTTCCCATCATCCCTGTGATCAGGACTGGAGGCCAGGTGTGGTAGGAAGCTATGACCGAGGCAGGGAAACTGCTGCAAATTTGAGGTAAGTCTGCTCTATGGAGAAGTCTCAGGCCAGGAAAAGCTACATAGTGAGATACTGTCTCGGAAAGCCAAAAATAAAATAAAATAAAAAAAATAAGTGGAAGATGGAGATGACTCAGTAAAGTTCTTGTGAGGTAACTATGGGACCTGACTCCTATTCCCCAGCACACACATTAAGAAAAAGTCAAACATGGTGGCACACCCGTACACAAGTACTGGGGAACAGGGTCAACCAGGTTGGTGTAGGAGGTGGTGGTGGTGTGTGTTTTTGTGTCTATGTATCTGTGTTTGTGTCCATGTATATCTGAATCTTTGTGTGTGTCTCTGTGTCTGTATGTGTCTATGTATGTATGTGTATCTGTGTCTCTGTCTGTCTGTCTGTCTCTCTCTCTCTCTCTGCGTGTGTGTGTGTGTGTGTGTGTGTGTGGTGTGTGTATGTGTGTAAAAAATATAGACGAGCTCAGTTGAGGGAACCGGGATCCAGGGCTTTAGTTTCTGAGACTTTGTTGGGCAGAGTCATGGGAGTGGATGTGAGAGGCTACAGAGGACAGAGCAGACAGAAAGGGATGGTCGGGCTGGGCAGTGGTGGCACACGCCTTTAACCCCAGCACTTGGGAGGCAGAGGCAGGCAGATTTCTGAGTTCGAGGCCAGCCTGGTCTACAGAGTGAGTTCCAGGACAGCCAGGGTTATACAGAGGGTCGGGAAGGGAACAACTGGGAGTGGCCCCTCAGCAAGAACACTAGCATCTAAACTGAAGAACAAAACCGGGTATGTTATCAGATGAAAGAAACCCAAGAGCAGCCTGGGCCTGGCTCAATCTGGGGGCAGTGGTTATGGCCTGGCCTAGGCAGCAGCGTCGGCAGTGGCGGCAGCGGCAGGAGCTTCCTCAATCCTTTCAGGTCTTCGCCCATTTTGTTTTTGTTTTTATTCATAACATTTTACAGTCTTTAACCAAGCACCCAAGACTTTACTACAGAACATAACTCCCCGTGAGCTTTTCTTTTTTTTTTAAAAGGTTTTTTTTTTTTTTTTTTTTTTTTGGTTTTTCAAGATAGGGTTTCTCTGTGTAGCCCTGGCTGTCCTGGAACTCACTCGGTAGACCAGGCTGGCCTCGAACTCAGAAATCTGCCTGCCTCTGCCTCCCAAGTGCTGAGATTAAAGGCTTGCGCCACCACCGCCCGCTCCCGTGAGCTTTTCTTGAAATTCAGATCCTACTTCACCACCTGCAACTCTCTTGTCTTCCTCTAATCGACTACACTCTTCTCAAAACCATCATCACCTTCTTTTAACCTCGAAGTTGGCCCGAGGCTGGGATGGGCCAGTGAGATCAAGGAAAGAGTTTTCCACTCAGTAATTTCCGTGGAAATTCTCTCTTCCTCCATTTTTTTTCTTGGTTCTTTCTGGCCTGCTTCTCAGCTGGTTCTTAGTGTTTTGACTCTGAAGAGGAAGTTGTGTGTTCTCAGGTTGGGTGATCCCTCCCACCTCCCACCTCCTCCCACCTCCCACCTCCCTCCTCCCCTCCCCCTCCCCCTCCCCCTCCCCTCTTCCCTCCACCCTCCTCCTCCTCCTCCCCCCCCCCCTCCCACCTGCAGCAGCTTGCTGTCTCTTCCCGTTCCCTCCCGAAGTCAGGGCCTCCCGTGTGGTTTTTCTGTATTTACCTCTGTCTGAGGGGAAAGCCTCTGCTTGAATATTGCTTCAAGAGCTAATTCAAGTCCCTTCACATTCAAGTTGAGAAGCCAAAGTTGCCAAAGCGGTGGTGCTGACCACGTTTACTGGGGTAAGCTTCTGCACAGTGACCTGGTTGGTCACCTATTGATGGATGAATCTGTTCAGTCATCGTCTGGAAACTGGGGGCAGGGGGGACACTTTCCCTGGCCTGTGTGGGTGGTTCCCAGGCTAGCCCCACCTGATCCCACTGATGGACACTGAGTCAGGATAAGGGGCCTGCTAATGGGGCCTGGCACCGAACATGTACTTTCTCCCTAGGAGCCCACTCCCGTGCTTTAAGTTCTTATTTTGCTCTACAAGAGCACGCTGGACAGAGGGTGGTACATGGCCTTGTACCATGTGACTCCATGGCTACCCGCAGGCATTTGAGAGGCCCTTCCACTTTTAGTTCACAAGTAGAGACTCACTCCTACCCCATGATTGGTCATACAATGCTGGGAAATGCTCCAGAACTGTTAAGCTTCAACCAGGGATGAGTGGCAGAGGTGCCTCTTTAACATATTAAAGTGTACCTGGCCTCCAGGTTCTCCCAGCATCCCTCAGTCCCTACCTGTTACATGGTATGGCTGGCATACCCCACCCTCTATCCTCAACTCTCCAGCCCAGAGGCTGGGCTGCCCTTCCCCCACAAAGCCTCTTCACTATATAATCCAGACATTTTGGTTACCTGTCCCTTGTGCACCTTTGACCCCCAGCTGCTGTACTTGGTTCTCCTCTCTCGCTTCCTGTCCCCATCTCTCTACACGGCTCGGGTCATGAGCACTCTGGATTCTCCCAGATGTGTCTGCTAAGTTCTCTCTCATAGCTACAATAAACTTTCTCTTCCTCCATACCTAGGAGCAGTCATGTACTTTCTTTTGCTTCCTCTTTCTTTCTTTCTTTCTTTCTTTTCTTTCTTTCTTTCTTTCTTTCTTTCTTCTTTCTTTCTTTCTTTCTCTCTTTTTCATTCAAGAACTCCCGTCCAGGCTCTGTTTTGTCCTCCAGCGGTTTGGGATGGATAGCTGTGCGGAGATGATAAAAGGTGTTAGCAGGTGTCCATCAAACCTATCTTCTGAAGATTGTGTCTGCCTTGGTGCTACCGTCTCCTTCCTGCAGGGAAAAGTCCTATTGACCCTCCTGCCATATGTGCCACCGTCCCTCTTCTTCTGTCTGTCACAGAGCTGAGCTCACAGTGGCTTTTTGTTGTTCTCCTTGGCGAGAAAAGGGCGCTATAATGTAGAATCTTGTTCCACCGGTGGCTCTTAGATTCACCATAGAAACAGACTTCAAGGCACATGTGAGGGGTTTTCCAGTTTGGGGTAATGGAGACGGGAAGACCTACCTGGGATGTGGCTGGCGTTTCCATGGCTGGGGCTCTGGAGTGACTCAGAAGAGCAGCAACGGAGCGCCTTTGTTCCTGACTGTAGGTGCAGCTTTACCAGCTGCCTCACACACGCCTGTAGCCACGCCTTCCCTGCCAGAGCCCGAGCCAAAATAAACCTTTCCTTCCTTGAGTTCTTCTGTCAGGTGCTTAGTCACAGCAGTGACAAAGGCAACTAAGATGGCACAGCAGAGTCCATCCAGCCCCCCAACCCCACCCCCATCCTCTCTGTGCTGGCCCTTACGTTCAGTGCAGCTTCCTTGCATATTTTCAGTGCCGTACCTGTCCCTGGACCCTTTTTCATATGCTTTGGCCTTTTTCTCACCTCTTCTCTTCTATCTCTTCTTTTTCTCTTTCTATCTTTTTTGAAAATTGAGAATTTTCTCCTCACCGCTGTTTCCTTAATGAGCCACCCGACGACTCTAACATTTCTACAGGACCCAGAAGACTCGGACAGAAATTCTGTATTCAGTGTCACTTCTGGGTCCCTCTGCTGGAACCCCCAAGAGGACCCCGTGTGATCTTTGTCCTTCTAATCCTTTTTTCTGGGGTGCAGCTTCTGAGCTTCTATTGGCTGTACCTATTTCCCCAAATCAGTTCTCTTTCATTGCCGAGTCAAGCCATAAAATATTTTCTGAGTACTGTATCCTGAAGGGTTTCACTGACCTGGAAACACAATTTGACCTTTCATAACAAACCTGAAACAGACCATGCTACCACAGACCCAAAGAAGCCAAACAACAAGAAGAGTCCAAGGGAGGATGCTTGAATCCTTCTCAGAAGGGGAAATAAAATAGATACTAAAGGTGGATGGAAGGAAGGAACTGGGTGGGAGATGGGGTAGAGAGGGGAACAGGGAGGGGAATGAGAAGGATGGGGATCAGGTGTAGGGAGAGCAGAGGAGAGAGAAGAGAAATGGGAGGGCATCTTTAGAAAGTGGGGAGCCCCAGGGTGCTATGTCAGTGATTCTAGCTGAGACTTCTAGCAGGATATGGATACTGAAGTGGCCACTTTTTAAAGCTGGTCAGGACCCTCAGAGGACAGCAACCCACCCATAAAACCTCCCACCCAAAGTGTGTCCTGTCTACAAGATGTGCAGGGACAAAGAGAGCAGATGTGGCAGAGGGAGTGTACAAGCAATAACTCACCAAATTTGAGACCCACCCCATGGGCAAGAACCAATTCCTGACACTGGTTTAGTTTTGTTTGTTTGTTTGTTTGTTTGTTTGTTTTGGTTTTTGTTTTTCTTCAAGACAGGGTTTCTCTGTGTAGCCTTGGCTGTCCTGGAACTCACTCTGTAGACCAGGCTGGCCTTGAACTCAGAAATCCACCTGCCTCTGCCTCCCAAGTGCTGGGATTAAAGGTGTGTGCCACCACTGCCCAGTCCTGACACTGTTAATGATCCTCTGTTATGTTTGCAGACAGGAGCCCAACATAACTGTCCTCTGAGAGGCTCCACCCAGCAGCTGATGGAAGCAGATGCAGAGACCCACAGCCAAACATCAGACGGAAGCTGGGGAGTCTTGGGGAAGAGTTGGGGAAAGGACTGAGGGACCCAAACAGGACTGGGACTCCTAAGAAAGACCCACAGAGCCAACTAACCCTTGGAGGCTCCCAGAGACTGAACAATCAAACAGAAAGCAAGTCTGGGCTGAACCTAGGCCCCTTGCATATATGTAACAGAAGTGCAGCTTGGTCTTCCTGTGGGTCCCTCAACAACTGAAATGATGGCTGTCCCTGAATCTGTTGCCTGCCTGTGGATCCCATTGGCCTAGCTGGGCTGCCTTGTCTGGCTTCAGTGGAGAGGACGCATCTAGTCTTACTGTGAGTGATATGCCAGGACACACACACATACACACACGACGGCGGGAAGGGGGGCTCCCCCTTCTCAGAGAGAGAAGAGAAGAGAGAATGGGGGAGGATCTCTGAGAGGGAATACTGGAAGGGGGGGTAAGGGGGGAACGTCCACCACTTGCCAGAAAGCCACTCTGGGGATCTAGCCTACAGCATGTGCATCTTTGGGGGATGCTGAATGAATACCCAAGACACAGTACTCCACTCCAGTCCTCATTCCTCCCTGTCTACCCTCAAGTTACTGGAAGGAACCTAAGGTAAGTGCTGTACCAAGCTCCGCAGTATCATCCTGGCTGTTTTGAGGCAAGTTGGTACTTTGCAATGGTCTTTATCCATCCTCAGAAACTCAGGCTCAGGGCACCTGCTTTCTGAAAGCAGGGGATCGCTCCAGCTATATGTGCTCCCACCTGACATCATAGCAGTGTGCCATAGGTCCTGCCCTGTCTCTGCTCTGCCCTGTCTCTGTGTACAGTGTTTGATTCAGCCTGGCTGGGTACATTTCCAAGAGGCAAACAAAGTAGAGGACCACTCTTCCATGCACAGCTAAAGGCTCTTGGGTGAGAAGCTAACAGAAGCCAGCTCAGGTCACCAGCAGTCAGAAACTGAAAGTGGCACTTGTCCTCTGAATGTCCAGCTGTTCCAAAAACATTCCACTTCCCCAAACCTTGCTTCTGAGTGTCCATCTCCACAGAGCCGAAGTGAGAGAGAATGTGTTGCAACCCCAAGTCCGGCAGGAAAAAACAGCCCATCTGTGACTTGAATGCACCCTCCATTAGCAGCCCCTCAAAATGTGCCTGGTTTCAGTTTGTCCTCAGGTGAATCATAAACTGCCAGCCAGCTGTCAGCACACCTTAGTCTGTTTTCTTTGGCTGGCATTATACAGCCTCCCTTGATATGTGCTGGATACAACTCACATGTTACTTCAAAGACAAACAGACCCACAGGGGAAAATAGATCTGTAGCTGCAAGGGCTCCTGGGACTCAAGCTGTCTTCTCCTTGTGAAGTGCCCAAGGCTGGCGGGGGATGTCACCTGCTTCAACACAGGCAGATAGGGACATGCTGACGAGCTCATGTTTATTGATCGGGAGGTTGTCTGGAACTCACGACTGAGCTCTGGTGATGTGACCCAGAGCGGGCAACACTGGGAGCCCCAACATGGCATTTGTCCGGCTCAGACTTCTCATATGAAACTCAGATGTATTGGTCAGCACAAACCACTCTTTGTGGAAGTCAGCGCTGTTGGCTGGCCGCAGTGGGCAGGCTAGTGCGCCTTGATGGCCAGCCAAAGCTTCCTTCCTGATGGCATCGGTGCACTGTCAAGGGACTTCTTAGTTTCAATGCTGGGTAGGGCATAGAGGGAGGGTGATGGGAGAGCCCTGGTGCATAGGAAACTTTTGGGCCCTCATCCCTGCAAGAACCCTCCAGCAAACAGCCAGGAGAATGTTAGTGCCTCAGAAATGCCTGACTGGATCTAGAACTTGGTAGAATGCTTCTCTAGCATTCATGAAGCCTGGGGTTCCTTCCAGTACTCCCAGCAGCCAACTGTGGTGATTTCATGTGTGTTATCAGTTAGGAGGAGGCTTTTTTTTTTTTTTTTTTTTAAGATTTTATTTATGTTATATATATGACAAGTACACTGTAGCTGTCTTCAGACACACCCGAAGAGGGCATCAGATCCCATTACAGATGGTTGTGAGCCACCATGTGGTTGCTGGGAATTGAACTCAGGACCTCTGGAAGAGCAGGCAGTGCTCTTAACCGCTGAGGAGGCTTCTCAAAAGTGAACCAGTTAATGTCTTTCAAAGCAAGTGAATAAGGCGCAAGCGGTGACAGATGTCTGATGGAAACACTTGAACAACTGGTGTCAGGAAGCACAGTCTTGGAGACTTCAACACATACACACAAATATCAGCTGAGCCTAGCTCTGAGTGGGTAGGTGACTGTCAAACCTGATCATTAGTTTCCTTTCTCGTCCCTGATAGAAAGGACATGAGGAGGAAAGCTTTGTTCATCAGGAAGTATCTATGGCCCATGACAGGGAAGGCATGACATTGGGAAGGAAGCAGGACCACGTGACAGTGACTCCTAACCGCCCATGCTGGGAAGTAGGAAACACAGGAGGGAACCAGAAGATACAGACTTCCTTCAAGCCAGGCTCAACCTCCTGAAACAGTATCGATAAGTGGGAACCAAGTGTTTCAGCTCGGGCGTGTGCGTGAGACATTTCACCTTCAAACCATAACATATTTGCACTTCCACCACGCATGGCACCAAGGTTGGTATGGAGAGGAGGGATGGAAGTTGTTTCTGTTTGTCTTCACTGGGACCTCACTCGAGACTGGGCCCTGGGAGACAGATGTGAAAAGATGCTTTCAGGAGAGCCACCAAGCTCATGCCATACAGTGAAATCTGACCCGGCCAAGAGAGATTCATCAATCAAATTGGGAGAGAGTCCTTCAACTCCTCAGGATGTTAAACAAACAAACAAAAGAAAAGAAGAGAAAGAAAAAAGAGAAGTTAAAAGAAGACAGGGTATCCAAAACTTCATATTTCTCTAAGGATCTTCAAATAAAAAGATTAGTGGCAACACACATTTTAAATTCCAGCACTAGGGAGGCATATGAATCTCTGTGAGTTCCAGGCCAGCCACAGCTACTGTGCCAGATCCTGTTTCAAATCAACAAGAAAAGATTCTTTTATTTTATAGATGTGTTTTGTTTGTATATGTAAGGGTCCTCAGAGGTCAGAAGAGAGTGTCAGATTCTTTGGATCTGGAGTTACAGGTGTTTGTGAGCTACCATGTGGTTGCTGGGAGCCAAACCAAGGTCTTTTGCAAGCAGTAAGTTCCCCTAACCACTGGACACTCTCTCCACATCCCTGATACCTTTCTTTCAACAAAGTCTCACTATGAAGACCTGACTGGTTTGGAACTCATAGGAGATCTACCTTCCTCTGTCTCTCTGGTAGAATTAAAGGAGTTTGTCACTGCACGACCTTTTGAGCTTTTTCACTTTGAACATCTATCTACCTATTATCTATCTATCTATCTATCTATCTATCTATCTATCTATCTATCTATCTATGTAATAATAACTTTTTAAAGAAGCCATTAACTTGAGGAGGCATGGGAGAGGTTGGAGGGACAAAAGAGAGGGAAATGACATAATCATATTTTAATTTAAAATGGATTTAAGGAAAGAATATAATGTTTAGGAAGCTGTGAGTGGCTGTCTGTATATTTGTGCTCTGTGTGGCTCTATCAACCAAACATGAGTCTATTCGGGTACACCTTAACGTCATCTGGGATGTGTGAAGAATCCTGGGCCCTCCTACTGGGCTTAGGTGGGCCTGGAAGTCTGCATTGTAACCAGCACTTCAAGTGGCTCATGAAGAGATTCTGGGCCTTACTGTGAGAAGCCTTCATGTGTTGGGGACACAGGTGACTTAAGCAGCGTATTGGGAGCTCAGAGGGAAGGCTGCATCTAGCAGCATGAGCCTCTCACATTGCTCTGAGAACGAGCTTCTTTACTTTGTGTGCCTGAGCACCCGGCAGTCCTTTCTGGGTAGAACCTGGAATGCTGTGTCTACCTCAGAACTGGAACTTCACGAGGTCCTGACCTAGGGTTGGCTGGGATTGACACAGGCAGCTGGGGGGAGGGGGAAGAGGAGGAAGGGAAGGGATTACACCGAAGATCTTATGTTTATAATCCAGTGGATGGCTGTGAAGTGACTGGTGCTTTGCTTTTCAGTGGTCCACAATACCTTGGATGGTGTAGTCATGGTTTTCCTCTGACATCCGGCAGAAGGAATTTATCGGCTATTATCCCCCAATTTGGTGATGGAGAAGTCCCCTTTCTTGTCTAGGAGATGACAAGCAGGAACTGATAGCAAAGACAGTCAGCTCAGAACCTAAAACATACAGCTTTCACACCTGTTAATTGGAGAACCATGAAAAGGTCCAGAGGGCACTCCAGAGTCTGAGGAAGGGCACTGAGCTTTCTAGGGTAGCCTGGATTACATAGCAAGACTCTCAAATAAACAAACAAACAAGATTCCAGAAGGATCTGAATAGCTACTGGCAAATACAGGGCAGAGGGCTGGGATGTGTCTTTGTGTCTTCTGTTCCTCACCACCTATGGCTCTTCCTAGGGTACCACAGACTGAGTCCACCTTAAAAAAAAAAAGGAAGTAGTCAGAGAAGCTGGGGACTCCCTCCACGAAAAGACGAGAGTTGCTGAGGATGGGGTTCCCTTAAGGGGTTTCCACATTTATTCTATGGCCTGTCCCACCCAAGTAGCTCTTTCTCCTTCCTACATCATCAACGTAATGACTCCTGCTTTAGAGAGTGGGTGTGTGTGGGCGGGGGCTGGTTCTAGCTCAGCCCTGTTGGTTGACTTTGGGCAAGATCAGATTGTCAGCAGGCATCAGTTTCCTCTTCTGTACCCAGAGCTGTTGGATTAATCTACTAATGGATATAAAATGTGTCAGATGACTTCTCACTGATGCCAGATACTAAAGGTCTGGAAGGAATTTTACCCATGTTAGTTACGTTTTCTCCAGGTATAATCTTCCAAGGGTCTATCATTGTATGACAAAACTCTTCCTGGGGAGATGCAACACACATGGACTCACCCCAGGTAGGAATCCCACACACACAGATACCACCAAAGGCCAACTTGGGGAGCCAATGAGTTTTATTGGGGTTACTCTCAGGAATATGGGTGAGGGTTTACTTACAGACTCAGAGACAACCAAGGTCCACCCCAGCATGGGTGACAGGCTCACAAAAGCTGGGGACCTGGAACACGCTGCACAGCCTGAAGCTAGCTCTAAAGATTGGCGACTCCTTTTCAAGCGACTCTGGTCCAAATCTCTTCCAGGCAGCTCGGCTGGCTCCTGCTGCTTCCAGGAGATGGTCTGGACTCAGAATTGTCTTTGCAGCTTTTCCTCCTTTCAGTAGCTCAGCTTGTCTGAGAATCTTCTTTGTAACTTGACTTCCTTCCATCTGAGAGGGACTCTTGGCTATTATTGCTGACTCTGGCAGGGAGGAGCCTAGTGAATCTGGTTAGTTTCAGGGACTTCCAGAAGCTATTTTGAGTTGTTTACCTTCCCGATTAAAGGGCTTCCTGCAGGATGGAATGGTTTAAGCACAGAAGAAACTGTTAAACAACATATACACATAAAACTTATCTCCCCTACACATCTTGTCTTGTTTCTTTTCCTGTTGCCGCGATAAAATACTCAACAAATGCAATTTAAGAAGAAAGGGTTGATCTTGGCTCCCAGTTTCAGACTGCAGCCCATCATGGCAGAGAAGACTTGGCAGCAGGACTATTAAGGATTGCCTGGGCTTCATGAGACATTGTTTAAAAATAAAATAAACAAAAATATTAAAAGCAGCTGGACAGTGGTGGCACACGCCTTTAATCCCAGCACTTGGGAGGCAGAGACAAGGCGGATTTCTGAGTTCGAGGCCAGCCTGGTCTACAGAGTGAGTTCCAGGACAGCCAGGGCTGCACAGAGAAACCCTGTCTCAAAACAAACAAACAAAAAACAAAACAAAACAAAACGAAAAAGCATAGGCTTACAGGGGAATAAATTCCATTGATGATGTAGTTACTGAAACACTGATGTGAAAGTGATTGATAGAAGTTTTTGTTAACAATCAGAGCTGGTAGCAGTTTTAAATAAACACTTTTATTTCATCAAGCATTTTCCCCTGTTTTCCTGTGTTCTCTGGGAAGTCCAAGTGCATGTAGGTAGAGTCGGCTGCCTGGAGCATCAGGATTCCTCGATGCTCAGCTCGTCCTTACACTCTCATCCACTCCCCACTGCCATCCTCACCCTCCCACCCCTGCCTCTCCCCGGCATTTCAATGTGCATTTCTATTATCTTCAACCTCACTCCTCTTTCTACCTTGGGATCTAATCTGCTGTCAACCCCACTGTCTTAGTTTCCTTTTCCTGTTGCTGTGATAAAATACCTGGATGAAAACAAGCCAAGGGAGAGGGGCTCTTTTGGCTCACAATTCCAGGTTACAGTCCATCATAGGCAGGGATTCAAGACAGCAGACAGGAGCTTGAAGCAGCTAGTCCTGTCACACTCACAGTCAAGAGCAGAGAATAAACTGATGCTTGCTCAGCTAGCTTTCTCCCAGAGAAATCAGGATCCCCTGAATAGCATGGACGACAGCGGGCAGGCTTTCCCACCTCAGTTAATGGAATCAAGATAAGTCCTTCTGATGTGTCCAAAGGGCAACCAGGTCTAGATGAGCCCTCACTGCATTATGCCAAGTTGATAAGACTAATCAATACATCCATCCAAGGTGACAATTTCATTGTCAATATCCTTTATAGTTCTAAAGATTGGAATTGAGTCCATTTTATTCCCCTCCATAGAGTTTCAAATTTTCATGTTTTCCTCTCGCTTTATGGACATACGGTGTCTACACTCAATAACTTTTTGATGTGCCTATTGACTAATCTCATCCTTTGTGTTATTTCTGGGCCTATTTTGATTGCATTTTGTCTTCTCAGGACTGTGTTTTCTGTTTCCTTGCGTACCGGGGACTCTTTGCTTTGACATCAGACCCTGTGGATGTTGCTGAGGCCTTGAACTTGCTGTATTACAGAGGATGACCTTGAACTTCCACTCCTCCCACCCCCACCTTCCAAATTTGGGGGTTACAGGCATTGGCCACTATGTTCTTTTTACACAGTGCTGGGGATGGAACCCAGGGGCTCATGACTGCTAGGCAAGCTCTCTACCGAGCTCCGCCACCAGCCTTACGCTTAGCATCTTCGTGTGCTCTCAATTATTTCTGTGCCTTGTTCTGTTACACTTAATTCTAAATATTGATTTAAAAAAAAAATCCAAAGTGAGCAAACTCCTGGCATATACCCCCAAAGCATCCCTGCCATCTCTTTTTCTATGGGTTATCATCTTTATATTTTAAACGGTAAGAAATAGCAGAAAAATAGTATTTTGTGGCTTGTGAAAATTAAACAAAAAAAATTAAGTGTCTATAAGTACAATTTATATCCACTATCTATAACATAGACAGGAGAGGAAAAGGAAACACTCTGATGGGTGTTTGCGTGCCACAGTAGCAGAGCCGTGCTTCTGCAACAATTCCAGGGCTGTGGCTACTAACTGGCCGGCCCTCTACAGTTTGCCTATTCCTGCCTTTGAGGTCATGTGTAAATATTGTTAATAAACACAAGAATGTCTTTTATTCTAGGGCTCACTTTGTCCCACTCTACCAGGTGATCTATGAATGACAGTTTTCCTCTCCGACAATTAGAGAAGGAACTACTCTGGGTGGAGTGCAATTCTGCTTTTGATTCCTGGACTCTTCTTGTGGCTCATCCCCAGCCTCAGGTGCTTTCCTCATAGGCCATGCTGCTGATGACCCACCAGGACTGCATCAAACCCACCATGCATCTCTAGGGCTGGTCCTCTTCCAAGCAACTCTCCCTACCCTGGGAATTTTGGCCTCTTGATTCCTCAACTCAACAACACAATTCATATAGTAAGTGGCCACGGAGCCACAAAGGTTTGTGTCTCTGTCGTTTGTGATTGTATGCCTGAAACCTGTTACTTGGATTATTGTATTAAAGACAGGAGACGGAGATGGGTGTGGTGGCACACACCTTTAGCTCAACAACACTCCGGAGGCAGAGGCAGGCAGATTTCTGAGTTTGAGGCCAGCCACATCTACAGAGTGAGTTCCAGGACAGCCAGGGCTACACAGAGAAACCCTGTTTGGAAAAGCAAAACCAAAACCAAACATAAGACAGAGAGAGGAAAAAAATCTCATTGTTGTTTGTCGGTAATTGTCAGAGCAAAGTAAGTGCTGTATTTACTATCCATGCATGCGCACTTGAGTGTGTATGCGTGTGTGCGTGTGCTGTGTGTGTGGTGTGGTGTGTGTATGTGTGTATGTGGTGTGTGTGTGTGTGTGTGTGTGTTCACCCTGCTGGGGACTGAATCCAGGGACTCATGCAAGTACTCTACCACAGCTATCCCATTGAGTCCCTAACTGATTATTTTAAAGAAGCAATCCTTGTAAATGTATCTTCACAGCAACAGAATGTAATATTAAAATATTTGTGGTTTTGGTGGTTCATAGAGTGATAAGCATTGATGAAGTCACACCTTGTGTTTGTAGTGAAGATGAAATTCCAGTTCCCGGTTATCAAGTGGAGTATTTTTCTCATACCAACACAATCTTATCACAGTCCCCTGGGGCCACCCAAGGTCCCTGCCATTGTGCTAACACCAACTTTTCCCCTATAAATATTAATAGTCCCTTAGATGGTTCTTTCAGGACTCTCACTGTTATTTTGCACAAAATAAGCTGTTTTTTCTCCCTCTGGAGGAAAAATCAACTAACCAACCAAACAAACAAAAAAGAGTCCCAATTCTTTTAGCACGGCATCCATATTTCATCATCCCCAGCCTTGTTTTCGCAGTTCTCTGGCCTAATCAGTATCTTTGGATTCTTTGTGAGCTGGTGACCATAAACAGCCAGCTGCCCAGATTGGGCCTCACACAGACCCAATGGTAGATTTCTCAGGCCTGGACGAATGCCATTCGCAGGCACGCAGAGCTTTTTCCTAACAGAGCTGTGCTTCAGGCTTGTGCTATTTATGACAAAGATGACCCGAATTGCTTCCTTGAAAACTGAATACTAGTTTTGGTTTTAAAGCCAATTCTGGGCTGGGAATGTAGCTCAGTGGCCCTATATAACTGGGCGTGGTGATGCTCACCATTTATCCCTGGCAGATCGAGATTCAAGGACATTCCCTGTTGCTGCTGGAAGTTTGAGGCCACCCTGAGTTAGGAGACACTGATCAAACAAACAAACCATAGACAAACTTGCCACCATTTTGGATTTGTTCAGGAAAATAGTCCCTGCTAATAAGTAGCTCTGTTGTTTAAAAAGAAAAACTGCGGGCGGAGGGTTCCAGGAGGAGAAGTTTATTTAGGGCAGAGGGAGAGCAGAGAAAGGTGGAGGCCGGCCATGACCACGCGGGGGGGGAGGGGAGGGGATACGACTGCAGGCGCAAGGAGCAAGAGGGCAGAGAGTAAGAGAGCAAGAGAGTAAGAGAGCAAGAGAGTAAG
Source organism: Mastomys natalensis (assembly GCA_021653895.1). NCBI lineage: Eukaryota > Metazoa > Chordata > Mammalia > Rodentia > Muridae > Mastomys > Mastomys natalensis. The sequence continues at coordinate 262,050 of JAJTUV010000990.1, read as the reverse complement.
AGAGAGAGGAGGGCCAGACAGCCCCTCTTATAATAGTGGCAGGGCTACCTGGCAGTTCTCAGGTAGCTTTGAGGAGGAGCATACCTAGCTGTTGCTAGTAACTGTGGAGGTGGAGTTTAACAGAATGCTAACAGCTCCTTTCTTAAATTCTGGAGGCTCTGCCATCTGCTGAGTGATGAAGCTGTCCCTTGGGTCTGAGTTCCAGTTTCCTAAATGACATTAGGAACACAGAGGAGCCTGTCAGGTTGTTATTTCATTATGTAAAAACAATCAAATAAAACACACACACACACACACACACACACACACACACACACCAAAACCAATGAAACAACAAAAACAGCTGGGCAGTGGTGGCACACCCCCTTGATCCCAGCACTTGGTGGGGAGGCAGAGTCAGGTGGATGGAGTTTGAAGCCAACTTGTCTACAGAGCAAATTCCTGGACACATAGTCATGGTCACACAGAGAAACCTGTCATGGAAAAAAAAAACTAAACAAAACCACATAAAAACAAAAGTGGGTAATCAGAATCCAAGAAGCAGGTAAGATGTTATTTCCATTGGAGGCAGGGTTTCATGTAGACCTGGCTGGCCTCAAACTCAATATAAACCTAGAATTGGTCTTGGACTTCTGATTCTCCTGAACCTCTTAAGTTCTGGGATTATAAGCGTACACCACCACAGTTGTAGGCTGTGCTGGCTGGAGATGGGGCCCAGATCCTCTACTTATGAAGGAGAGTGGTCTTTCTGTCAGGTGGACTCCATACTCAGCCCTCGTTTTTTTTTACATTACTTTAAAAAGGAATTGATTTACACCTTTATTCCTGCTGGGGATCAAATGTAGGCTCTTGAGCCTGCCAGGCAAATACACCACCACTGTGCTGCTGGAATTTGATTGTTTTAGTGTCTGTCTGCTCCAACTAAGCCCTTCAAAGAAGGAATTCAAGTGTCATACCAGACTAGCGCAAAACATGGCATAAAGTAGGCCTTGCAAATATTTACTGAGTAATAGTCAAGGATTCAATGTACACATCTGCTTTGAATATACAATACTAGAGTCCCTGTTAGCTGTTTTCCTTCAAAAGGGCCAAGGAATCACAAGACCAACCCATTGTAAATATGACACAGATCCTTAGAGCTATTATAAAGAACTTAAGGAGGTGTCAAAATCTTCAGTGTATATGGAACATCTGAACAGTGAAGTGATGTGTTCCAGGGCCCCTGTGCATGTTAGTGGAGAAGGAGAATCGAGGGTTAACACACACACACACACACACACACACACACACACACACACACACACACACGGAATCTACAGTAAAAGGGGAAGGGAGCTGGAATGTTGGGAGCACAATAGAGCCAGAGAGCAGCTGATATGCAAGAAGCAGCAGATATGACATTGTCCAATGGGGATTCACAAGATTAACATAGGTGGAGCAAGATTACAGTCGGGAGAAAGGCTGGTGAATGTCATGTGAGAGGTAAGGAAGGAGGGCCTGGATTGGTAGTTGTATAGAAAGAGATAGGAAATAGAGGACTGTCTCTTTTGTTTGTTAAATTGGAGGATATCTTGAGGGCACTAGCCTTGGGGTGTGGCAGGGACTGGTCTCTGAAACCACAGTGAAGGAGAAGAGGTAGCTGGTAGAGGCTTGGGCCCTGGAGGTAGAGGATGGTTTGTTCCAGTATGGGATTAACCAGGCAAGCCTGTGACCTTGGGCAAAGCAAAAGACCGAGCCTTAGTTTAATTACTCATAAAATGAAATAATAACAACTATCTCTGGGGCTCTTGGGAGGATTAGGTTGGATGACTGCTTAAAGGCAGTGGCCTCATTGGTTCTTGAGACCTGGAGTTTTCTATCCTTGTCAGGGGCTGGGCTAGCACTTGCGGTAGGAGCGGTTTCTAGCTGAATGGACCCTCTGAAGTTCTTTATGGTAAGAGGGAGACATTGTATCTGTTGGTTTGTCTGGTAGTATTTAAAGCTCACCAAGCTGGAAGGTTCTTCAAAGAGCTAGCAATAAAAAATGTCACATCCATACAGTTATCCAAATCTAAGTAATACCCTAAACATACAGCTAGAGAGGCCACTCATGGGCCTTCATGCCATCACAGATGGGACTCCCAGAGCTGTCCTGGGAAAGATGAAATTTTCATAACTCATCTTTGGTTAAGAATTGCTCTCCTTGCCGGGCGGTGGTGGCGCACACCTTTAATCCCAGCACTTGGGAGGCAGAGACAGGCAGATTTCTGAGTTCGAGGCCAGCCTGGTCTACAGAGTGAGTTCCAGGACAGCCAGGGCTATACAGAGAAACTCTGTCTTGAAAAAAAAAAAACCAGAAAAAAAAAAAAAAAAAAAAGAATTGCTCTCCTTTAAGGGAAATTTGTGCATTGGGTTTTTTGTGCTGTCCCAAGACTGAACCCATCGTGTGAAGTCATGTAGTAGATAGTACATGTTCTACTAACGGGATACAGTTCATTTACTTTGTTGTGAAACAAAAGCTTGCTAAGTTGCCAGGATGGTTTTGAACTTGTGATCCTCCTGAATCAGCCTTCAAGTTGATGAGATTGTTTCCATTCCAAACAGGATTCCTCCTCCTCCTCTTCTTCCTCTTTGAGGGAGGGTCTTGCTAGGATATTATCCAGGTTGGTCTCAAACTCCTACTCAGTAATCTTCCTACTGCAGCCTCTGAAATGATGGTATTTCAAACGGGTGCCACATCAGGAAAAATGTGAAAGAAATAGGAAGAAAAAGTTCTAAGGTTTTTGAAAACTGCTGCGATCAAACTGAGAATGACTGTCAGGTTATGAACCTTCAAAGAAAACAAGTCTCCAGTCGTAGTGATGCGTGGAAGGCAGAGGCTTCCAACTCTGTGGAGGAAGTCTATGAGTTCAAGTCCAGCTAAAGCTACGTAGTGAAACCTTATCAAGAGAGGGGCTTGGGGGAGAGGGAGGCGGGGCTCGGACAGAGACACCAGTGCAAATTCTACATTCTACAACTGGCAAATGCAGAACTCTTGCTAGGATTGATACTACTACGCCTGTCTGCAGAGGAATGGTGTTATTTAGCATTTTCCCCCCAGGCTGATAAACCATCTGTAGCAATATGCCAGAATTCTCTTTGGAAAGAGCTAGGAAGATGGAAATCGAATCTTGGGCAAGCCTCCTGTGCTGGCTCCTATCTGTTAAACCCAGTATTGCACAAAAGGGCTACATTCCAAGAGAAGTGTGTTTGCTCTGGCTTAAACATAATCATTTCCTCAGGAAAGCCTGATTCAGATAAAGATTATTAGGAAACTCGCAATCTCTCGACTTGCAGGAAATGGAATGTCTTTATTTATTTTGAATCCTAAGAAAATGCATTAAACATTTGCCACTGCCGGTCAGAGCATGCTTTTAAATGCAAAACTTCCTGGCCTTGCCCTTGAGAACATCATACCTTAATTGGGTGCATTTTAATCAGGCTTATTTTCACACACATGTGCACTGATTTATTTACAAAGGTTTATTTTAAAATGTGGCTTTGGATGCTTTTATTTATTAATCTCTTAACAGAATCATGGTATGTTCATATATGTGTTATCATACTTCTTCATTTATCTCCCCACTATCTGACCTCCAAAGTCCTCCTTCCTCTGAAAATATTTTCAGACAGTAAGTAAATATTTAAGGAAGAAGGGCACATGAGATCCAGAGATGGGACCTCACGTTCTGGTCCTCAATCAGCCACTTCTAACCTGTGAGCTGACACTTTTTTTGATTTTATTATTTTGTCTTTTTGAGACAGGGTTTCTCTGTGTAGTCCTGGCTATCATGGAACTCACTCTGTAGAACAGGCTGGCTTTGAACTAATGGAGATTCGTTCTTACGTCTGTCTCCTGAGTGCTGGAATCAAAGCCTGTGTCACCCCCTCTGCCTGGCTCTGAGCAGACAGACAGCGTTTGACAGTGACTTGGCAGCCTGGTGTTGGAGAGTGAGAACAGCGACCACACATTAGGATGGGGATTAGGAGAGTTGATATAAACATAAAGGATCAGGGCCTGGTACACAGGCGCTACGCAATAAATGTCAGCCATTGGTCATTATTCTTGGTTCCCTGGTGCAGTCAGTGTGTGCTCCCCTTGGCTCAGTTAAGCAGTGGTTGATAAAAAGGTTTCTGCGGAGTCAACAATTAGCACTCCACACAGTCAGAACGGAAGAGTCTGAATGTGTCTCTCATTTATGCATTTAAGATACTCTTTACTCTTGCTAGGCAGCCTAGGTTGGTCTCCAGCTGTGAATCTTCCTGTCTACTGGGATCGCTGGTGTGTATCCCCAGCCCAGCTCTCTGCAAGACAGTCAAGTACAGGTCCCTGTTGGACTGCCAGGGCTGGGACAGTATCTCCTTTACAAATATTTTTAAATAAAATATAATTACACCATTTCCTCTCCTCCCTTTAATCCTTCCCATGCTCCCCCCCCGCCCCCTGCCGCTTTGTCCTCTCCCAAATTCAAATTCATGACTTCTATATTTTTTTTTTTACATATACGTTCATGTATGTGTGTATTTATTCCTAAGTGTATAATAAATACGTGCTCAGTTCATGTATCATACTTATATGCTTATGATATCAGTTAGTATTAGATAGCCAACTGGAGGACTCTTTCCCAGAGAAGACTATTTATTTCTTGCACTCTTATTATTTCTTACTGAGTAGTATTTTATCTAGCATTGAGGTCTCTTGAGCTTTCCCCCTTCCATGTTAACATGTCTGTCAGTGTCATGCTTGTTCAGGTCTTGTTTAGGCAGCCATCTTGATGAGACTGCATGGGTGTAGCTTCTCTGACATTTCTAGGAAATGCAATCACAGCAAATGGGTGTGACCTGGCGTTTACAATCCTTCTGCCCCCTCTCTCTACATAAGGATACGTGTAAGTCTGTGTATGCATATACATATATAGTTTAAATGAAAAACTTCCATCTGGGCTAACAACACTCCCCACACGTGCCATAAACTGACAAATGCCCCAGTGCCCACAGGCATGAGAAAGCTTTTGAATTGTTAGGGTTTTCCAAGGCTCCAAGAACATTAGAGGCTATTGCTATTGCCCTTGACTGTCCCCAGAAATTGAAGGTTAAGTCCCTGTTGCTGAAGACACCATGTGCTGTGGACACAGGACCCAGAGGATGAAGTCATCTGCTGGGAACATGCAGCTGTTGCTGAGCGGACGGAGTGCTCAGGGTGTACTGGCTTCCCGTGTGATACCTGAAGCCTCCTAGGGATGCAGCCATGTCTACATTATGGACGGGCATTCCTTACAGCTGCCCCAGGGAGCATGTTCCTAGAACATTCTACACCATTCAGACAGCCATGACAAATGACAGCCTTTCCATACTCAGCACTGTCAATCATGCCAAGTAACCAGGACGTCTGTTGGCTTTGCTGTATAACCAGATGCTGCTGCCGTTTGCTTTCCTTACACCTGGCAGAGGGGTCTCTGCCTTTTCACCTTAATTTTCACTCCAGAGACGTTTTTCAGTTGAAACAATAAAAACTATTTAGGGGAGAGAGAGAGAGAGAAAGAGAGAGAGAGAGAGATTTGTATCCTGGGAACCCTTTACACACTGGAAGAGATTCAGTACAGGCAGGACCATGCTGAGGATTATCAAAGTTTTATTTAAAATTTCAGAGCACCTGAAAATAAAGAATATAATGTACTTGTGTTTTTATTGGGTAACTTAAAAAATGCTTTCAATTACAATTAGCCTTCAAGGGTTACCGCAAACAGAGCACTGCTCAGCCAGGCCTATTGCTGGCTACCCTCACTCTCTGGTGGCTGTTGGGGAGGTAGGCTGCTGACATCCCTGTGGGCAGGTGACTTGTTCCTACTCGGAGTGGCGCTTTTTCTTCTTGTTGTGGCTCTCGATTGCCCTTCTCAGGGCTTCATCCGGAATGAGATCTGACATTCTCATGTCTGTGTGGCTACAGCCAATCTTGGGGCAACTGTGAGGGAGGAAAGAAAAGCCATCAGTCCATCGCACTGCCTTAAGCACTAACTTCTCTCACAGCCAGGCACTGGAATGGGAACACTTTGCAAAACAACCCCAAAACAGCAACAACAACAACAAAACCAAAAACCCAAGAACAAAACCAGAATGCCCTCAAACCCAGAGTCATGCACACATATCCATTTTCTTCACTGAGGGCGGCTTGGTTTGGGGCTGGGGAAGCAAGCAATGTAGGAGCGGCACCTGCACTAGGGGCTTGCTTTCTAACGGGAGGCAGGCAGTCACCAAGTAGCCAAATACCATGCCACAATAGCAGTGAAGCAATGCAGGACGGAGTGGGGGAGCAGGGAAGAGGAGGAGACAGGCTTGCATGTGGTCTAGGCTGCCTAGAAGGCTTGGCCAGGTGTTCTGCAGTGAGAGCAAATGAGGTGACACCAGGGCGAGGTGATCCTCTGGATTATTATTTTTGATTTTGTTTTGAGTCATACCCACCACCAACACCTGATTTTATGCTGTGTTGGGGTCAGGTGTATGTGTGTCAAACGTAGGGCTTCATGCATGATAGGTTAAAGCTCTACCAACTGAGTCACTTCCTTAGCCCTGGGTATCATTTTAAATATGAAAACAACCTCCTGGAAGTTTTCTAGATAGGGGTGGGATGAGATTTAGTGTCTTTTAAAAAACTTACTCTAGCTACTTAGAGAGGACAAAAGGCTAAAGGGCAAAGGGTAAAGCAGCGGAAATAGTGGGGGTCCCACAGAAGTACAGGAAGGGCGAAGCAGTCTGGTTGAGTGTCTGTGGCAGAGACAGGCTCCAACCCACACTGGGGTGTAGGACCGACAGACCTACAGATGGAAGGCAAATGAACATAAAGGAGAGGGCAGAGCCAAGCAGTGGACAACTGCAGGCCCTGCACGTGATGGGAAGGGAACACAGCACAGGGATGGGGCAGAAGTCCTGCCTGGACTGTATCCTCCTAAATGTCACCAAACCTCTCAATGGAGACACTGAGAGGGACACTGCGCACCGGCCAGAAGCCCGAGGTGAGGGAATTAAGAATGTGAGTCACCAGAAAAGGGTGGAACCCAAGGCCTCGCTCAGTTAGCCATCTCATTTGAGGGAGTGTTTGGACTGAATCACCTGGTTTCTTTTTACTGTGAACAAGGTTTGGGCAGGGCTAAGTGCCCAGTGTTTGGAGTCAAGCTAATGCAGGTCCTAAATTCTCCCAACCACCTGACTGGTGGCCGAGATAAACTTTCTGAGCCTGGGTTTCCCTGCTATAAAACAGGGGCAAGGTCCCTATTCCGCATGGCAACGGGCTCCAGAGTGCTCCATGGTGTCCTTCCACCTTAACATCTCCTAGGCTGGCCATTGCTCTCCTGCAAGTTTTAAGGTACCTGGTCTGTCCGTACACATACAGACCCTGTGCACATCTGCACCATGCATTCAGCCTGCTTCTGTGTGATCAGCCTGCTTCTGGCCTAGGTCCTAACCACATAATCTTAAGTACAGACATGACTCTGACCCACACAAAACTCAGCCCCACGACCTGAGACAGCTCTTCAAAAGGCACAGGAAACACAGGGTAAAAGGTAAAAGGCCGAGGGAAGGGACCCTAATCTGGGAGCTACAATGCACCAAGTCCTAGGAAACGCAGGGATAATGTAGGAAAGAGGAGGCGTTTCCTGGCCTTGATCTTGAGGTCAACGAGCGTTCGAAGGACAGGGGTTTCCCCTGGACGGTGTGCAGCCCATGTGCAAGGGACAGTAAGCTTGAGAACGGGAATTAATCTTGAAATGCTAAATGTGTCCTGTATATTCAGGCACATGAGTGCTTTCTCTCTCTCTCTCTCTCCTTTCCTCCCTCCCTTCCTTCTTTTTTCCTTGAGTCTTGCTGTGTAGCCCCACCTGCCCACCCCAGCTCGATCTATGTACTTTGAAATCTCTAAGGATGAGACGATGAAGACGTACACACGTTCAGGACTTTAGAAATGGAGACTGTCATTCTTTAGGCTTCCCTGACATGGAAATGCAGAACCGGAGGTTTCTGGAGTGAACCTCCCTGAGAGGCAAGCCCTGAGCCCTGCTTCTGACTACCAGACCTTGGGTGCAGTGGACTCCTGAGAACAAGGTCTACCTCCATCTGCCAGACAGTGAATAAGCAGTGGAGAGGGAAGTGGAGAGCGAGGGGGGAGGACTTCCTGATGACATCAGTGGCTTTAGTCAGTAAATGAGGGCATTCTGAGAATGGCTGACGGAATTAACCGCACCGCTGGGTTGCAGAGGAGGCGCCCACACTCATGCCGATGGGATGGGATGGAGCTTGGTGAGGTCTGTGTCATGCAGAGATAGGCTCTGGGGACAGGATATAAATCAAGTATCTAAGGGGAGCAAGGTGACCTGACAACAAAGATACAAACTTGAAAATGGAAGAGCCAAGACAAGTGGTATATGCCTATAATCCCAGCACCTGGGAGGCTGAGGCAAGACTGAGCTACACAGAAAGTTCTAGGCTAGTCTGGGCTATATAGTGAGACCATCTCCAAAAGAGTGGTGAAGACCTAGTAGCCAGCTCCTCTAGTACTGACACTGTCCAAATGACTGTACAAGGTTTCTCCTGCAAACAGATGAAAGCAGAGTTCTTGTCTGTCTGCAGGCATCCTGGCACAGTGAGAATCAAGGCCACTGAAGGCCACAGGCAAAGGATTGTGCTCCAGGCCTTACCATGCAGCAGTTGCTATTCTAGACCACAGTTACCAGTCCTGTCTCCTCAAACAAGGTGGCTCAACAAGAGACAGGGTGAGAACAAGACTGAAGAGCATGAGTGATTCTCTGGGGAGACTTCCTGGAGGAGAGGCTGGACAGGAACCAGGGCACAGCCTTGTTTCCCACCCCACCCCACAGAAAGGAACAAGTTTTTAAACTAAAAAGGATAAGAAAAGGCCATGATGCCACCTGCTTGAATCAGGGCATTCCTGCACTGAGAAACAACACTACCCAAGAATAAGGCCATAATCCCCAGGACATCCTGGTGAGCAAGTCAGGTGTGGCAAACCTTCAGTATCATCAGATCATCCCCAGGAAGGGCTCAGACACACAAGCCTGGAAGCAGAGGCTGGTCCTGCGCCTGGGTCAGCCACAGGGCAGAGCATTCCTTAACAGCATGGGGCAAACTTAAGAGTCTATGCTAAGGAAAGGTCTCAGGGTGCAGAGGGTTCCAGGGGCTTCAGGGAATCCGGGCTTCAGCCTCAGCTCATGATCACACAATGTTGAGTATCGAGAGGCACAGATTTGGGTCCTAAGAATACTAAAGTTTGGCCCATAAGCTCTAGGAAGCAGCAGTATAGACGCCTCCGGCCTTAGAGCTGGGTAGATTCCTGACATACCTACACTCAGACAGTAACTCTGTCCCATACCCTCCAAGTCCAGGGTGATGTGTCACAAAGCAGTGAGGTAAGCGAGATGACTGTTTGCCGTAAGGGCCCCACAGCCGTGTGTTAACACTGCATACCAGCAAACTTCCTGTCGGCTCTGTGCTTCTGCCTGTGTGTATGCGCAGCCGTGTACATGTGTATATGCTGTGGAAGTCAGAGGACATCCTCGTCGTCCTCCTCAGGTGCCACCGTATTCATTTATTTATTTCTGAGAGAGTCTTTCACTGGCCTAGAACTTAAGTATCTACTAGGCCGGCCGGCCAGTGAGCCTCAGGGACCTGCCTGTTTTTCATCTCCTGCCCCTCCCAGTGCAGGGATTACAAGTGAACTACTTGGCACTTTTATGTGGATTTTGGGGATGAGCTTAAGCCTCACTGAGCTATCTTCCTGTCTTCTCCACAGCCAAGAAATGGGATAGCACAGATCTGGAAGGAATTCCCTGTTAGCTCTGGGGTCCCCGGAATTTGGAGTTGATGTAATTTCCACTTTAGAGATAGAACCTGGATGAGAGGCTCAGTTATTTGTTGGTAAGTGGTTCTGGTTTGACATCACACATTTCTTTTCACTTCATCTGACAAGCTTTGAATATCTGTCAAAAATTCAGAAAACCAAAACAATGGGCCGGGGTCACAATCAGCCGTAGTTCATTAACATGAAAATCAGCAGGCAGCTTTATTTGTGAGATAATAGCTTTCTGATTAAGAGCGCTATTTTAGGAAATGACTCTAACAGTATGCTTAGGGGAAAAGCACCACAAGACTATTCCACTTCAACCCTGCGGAGAGGCCTCCAGGGTCTGAGCATGCTGGGAAAGTTCAGATGGTACCCAGTAACACAGTGTGCCTGGGACTGCAGTGACAAACTTGGAATAGGAGAAAGAAACAGTTCTCTAACAGGATGTGTCACACACATTTTTTAAACAGTGCTTCATGGGAAATGACACCACTTCATGCTGAATCAGAAACCTATGGGGTAAGCTGTGAACAGAACCCTAGTTCTAATCTGCTTCCATGTGTGCCTTGTATTTGACACTGGCTCTGTGACTACAGTACCTCTCGTCTTGGGTGTGGTTCAGGCTGTTTCCCACAGTGTCTTCTACCTTGAATGCAGTAACTGCTGAACAAAAGCTGCTTGGAGCTGAGTACTACGGGCTGAGTCTTCATGCTGGTGGCAAGGCTTCATGGTGAGGAAAGCTTATGCCGGGCCAAGGTTCTGCCCTGCTTGCCTCTCCAGAGCTGTGTCTCAGTCACAGCTGCCCACCTCTGTACCCATAGCTACACAATTCTCAAGGCCGGCTCAGTCACCTTCTAGGGCAAAGCCACTTGCCTGCAGCTCTGCTGTTTTTAGTGGCTGTATTGCTGTGATCTCAAGACTCTCAGAAGCCCTGCTGGCCACTTTCCTCTCTTCCACTTCTCCCTAGACCAATGACAGCTAGCAACTGCTTCAGACACTCAACAGAATTAGCAGTCATCTTCCCCGCCGCCCCTCCCCACTTTCAGTCAGTTGCTACACTCTATCGGGCACAAGCACACACCTCTCCTCCAGTGCGTGCTCACTCTCCGTAACAGAATGCACTGGGAGCACCAGCCTGGCACCAGCCCAGCCTAGAGCACCTGTCCCCTGCACTGCTTCTGTTGTAACTTCCCCAGCTCCAGGTTGGCTCCTCCCAATCCCCTTTCAATACGAGGTCTCCTGTGCCTATGGGCAGAGCTGGTAGATGCTGGTGATGATGCTGGCGAAAACTTGAAGACCAGGATGCAGGGCTCATGGTTACTGAGACTTACTCAGTGTGTGCCTGCTCCTTTAGCTACTTTACACAGTATCTTATTCACATTTCAGATGTACCAGTGAGAAAACTGCAACTATCACCATCAGTTTATAGACAAGGGAAGTGATGCGACGGACATTCATGGCCTCTATGATAGATCTATAGCCTGTCACAAACAGTAACCAACACCAGGCCTACTGCCCTCCAAGTGAAAGTTGGTCTGACAGTGGGGGTGGGGTGTGGGGTGGAGGGGTGTGGGGTGGGAGGGAGGCTCTACTCAAGGAACCAGTTTTTGATGAGTGTGGAGGGGCATGCCTATATTCCAAGCACTCAGTAGGCAGAGACAGGTGGATCTCTGTGAATTTAAGGCCAGCCTGGACTATACAGTAAGTTCTAGGATACCCAAGGTCACACAAATAAACTAACTAAAAACCCAGTTAAAAACTACTTTGCTATTTTTTATTTGTCTTTGTTTTTTGCCTGCACGTATGTCTGCTGCAGCATCTGCACGGTGGTGTGGCAGCCAGAAGAGAATGTGGGTCCCCTAGGGCTGGAGTTCAAGATGGGTCCTGAGAACTGAACTCTGGTCCTCTGGAGAGCAGCAGTCTTTACCCATGGTGCACCACAGACTTCATGCAGCTTTCCTTCTCCACACTGTGTGTTTCTACACTGGGACTGTCACACTGCACAGCGCCAGAGAAACACCTCCACTTAGAGCTGAGACAACTGTACCTTATAAACTCCTGTACCCATGTTTCCTGCTCTTACGGAAACATAATGGTAGAAGAGACAGTATTTCCTCCTCTCATTCCATAGATTGTACGTAGCAAGTCACTGTATCGTGGCATTGTAATATAGTTGAATGTTTGATTTTAGAAATTGTGCTGTTACTGACTTTAGGTTTCATAGAAAAAAATTATAAAATGAACTTTAGCTTGGGGTTAGGATAAAATTCCCAACAGTTTCTAAAATGGCTGTAAAGATAGTTCTGCCCTTTTTGTACTATGTATTTATGGTATTCTTGGCATTGACAATCAGAAAATCAAAAGTTTCAATCAACTCTGAAAAACACTGAAAAACTCTATCCTGCAGTATCAAATATTCAGCTAATATTTAATTCTTTATATAAAATTAAGCATATCTGCTCATTAGTATGCAAATTTGCCTTAGTCGTTAATAAAGAGTAAAATATAAATGTTGAAGAACTGTCTTTGAATACATTTGTTTATATTTTATTATTATTTTTTTTTTGTTTTTTTTCCAGACAGGGCTTTTCTGTGTAGCCCTGGCTGTCCTGGAACTCACTCTGTAGACCAGGCTGGCCTCAAACTCAGAAATCTGCCTGCCTCTGCCTCCCAAGTGCTGGGATTATAGGTGTGTGCCACCACTGCCTGGCATATTTTATTATTATTAAATGCTTAACTTACATACCTATTTTATATAGCTGTATACTCAGGGCTGTCCTAGCTGCGGGGGCTGGGGGAAGGGCACAGTGGCTAAAGCATCTGCTGTGCAAATGAGAGGCCTAGGGTCAGATCCCTGGAGCTGGTGGTGCCCAGCTATAAGGTCAGACTCAGAAGGCAGAGACAGGGGTCTCTGGGGACACACTGCCCAGTGAGACTAGCCTTATCTGCAGGCTTGTGCTTTGCAAGATCTTCCCTCTAATCAAGGAAGATCCTGACATCAACACTGGGTCTCTCCATGTATGAGCACACAATGTGTATGCATACCAGCTTCACATGTGCACCCAAACATATGAATACATATACACACATATACCAAACATATGAACACATATAAACACATGCAAACACATCACACACAATACACATGAAAAGAAGAAAAGGGGGGTGGATTTGACCTAGTAAAAAGAGGAAAACTTCAAGAGGCTTGGCTCCTAAGCCCCCTTCACCATTCCCCGTATTTTCCTTTATTCTTAAGGCCTGATAACAATGTCATCTTTGTAAAGCCTTCTTCCACTCAGACTTAACGGTTATTATTAGTCCATGAACATTTTCAGGTGTCTGGCCCCAGGTTATGGAAGCATGACAAGGAGAGAAGGCTTCCTTAGAGGACAAGTATCACTTAAATGCTTGCAAGTACTGTGTGTAGTTCAAAATAGGCAACGGGTGGTAGAGAAGCAGAGCTGTACTTGAGAAGAAGGCCATCTAAGTGTGGGAACACCCTGCCACTGAGCCTGGGGCTGCTGGGAGGAAACTGAAACATGCTTTGTGTTAGTCCCTGCCCTTTCCACCCCCAGCTTCAGGAGAGTATCACACACTGTCGGAAAGAGGAGCTGCCAAAGCCAGCGAACTAGGAAGCACTCTTAGCAATTATGTTGACCCTTTCTGGCTCGTCAGAGAAGGAACACAGGAAAAAAATTAGTAGAGAAGGAAGGCTTGGAAGTCTAGAAACACAATTATGCTTGTCAGTAAAATGTCAAGGTCATTAGGGAACTACAGTATTTGGACTCTAAGGCGGAAATGCAAGACAGAGAAATGAACTAATGGTTTATATTTGTAGCCTAAAGGCTGCAAACTCATTTGTCTTCTAGAGTAAATACTATAAATGACTTGACTGAATGGCCACGGAGCTATCTCTCTCTAGTCCTCAGTTGCTATCTCTCAGTCCACACCCACGTGGGGAGGGGAGGGGAATTCCAGTTCTTGGTCTGGGTGATGCAGAAGCAAAGCACACATCAAAGGGGCTGCTATCAGAGCCTGAGAACGGTCACACCTGCCATTCCATTCCTGCGATAAGAGCTCAGGAGATGCCAAGCCCAGTCAGCTCCAGTGTGGCCCACTGAGGACTCTCGTCACAGGCACAGAGCCATGGTCCTGGGGTTGGGAGGTAGGGAGAGAAGGGACGGAAGATTCGGAGTTAAAAAAATTCTCATTGGTGAGTTAGCCATGGATTAATTGAAACCATTTGGGAAGTTATTTGCATGATTAAATGAAAGCATTTCTTTGATAATGCAGTCTTCCTCACCAAGACCACTGGATATGAATTCTTGTCTTAGAATATTTGTTTTAAAACCAAAGCACTATTGCAGAAAGCAAAGAATAAGATAATTTCCTCTTGGTTAAGTACACAGTGAAAAAAGGGGTATCTCAGATCACAGTTCTTTGATCCTCAGCTACTCATTCTGGTTTGTTGGTGTGTGTGTGTCAGAGTGAGAGAGAGAGAGAGAGAGAGAGAGAGAGAGAGAGAGAAAATCCGTCTCATGTAGCCCAGGCCTTTACTCTCACATCCCCATCTTTGCCTGACTGCTGGGGTGACAGGCGCATGTGTCCAGGCTTAATTTGTGTGCTGCCTTGGATTGAAAGCAAGAATTCCTGTGTGCCAGGTAAGCTCTCTATGAACTGAGTTAGGCCGCAGCTAGCTACCTTGTAAACATCACAAGTTCTCCAGAGTCTTGTAATCTAATACTACAGTCCACCTACTCTCTTCCTTCTGTGTTGATGGTGTAGTTGGAATGCCTTCAGTGTCTTCTGCACACTGCTCTTCCCAGATAGCCAGTTTCCTGTTGACAGTCTGGGCAGAGCCATAACTAGGGGAGAGTATGAGCAGCTTTCTCTGGCATGTACTGAGGGCCACCAGGATGCTCTGCTCCCCCCAGCACCCACTTACCAGGCCTTCTTCTTCCTCTTATGCTTGGATTCGATCATGCGAACAATGGCTTCCTCTTCGTATGTGTGGCCACAGATTTTATTTTTCACTGGCTTCTTCATTTCCAGCTATGATTAAGGAGACATTAGGCTTTCGGGAGTAATAACCACCCACTTCCTAGTCCCCCATAGAGGCTGACTTCTCATCTTCATGGCTTTAAGCATCAGCTTGAAATCAGGAAATTCAGGGCTACAGGGGCTGTAACTTTACTTTTTCCCAGGCCCTAAAGTATATAGTTAAATGAAAGCACTTGTTAGCCACAAACCTCCCAAGTATACAGTTTGATCTCATCACTTTGCTTCCTCCCTCCCAGTAGGATATCAGAAAGGAATCAGGAACCCTTCTGCCCTTGTGAAACTAACCTAACTCCATTTTCTTTGAGGGGAAAGAGGAAGCCATACCTGTGTTATGGGGCAGATGAAGTTGGTTTGGCTCTGGGTCACAATCATATCTTCGTCAACTCCTTCTGTCCCATCATTCTCTCTGTCTGCATGAATACCATCTACAGGGAGAAAGGGGGCTAGTGAATTTCCTTGGCTCAGCAGCATGCCAGGGAGAGGAAGAAAGGGCAGGACGCTCCTCAGGGCCTACTTGACCTCAGTCCCTGCACTAGGCACTTGGATGGATGCATGTCAACTTTTCTGTTTAACAGAATCCCAAGGGGTCCCCAGTTCTGTCCACTTTTGATAAGGAACCCAATGGCAGTAAAATAAGACTTTACAAAGTTCAGATAATTAATCTGTAAGGGAAAACTGCTTGGTAACAAATGACGTAGTCAAAGGAGTCAAAGGACCTAGTCCGTTCTGTGTCCAGTCACAGGCTTTGGCTAGCAAGGCGCCCTGCTTCATAGCTTTGGTACCAAGACAAATGGAGAAAACAAACCACTCCCATTGCATGTCAACATAAATAAAATTTTTATTTATTTTTTAAAAATGTACATTGGTGTTTTGTCTGTATGCATGTTAGTGTGAGGGTGTCAGAGGCCCTGGAACTGGAGTTACAGACAGCTGTGAGCTGCCATGTGGTTGCTGGGAGTTGAACCCAGGTCCTCTGGAAGAGCAGCCAGTGCTCTTAACCACTGAACTACCTCCTCTTACTTTTTTTTTTTTTTTTTTAAAGATAGGGTTTCTCTGTGTAACAGCCCTGGCTGTCCTGGAACTCACTTTGTAGACCAGGCTAGCACTGAACTCACAAAGATCCCTCTACCTCTGCTCCCCAGTGCAAAAATTAAAGGTGTGAGTCACCACACCCAGTTCATATAAATAAAAATTTAAAATTAAATCTTTTTTATTAATTTTTATTTATATGAATACATTGTAGCTGTCTTCAGACACACTAGAAGAGGGCACCAGATCTCATTACAGATGGTTGCGAGTCACCATGTGGTTGCTGGGAACTGAACTCAGGACCTCTGGAAGAGCAGTCAGGGCTCTTAACACCTGAGCTATCTCTCCAGCCCCAAGATTTTAAAATTTAAAAGTAATTACATTTCCCAGAACAAACCAGAGAATGGCATCTTTTTTTTTTTTTTTTTTTTTTTTTTTTGAGTTTGTAAGTATCTTAAATGGTTGGTTTCACAGAAGGCAGCTTCTACAGACAGCTAGATTTCAGTATCTTTCTGGCATCTAACCCCTCGCAATACCATTTTGGGGATTCTCAAGGAGCTCATGTGAAAAGGCAAATGACATCATGTTGCTGCTATGAAGACAGCTGACCTGGGGGACACCTCAGCTCCTAGCCTGCACCGAGAACTACTGCACAGTGACTGTGAGGCTGTGACATGGAGCCGTCTGCTTCCAAAATGTCCTTTACTGACAGGTGACTCCTGCATGGGATGACAAGGCTGGGCTTCTCTCTGCAGACAGGTTACAGGCCGAGTCTCCCTAACCTGTAAGCCTAAATCTGTAAGATACCAAAACTTACAACATTTTGCATAACTACATGACACCAGACGTGGACAATGCCATTACGAGACTTTGTTTCAAGGATACGATTAAAATACTATATGACATCAGAGTCTGTTTTTGCTCAGGTGGTTATTTTCTGGTGAGGATGTTTATTTATCTAATATACTGTATAAAGCTGCCGTCTTCAGGCTTTGTGCCGGAACTGTATGGGATATAGGTAAACTTTCTGCTTGGCTTGTATCCTAGCCTCAAGGTAGATCATTATGTACATGCAAATGTTTTAAAATCCCAAACCACAAACTCTGTGGTCCCAAGCATTTCCGGTAAGGGATATTTAGTCTATAGTTGTCAACTGTCTGTCAATGGCTTATTCTTTCTTCCTCTTTTCTCTCTTTTCTTTCTTCTTTTCCTTTTTTCATGTTGGTAGAATAATGAAAGCCTAAAACTGCTTTCCTGTCAAGGTGTGGGAGAAAAGCCCTTGACAGCCAGACAGAAACTCCAACAGGGTCAGAGGGGTTTGTAAACTTTTGTGTTATGGAACTACTTTGGGCCTCCCCTTAGACCAGGTGCAGTGTTTGTCTGTCTGTCTGTCTGTCTGTCCTACTAAGGCAGGACAAAGGGCATGGGGTTTTTGTTCAAGGCCATCTGGTTGGAGGCCAGAAATTCTTCCCCAACTGCTCTTTTAGAGGGGTCTCCTTCCTTTATTGGGCCTCTTCTTTATTTGTATGGCAATTTCATGTCCCTAAATTCTGCTCATTCCATAAGGTGAGAATAAAGATGCTGGACTCCCAAGCAGAACACCGGAAACCACACACATTAGGGTACAGTGTCTGTGATCTTAGCCCTTTTCAAGGTTCCAGAAAAGTATCCTAGACTCTGGAAATCATTTATAGGTGTGCATCTCTATCTCAAAATCAGAAATCTTTTTTTTTTTTTTTCTCTTTGAGACAGGGTTTCTCTGTGAAGCCCTGGCTGTCCTGGAACTCACTCTGTAGACCAGGCTGGCCTTGAACTCAGAAATCTTCCTGCCTCTGCCTCCCAAGTGCTGGAATTATAGGCGTTCGTCACCACTGCCCGGCAAAAATCAGAAATCTTTTTTCGTGTCAACACAATGACTCCAAAGTTTTAGATTTTGGAAAGTTTCTGATTTCAGATATCTGGATTAGGGATACTCAACTGTGTTAGTCTATCCACGTACTCCCAACTGCCAGATTGGTGGTGCTTCTTCTGCTCTAAGGAACTACCGATCAGCAGTGTTTAATCCTTTATTCTAAGCAAGTTAGCTGTCAAATTAAAATCAATTCATGTTAAAGGCCTACAAATTCTATTATTTGCTTATCCTTAGTAATTGTTTATTTAATAATTAACAATATTTCATTTGGAATGAATATATAGGCTGGATCTATTATTTAATTTAATAAATTATGCAAAGATAACTGCTTAGACACTAACTGCTTAGACACATCAGTTATTTGCAGCCACCCTATTTTCAAAGCAAAATTGCAGAAAGTTTAAAACACCTGTCAGCAATAAAATGACGTTTAATATGTAACAGTTTGTACATGTTTGGTACATGTTTGTTTACTGTCATATGGGGGTGGGGCTTCTGCAAATAGTGCTTACACCTATGAAGGTCTGCAAGTTTTCTGAGCCCTGGACTTGGCATTCACTGTACGAGACTCCTTAAAGAGTCCTTTATCAAGTAGCGACTCAGGAAAGTGGGCAGGTAATGGAAAATGGTAAGGGGGAGGCTGGGAGCCATGCTGCCTCCAGGACCCACCTTGCAAAGCCTCCTCCTGTGGGCTACTGACTTTAGTCCTGACTTTGTGTCTGACAGTCAAAATAAAAGTAGCTCCTTGTAAATTTTTTACAGAGCTCATTCTGAACCGATGGCAGATTTCTGACTATAAATATTACAGTGTGGAATTCACCGGAAAATCTGTTAGATGTATTAACAGAGTTCAGCCCATGTGAAAGACTGTGGGTTTGTTGGTTATTTTCTATTTTTAAATTTCAAAAGGTGGAGGAAGCAAGAAAGCACAACTCAGATGCAATGCCAACCGCTAGGGAGGCTGAGTGGGGAACTAAGAGATGGCAGAGATCACGAACAGGGAGGTAACGAGAGAGAAGGGAGAATGCCAGCAGTGAGTAATAGCCCACAGACCGAGAGAGTCTAAAAGGGGAAAGATTGCAATAGCTACACTTCTCTAAAGGGAGCATTTCCTCACCCTACACCTGTATTTATAGAAAGTGACATTAATGCTGGGATTCTACAAGGTGCTCACAAAAGGTCGCATCTGGCAGTAGATATCACTTATGGTGGTTTACCTGATCCTGAGGACAAAACTCAGGGTGCATGTGGTAAAAGGCAGGCCGGAGAGAAAGGTACAGATCTGCCAGAACCACAGGCATTTGAAAAGTGGGGTTAGCTGCTACCTGAAGTCTTACTTATCCCAGAACACCAAGAGCCAGACAAAGTATAAATTGTGCTTAAAACTGTCCAGGGTGCTAAGAGGGTGCTGCATCTAGAGTGCTCCATCATCAAGGTGTCTCATTAATACTAATAATAGCTTACTTACTGAAGACAGCTCCAGTTACTTGATATTATTTCATTTAATACTCACATAATACTCATGATGGACTATACTGCTATTTTTAGTATATAGACAAAAAAAAGTTTTAAGCCCCATGATATTTTGAAGGCAACTGTAGAGACTAGATCTTTAATAAAGGAGCAGTTGGATTAAGCCAATGTAATCTTAAAGAATCACAAAATATTCCTGATTATGCATATGTAAGCAGCAAGCAAATGAGATGTCTTGTTTTCCACACTGAGCTATCCACACTCTTGGGTCCTGCATACACACATTAAACCAGGCATACATGGAAAATGTTTGAGAAGCAACTGTGTCTATACTAAACACGCACAGACCTTTGCTCCTTGTTACTGGTCCCTAAGTAGTGCAGTGCCTCTCATAGCATTTACACCGAACTGGGTATGGTGAGAAACTCAGAGGTGACGTGAAGACTCTAAGAGGATGTGTGTTCTATACAAACACTCTGCCATTGTGTCTAAGGTACTTTAACATTTGTGAAATTTGATATCTCAGGCATCCCAGAGATAATCCCTCAGATAGGGATGGCTGGACAGACATATACAATGTATCGTTAGATGCCTATGTGAGCTGTTAGCTTCTAACCAGCGGGTAGGTCTCAGAACCCCTACTCTGCATCTACATGCCTGGGCTCAGGTGCCAAGCACCACGATGAGGAGGAAAGCCTGCCAAAAGCTAAGATTACAGTGGAGGGATGTACAGGGTAGGAGTCAGGTAAGCAAGTATGACTGGTTAAATGATGTGTTCCTCCACCCTCACCTCTAAGACAGGATCTTATGTATGCAGGATGGTCTCAAATTTACTATGTAGCTAAGGATGGCCCTGAACTTTGGATATCTTGCCTCTACCTCCTGAGTGACAGGATTACAGTTATGTATGAGCCATGTCTAGTGTGTGTGGTGCTGGACTTTCTGCAAGGCAGATGAGCTATATCCCTAAGTCTTGAATTTTTTCATATGCTTATTATCTATTATATATGTGTGAACATATGCCACATGTATATGTGTGTTCTCAGAGGCTAGAAGAAGACATTAGAGTCCCTGGAGCTGGAATTACAGGTAGTTGTGAGTCTGCCACCTCAGGTCCACTGGAAAAACAAGAAATGCTTTAACCGTGGATCCACCTTTCCAGCACCTGGGGTGGGGCTGGGAGGATACATATATACGTCCTTCCTTCACTGATGCCAGAGAATGAACACCAGAGGAAGCAGGAATGATGGAGGTGTTTGAAGGAGTATTTCCAAAGTTAAATTCATCCTTGTGACACATGCAGGGGGGTGGGGTGGGCACTGAACAGACCAAGAAGTCAGCTTCCACTGTCAAAGCTGCGGCCTTTGGTCTTTCTCACCCACTTCCCTACCATCCAGTTGCTCAACGCTGAACCCACAGGATTCACTCTGCATACTGTTTCTTTCACACCTCACATCCAGTCCACTGGCTGTTTCTCTGACTCTAGATCTCATCCATATTCCCAATGTCAGCCCTCTGCCTGGATCTCAGTTCAAGCCATGGCTACGTTCTGCCTGGACAGCTGCAGTTCCTCCTGGCAGGTGCTGAAGGCCACGCCACACAGCACCCTTCAACTGCACCGACACTGGTCACCTGTCACCTGGTCTCTGTTTGCGAGCATGGCAAATTCCTTCTTGTTTCTGGTCCCTCCATTAATCTGCTGGGGATGTTCTTCTTGCTTTGGCTTGTTCCACTTGTTCTTGTCATTTAAAATGTCATTTTAAATGTCATCTCGGAGTGGCCTTTTCTGATGCATCAAGCTGCAGAAGCCACCAATGCCTAGCACTGTAATGGTGCTCTGAGGTGCACACACCCATGCACACACACAGCATTCGTGCGTGTATTCCTTCCTCCTTCCCAGCAGCCTCAGCTTCTCAGGGAAGACAAGGCTTTTATGATCTTATTATAGTTCCTAAAGTCTAAAACAGTCCTTGGCAGATAGTAGTTGTTCAATAAACATTAGATTGGTAATGCGCTTCACCCAATAAGGTAGAAGCTTATTTTCCCACAAGATTATACTTGCATATTTAACAGATGTGGAGACACACACACACACACAGCCTCTCACTCAATAATTGTACATGTTGTAGTCAAATAAGAGAGAACTTCACTGTAGGTCTGGGTGCAGCCCTAGACCCTGGACTACATGTCAAAGGCAGGAAGTAAATATAAGTTTTACAATTACAGTAGGCTGTGTGGTAATTACAAAGGAGAATCCAGACATGGTCTTGTGGTCACAAAATACATTTGGTTCTGGCCACACACAGCCCTAGCATTAGTCACTTGTCTGTCTTCAGGCATCCCAAATTTGGCTACTAGTTAGACAGTTTTATGCTAGTGGGGACTAAATGTTGATTGCTATGTACTTTTTCAATTAGGTCTGAACATTTTCTAAAAGCACTTTTCTCTCAAAAATAATAGTGTATGGAGGAAATGTTATACAAATATTTGCTGCCTGCTAGGGTTCTCGCTGGTGCTATTCCGGGACAGCATATTTGGCCAGGGTGAGCTGGTGCACAGAAAATGTAGGGGCCTCCCAAAGCTCACTGATTCTAGGTCTGAAACTGCAGTTCCAGTGAGTCTGTCTTTGTACCAGCTATGCCTGGGCCTGTGGAATCCTACCCAGGCACTGAGCCTCAGATCCTAATGAGAAAGTGCTGTGACGGTGTGTATGTCTGGGGGTTGGGGAGGAGGCAGGGGGATGAGGGCCCTCCTATGACTTTGGGGCACTTAATACTTCAGTTTCTTTGTAACTCAGTTCTGGCTCTCAATACTTTCTGTGTCAACACAGTGCCTGCTGTGTGTGAACGATATTTCAGGATTAAAATGTGCATCATGTTTACATAGGTCCCATGGAGCAGAGAATTTCATACACGTTATAACTTTCACAGGATGGCAAAACTCCCCAATGAATGGCTGTGTAGCTCGGTGTTCTTGTGGGACCCCTAAACGTGGGAGTGGGGCTATCTCTGACTCCTTTGCCTGTGCTTGGGACCCTTTTCTTCCTATTGGGTTGCCTTGTCCAGCAAGGCATATGAGGGTTTGTTCCAGTCTTACTGAAATTTATTATGCCATGTTTCTATTGGTATCCCTGGGATGCTTTTTTTTTTTTTTTTTCTTCTCCTTAAGGGAAACAGAGGAGTGGATCTGAGGGAGAGAGGAGGTGTGTGAGGGGAACTGGGAGGGTGGGAGGGAGGGAAAATTGGTCAGTATGTATGTAAAGAATAAAAATAAAAAAAAAAAAAGTCACCAAACTTACATTTCAACATAATTATTCAGTGAACAGAGGATAACACAATGAAATTAGAACAACTATAATGTAAGATGGCTCCAACAACTATTTATCAGGTGCCTACATGTGTACAATACTCTAGAATTCTAACACTGCAGCTTTGAATCCTTACTGCTATTATGATGATGATTACTGTTGAGACAGGGTCTCTCGAAACAGCCCAGGCTACTTTCAAACTCTCCATCCTGCCTCAGCCTCCTAAGTGCTAGGATCAGTCATCCCACTGGGCTAATCATCATCACCATTTTACCACCACTATGTACCAGGCATTGTTCTTATATTGGAAAAATAAAAATTCTAAACCAGAGAGGGAGCGGGGGGATCTTGTCATGGGAGGAGCAGAGTTACATAGGGACACACACACACACACACACACACACGAGAGAGAGAGAGAGAGAGAGAGAGGAGAGAGAGAGAGAGAGAGAGAGAGAGAGAGAGTCAAGTGGCTTTATGAAAGCTGCCGACTTCTGGAAAGCAGATCCCAAGAGAGAGCAGGACAACCTCCAAGGACAGCGGTTTATCTATAAGCTTCAATGATAGAGACCTTTCAACAAGAATATATGCTCTAGTTTTGAAGCAGAACTTCCAATCAATTCAATTCTCCAATTTACAATTCTCCTGAGTCCACTTCTCAAATGCTGGGATTACAGATGTTCAGCACCATGCCTCTTATACCCAGATTTAACACAACTCTGCTGCCTCCTTAAATGTGAGCGTTTCTTCTACTACCACCTCAGCTCAACACACTGAAGGATGCTCTCCTGCTTGTCACACAGCCACAATCTACATCTCTGCTCTCTGTACTTGGAGAAGCCCTCTCGGCCCACCTGCTGCATCCTACCCCACCTTACCCAGTCCTAAGCACCCAATGTCCTTTCTTTGCCTTCTATACAATGCTCTTTTAGCTTTAACTTCCTCCTGTATGTGGTTTTTATAGGACTGCAATGTCTCAGCAGAGACCCTGAAGGTTCCTTGTGGTGTGGTGCAATCACAAGATGAACTGGTACAAATACTCCTGTCATTCTTGTACTGAAACATCCCTATAGGTGAGGAGAGGAGGGGAGGGGGGAGGGGAGGGGAGGGGAGGGGAGGGGAGGGGGGGAGGGGAGGGGAGGGGAGGGGAGGAGAGGAGAGAGGAGAGGAGAGGAGAGGAGGAGAGGAGAGGAGAGGAGAGGAGAGGAGAGGAGAGGAGAGGAGAGGAGTTTAGGTGAACCTCCTCATGAAGATGGTGACTAAGCCACGCTCCTCAGGAAGGCGTGATATGTGGGAAGGATGCCAGGCAGTAAGAATTATAGTATTTAAGAACATGGGATCTGGAAAGAGCCTGCTTGGACCTGCCTTGTTCAATTAGCTAGTGCTCCTCAGTAAGTTATCTCAACTTTCTTTGCCTCAATCTCCTCAGCAGTAAGATGGGCTAATAATAGTGGTGTTTATTTCATGGAACTATACAAGGACTAAATGAGTGGGCATAGAAAAAGAGTCTGGTATTGCTGATGTGTGGTTTTTGAGATGGGATGGTCTCAAGTAGCCTGGGCTGGGGCTAGCTTTGAACTCTTAGATTTGTTTTTAGATTTACTGTACACACATATGTATAGTGCATGTGTAGGTTACAGGACACCTCACTGGCTCTACCTTGAACTTGAGCCTCCTGCCTCCATCTCCCAAATGCTGAGATTACACGTGTGGGACATCATGCCTGACTAGGAAAGGCTCTCAGAATGGTGCCTGGCAAAAAGCAAGTGACTATGATAGTGCTTATTAACATCAGCACTCAAATTCTCATGACGTGAGCATGTGTGTACCTATAACATAGACAAGGTCAGTTAAACCATTCCAAAGAACCAGTAAGATGGGGTTCTACATGGGACAAACTCTTCCATGACCTAGGCAACAGGGAGGCTTAAATTAGGCTGGCATGTGCAATTTGCTGACACAGCACTGTCAACATCTTCAATCTGCTGCCTGCTTTCCCTACCCTGGCTCTTTCAACATACGGTTGATTATCTTGAATGAAAAGAGTAAGGAGTTTCAGATCATTCCTAGAAACGAGCCCACATCTTAATAATACATGTTTCCATTTACTATTGTATCTACTAATGGGTTAGACATGTCTTTTGCCTTCAGCTGACATCACATATTATTTGCTTTCATCTATTAAGTACTGTCAAAATACAGCTTTTAAAAAACCATCAAAAGGGCCGGGCAGTGGTGGCGCACGCCTTTAATCTCAGCACTTGGGAGGCAGAGGCAGGCGGATTTCTGAGTTCGAGGCCAGCCTGGTCTACAGAGTGAGTTCCAGGACAGCCAGGGCTACACAGAGAAACCCTGTCTCGGAAAAAAAAAAAAAGAAAAAGAAAAACCATCATAATCATTTAACTGGCGGGGGGAACTTGGTTCGAAGCCAGGTGAGACTTGGCTATGCTATCTCATGGCAGTGAGAGCTGAAAAGCACTGTCAAACGCAGTGTTTGTATTTGTTCTGAAAAGAGAGGTATGGTGGTCATCCCCAGATCATCAACCAAAAGTAGGAAATCCACAATTTAAATTCCTTGTTTTGAGCAACAAAAACAAACAAACAAACAATCACATACAATATCCACCTAGCAAGAAAACATGGATTAGCTATCACCAAGAAGGTATGTTTACAACTCTCAATTATGTAGGTTTACAGAAAAGTCTACTGAAAGGAAAGACTGGAAGAAATTCTCTTCAGGTTCATCTTCTTATCTTTGTCATGGAGACAGTCTTGTTGTATAGCACAGGCTGGCTGCCTACTTACTATGTATATGTAGCCCAGGATGGCCTTAAGCCTACTGTGATCTTCAGCCTCCTGAGTGCTGGGACTACAGGCATGTACCACCACATCCAGCTTCATCTTTCTATCTGTTTTTATATTAGAGGCTGGGAAGTACCAGGTGCCAGGTATGAGGATAGTCTACACACCCTACTGATGTCATCCACTCTTTTAAAACCGTTGGTTCTGGCTCATCCTCCTCACTCAGTACTGCTCTCCCAAGTCAAGCCCTTCACAGGACCTGTTTCCCTGCAGAACGCTCTTTATCACCCATTTTTCTAACCTATTCTTTCTACCCCAGCTAGATTGTGTTAAAATTATTGTCTCTGATAGGACAAGGCAATTCCTTGGCACCTAGAAAACCCTGATCTCCCATGGCTTCCTGACTCAGACCCAAGCCCAGCACCCTTACCAAACTGCTTAGATTTTGTCCAAATCCACCATGTTCTTCTTTCCCTCCACCATCTTTCCACACCAATCCCTAACATTCTTCAAGACTCAATTCAAGTCTTCCCTCTGTGTGTTCCTATAGCAGAAGTATATCCTCCTTCAGCATCCATGTTGTCACTTCCCCACCAGGCTCCAGATTTGTTTAGGGAGAGTACTCTGCCTCCTTCATCTTCATGCTATCACGATATCTGGCCTAAACACAGGAGCTTCATGGAGGTTCAGTGAAGGCCTGGCTGCTCAAGTAGGAGCTGCTTTCATACAGCTATATGTAAACTGATTCTCCTTAACCCCTGCAGAGATCAAAGTCAGGGGCTCAGACCTGCAAGGCGGGTGCTCACCACTTAGCCACATACCCAGAAGACTAGATTTGTTGCTTGCTTTGAGGCAGGGACTCATACTGTAGTCCTGGCTTGCCTGGGACTCGCTATGTTACCCGAGCTGGCCTTGAATGTGTGGCTCCTGACAGCTGAGATTACAGGTGTAAGCTACCAAGTATAACTAAAAAAGACATTTTGAAGGCAATTACTTTAGAGGATGGTCACTTGGTCTTGTATGTCAGAGCCATATGACAATCCTGGCCATATCACTGTACAGTCTCCATGACATGTCACTCTGCTAGAATCAAATGCCCAAAAGTCAGATGTCGTATTTCAAAAGTAAGCAACACTGGAGTGTGGACAGATATAAATTCTGATTCTCTTCCTTTGCCCCAAAGCATCCATATCCAGAGGAACATACAATAATCAGTTTTACAAATACATTGACTGCTTTAACCTTGTTCAATATATCAAGTAGAGAAAAGTGCAACTGAAGATACTTAATGATAGCAGCTTGTATAAAAGCACCAAAAGATGGATATTTGGTAGACTGAGAATTTAAAAAATATTTATATTAAATTATGTGCATATGTATATGTAGGTTTGTGCTTGACAGTGCAGGTCAAGAAGAGGTTATCACCAGACCTCCTAGAACTGGATTTATAGGGGATTCTGAGTTGCCCAACATAGGCACTGGGAAATAAACCTGGGCCCCATGTAGAAGTTTGTACTTAACCATTAAGCCATCTCTTCAGCTTCAAGACTGAGGATTTTTGTTCTCTGTAGAGCCAGGCAAGTGCTCTCATCCTGAATTGCACCCCAGTCACAGACTGAAGTTTAGTAAGCCACAGCATAGTAACTTGTAACTTTTTTCCTTTTTGAGGCAGGTTTCCTGGGCTCCAGCCTGATCATCTGAGCTAATTCCCAGAAACGCCCCTGGTGGAAGAGGAGAACTAGCCCCACAAGTTATCCTCTGGCATCATCATGTATGCTGTGAATGCACATGACCCTCCCACCCCGAAACACTCAAAAATACGTATTAAAATATTAAAAATGTAAAAAGAAATTAAATGGCAGAGAGGAAAAATATAAAGAAAATATGAAATGTGTGGCCCATCACGTGCAGGTGACATGATTACTGAAACTGTGACCATCAGTAGGGGAATCTGCAACAATTTCTCAGAGTTTTCCAGGCTCTTCAGAAGACCAAGCAATAGTAACGAGGTTGGTAGGAGCGACGGTAGCAGTCGCCACAGTCATTCTATTTCTCAAACTGAAACAGGATGAAATAAAGTTCAAAGACTAAACTGTTTAGAAAAGAAACCAAGATTTATAAACTCTCAAACTTTATAAATGCAGTGTCTTAATTTTCAGGAGGACTAGGATTATGACATATCTGAACTCCTAATATTTTCTATCCTATAAGATATAAGGTAGCACATTGAAATTGTATCCATATCATTGAATTGATTATATCTATTTGCCCATGTGTCTTAGTCATGTGTCCTGTTGCTATGAAGAGACACAAAGGGATTAATCAGAGGCTTGCTTATCAGAGGTTTATGCCCTCCCCCTCCTCCTCCTCTTTCCCCTTCTCTTCTCCCCCCTCCTCCCTCTCCTCTTCCTCCCCCTCCTCCTTCTCCTCCTCATAGTAGGGAGGGAACATGGTGGAAGGCATGGTGCTGAAGAAGCAGTTGAGATCTATATCCTGATGTACAGGCAGAGAGCACAACTGGCTCTGCCAAGCGCTTTTGAATGTCCAAGTCCACCCCAAGTGACACACTTCCTCCAGCAAGGTCACACCTTCTGGTCTATCAAACAGTTCCACTCCCTGGTGAGTAAGCACGCAAATGTAGGAGGCCACAGGGACCATTCTTACTCATATCACCACACAAAACACCAATCAAAACGCAATACAGACCAGGAGAACTGAAAGGAATAAAGCTAGCCTTAATACCACGGTTTGTTTTATACAGCTTCTCAGAGTGAAAGATGAATTGTAATCCTTAAGATGGCATTTTAGGAGGGCAGCAAGGGAGCAAGAAGCTGTGTTAAGAAGTGCACTTGTGGCAGAGCCAGTCACATTGTCAATGTTCAGCACAGTTCTGAGGCTAGGAAGACAGATACATATCTCCTTGCAGATCCCAGATTTACTGAGTATCATCAGAGATGCTCAGTGTGATGCTTGGAAAATGGCACAGATCTTTAGTACATATGCTTATGTTTCCTTTACAAAGCTACTGTGATTACTGTTCTTTTGCCCTCAAGTATGCCCATACATGCCTGTGCCCACAGAGGTTGGAGGGTGTTAGAGCCCTGCACCTGGGGTTAGCTGCCATGTGGGTGCTGGGATCGAACCCAGGTCCTTGTAAAAGTGACGAGTGCTCTCAGTCACTGAGCTGTCTCTCCAGTCCCCTTTATTTCATGTTTCCTTTTTATACCTTTTTGTTAAAGAGTGTTAAGACTGATTGTTGAGTCAGGTATGGCGGCTCACACCTATAATCCCAGCACTCTGAAAGCTGAAGCAGGAGGATTGCTATAGGTCTGAGGCTAGCCTGGGCTACAGTATGAGACACTATTTCAAAAAACATGCTTGTAATCCCAGAACTCAATAGGCTGAGGCAGGAAGATGAAGAGGTCGAGACAAGGGGCTCGGGAGATGGCCCAATGTTGAGAACACTTGTTACTTTTGCAAACAACCCAGGTTGGACCCAGAACCCACATGGTGGTTCAAAAACATCCTTAACTCCAGTTCCAGGAGGAGCCAATGACCCTTTACGATCTCCAATAGGACCAGGTATACACATGGTATAAATATACTTAAAACACAAATATTTAAAACAAAAAAAAAAACAGAGTTCGAGGTTAGCCTGGGCTACACAGTAAAGTTGTCTCAAAAAAACTCCTCATAAAATATAAACAAAATAAGCAAAACCAAAATAAACAACCAAACAAAACCCCCAACTTGCTTATTGTAGAACAATGTACTTACATTTTTTTCTTTTTAAAGCCAGGAGATCGACTCCCAAAGTATATTAATTACAGAAGAAAGTTTTTATTTTTATATTTTTAGCCAAGTCCTACCTGCCTCTGCCGTTGAGAGGGCTGGGTTTGGCTAGCCTAGGAAGAAATTTTAAAAGGTCAAAGCTTGAGGGTATAAATCTACTGAGGCTTTACAATACTGTCACTGTAATGTCAGCAAAGCTACCCACAGAGTAGCTTGGCTCCTGATGACCAAGTGGCCAGGTCATTGGGGCAGGACCTCCTAAGCTAATGTAACACCCACAAAACTATGCCTTCAGATTGTATGGCTCTGTCTGAAGTTAGTCTAACAATAAACATCCCTCCTAAAGGGAAAATTCAGCTGATAGAATGGATGAAATAAAATGAAAGTCAGAGAAAGAATGAGAGGGAGGAGGAAGGAAGACGGAAGGAGCATATGAGGGTGATCGACTGAAGAACTCATGAAAGGACCTACTGATGAAGCTTCGTAAACTAAGCCCTTGTCCCTAACGTTCCTCTGCCCCACTCCCATTTCCCAGCCTCTTTTAAACTTCCCTCACATGCACAGGAAGACACAGGACTTCACAATAAGGATCAGCTAAGGACACGGCTCTGGTGAATGTATACAATAGATGTGAGTCATTTGTTCATTTTGTAAACATGAAGAAGTCACACTTAAAACTTCATGACATTCACGGGGCTTCCCAATATGCTTAGCACGGAACATTCAATCTTTCGTACTCATTCCGAGAAACGTCAGGGAGAGCAGATCCCGCCCCCCCCCCCCCCCCCCGCTGAAGGACAGCGGATTCGAACTCGGGACAGGCAGAGCACTCTAGCGACAGAGCGCGATCACAACAGCGATGCGCCACTGCAGGCCGGTTGAGAGCAGATTTTCTTGACCACTGAAAGCCTACATATTCTAGGCAGGTATGACAGTTGGGGCAAGTATGGGAACATGGCAGCAGCATCAACAGAGGCTATGATGTGTACAGACCTTGCCTGTGCCACACAGAAGGAGGGAACCAAGACGGGTTCAGGAAGGCATTCTAGAAGTCTCTGCCTTCTCTGGAGAACTCACTCAGGAGTCCTCAGGAGACCCCCCGTCTTCCACTGGGGGCAGGTAAACACATCCTTCGGTCTGCTTCTCGAGGGTAGGCCCAGCTTTGACTTTAGATTCCCTGGCATGGTACCCAGAAAGGAGCTCTGTGGCAGGATGTGGACTGGACTCTTACAGGGTCCTTGGTGGCTTTCAGATGCTCTGCTCATTCTATAGGTATTGTGCAGAGAAGGGAGTCACATCTCCTCGAGGCAAATACATGTGGTGGGGTAGGGGTGGGGGAGGCATGAGTCCAGGCCCCAGAACCACATTGGCTGCCTCTGCCATCAACTTTGGATGGGTGCTTCTTATATGTGCTTTCTTTTCCATCCCATTAGGTTACTATGAAGACGAAGTAAAACATCTTACCCTCCAATAAGAAGTATGAGACCTAGTAAATGGATGAAGGTAGCACCAAAGTCAGAAAACCCCACGAGGATTCTGGGAATGGTTTCTCAAAAACAAGGGAGGTTGACTGGGTGGCATGTCTTTCTGTTTTCAAGCCTGTGGCATCTAACTCTGGGTGCCTGTGGTCCTACACCACAGAAGACAGTATTGCTGTTTAGTGGACAGCCTATTGGTAAGTGGGGAGAAGAAAAGGGAAGGGGGAAAAGAGAAAGTGAGAGAAGAAAGCTCCCTAGAATTTGCTTTATGAACTCCTGAAGATTCCAGGTAATTGCCACCCTGAGGATATAATGGTGCCATGGGTACAGACAAGTAATTCCTACATGGGGTGTTGGGCTAAATCTGGATCATTCTGACACAGTAGTAAGTAGACACTCCCCCACATGGTAGAGGGACAAGGCTATACCATAGCTCTCAAGTTCCCCAGGCTGCAATTCTCTTTGTCAGCTAGAACACGTGGTGTACATGACAAAAACAAATAAATCTGGAGGGGCAACTGGAGGCAATGGGGCAAGCTTCCCTTCCTCTGAGCCCTGAGCTACAAGCCCTGTGGGGGACAGGTAGGCAGGGGCTTCAGAAGCAGAGAGAAGAGGCGCACTAAAAATAAATGAAGGGTGAACATCAAGGAGGCAGAGAAATTGCGCAGGGGATGTAATCAGCACACTAATTACAGGGTCATAATTAGGAGCACTGAAATGAAATTAAGGAGAGGGAAATTTTAATTGTCAGGAAGAACTCTAAGGGAGAGATGGCTTCTCACAGCATAGACTAAAGGCCATTCATCTTAACAAAGTTGGTCCAAACAAGTTGGCAAGTATTTAAGGCGAATTTATTTTTGCTACCCAAAGTAGGCTAGGTTACTTGATGACACACAGAGGCCTCTTGTATCTAATTTTATCATCTTGTTCTAATTCTAAATTAAATAGTAAAAGAAAAAAAAAAAGAACTAATGATAAAGAAGCCCATGACTGTTTCATTCCAAAAGTCTGATTCAGCTGCTAAGGAGATCAAAGCAGAAAGAAGGCAACAGTCAATCGCGCTCCCATGGATTCAGAGTGGCAGATGAAGGGGAATCCTAAAATACAGTTTTATTTTAGAGAATTAATACTGAGACAGACTTGAACTCAGTCAACCATGATGAGAGGCGTTACAGAGTATCAGTTTTCTCTGTCCTTTCCTTTCTTGAGACAGGGTCTTGTTGAGGCTGGTTGTGAATTCACCACATATTTGAGGCTGACCTTGAACTCCTGCCTCAGTTTCCCCAGTACTGAAATTATAGGCATGTGGCATCATGCCTGGCTCAACTTTTAGTCTTGGAGTAGTCTCCCTGTGAACCAATAACCAAGATGCAAAACCTGAAATATAGTTGTTTTATGTGTTAAAGATGTTGGACGTTTAGATTTCTAAGATCATGAGTAAAACTTAAGGAAAATTGATTTTTCTCTTCCTCATTTAGGAACCCAAGATATGATTTATGCAACTTTCATTTGGCAACTGTCTAGGCGCAGGAGGCAGGGCTGAGGCGAGGCAGGGCTGAGGCGAGGCAGGGAAGTCATCCTGTGGTATAGCACAGTATGGGGAGCACACACAGAGTGGTGAGCTCTGAGATGGGGCAGCACTCAGGGAGGCCTCAGATGATGACAGAAAGGACAGTGATGCATGCTGGGAGTAACCCAAGGGAAAAGGAGCTAAGCTGAGTGAGTGCAGGGAAACCTGTGGGGCAGGCCCTGCCACCCTTCCATTTTCCATGGAGGGTGCAGGGACAGTCATTCCCATGATGTGTACAAAGCCTGGTGTCCATTACATCAGCAACCAAAGCATCTGAGAGGAGGTTTTCTCATCATCGACTCTTCAAATGCCCTTAGAATGTCAGCACACAGAAACATCCTAGCTTCCTTCCTCATACCCTACTGAGGTGAGTCCCTGCCACTCTTGGGAGGCCCTGTAATCACTAAGGTAAGTAAGACAAGAGTTCGCTGTCTTGTGCTGGGACAGAAAGTGCCATCACAACGTGTGGCATGTGTCCTGTGAACTCTAGCAAGACTCCTGGGAAGAAAGGCCACTCTAAGCATTGTAGAGAGCTCAAGGGAAAACAAGGGCACTGGGAGGCACTTGAGGCTGGGGAGACAAGCCCTGGTATGGATAGGACAGCAGGCAAGCCAGAAGGAAACCGAACATGGCTGGAGACTCCACAGTAGGTCTAAAATGCACCTCTGCTTGGGAGTTACACAGAACATTTTGACAAGATTTCCCCAGGGTCAGTCCAATCTTGTGATGAGGTACTTTGTGTTCTCCCGGCCTGTCTGTTCATCCTTAACCTTCATGTCAATCATGAATCTCAGGCTAGAGCTATAACTACCTTTTTGTGGGAATCTTTGTAAAACCCTTTTTCTGAGTTCAGATCCCAAGGTGTCTGAAGCCACATGATGCCCTGAGTCAAGACTTCTCACAAACATTTCCATGGCCCTCACTTCTCATCACATACTACTTATTACTGCTGGAGTAAAATTCATTTAAAACCCCACTACTGACAACAAGCACTGTATTTAGAAAGGACAGACAGTCTGAAGGCAGATGCAGAAGTTTGCAGCACTCAGGACATTATAATGCAGGCTTTGATCTCACTCCAGTGTTAACTATACAACTATGTAATTGCTAACGTGCCCTTTCTTTTCCATATCACTTCTATGGCTCTGGTAAAATGCTCACTGCCATTGCTAATGAAGTCCGAGTGGATCATCGCTGGGTTCTTGCTCTACTTGGGAGTTTCGATGCAATAGGTTCTTACATGCTGCAGTCAGAACAAGCAAGGCTTTCATTCTAAGTGAAAAGAGAACCTGGCTTTTCAAAAGAAAAGCGAGGAGAAAATTCAAGCTGAGGGAGCTTTGGGAGCTCCTCAAGTAGGCAACTTGAGTTCTGTTGACCCTAGTGTAAAACATATTCTCAAAAGCTTTTACCTTATAAGCAGGTTTCGCTTCCCCCCTCTGTCCAACAGCAACAGATAGCCATTGGGTCAGACAGCCTTTACTAGCCAGGAAAAGCAGCGTGCTGGTAGGACAAGCGCAAGGACCTGAAAGCCCTGTCCTCAGTGGCTCTGTGACGGGAAGGTGTGCTCTTCTCTTGACCCTGTTTCTTTTCCAATGTGAAAAGTAAATCAAGAGACAGAGTGGGAGGGCAGACTCTACTCTCCAAACCCACCCCAGCCTTAAACCTTTATAAGCTCATGAGGCCATATTAAAAAAAGCAAGCAGACAAAAGATTTTGTGGGTATTTGGCTAAGTCAACCCAAACAACTCCTTACACTGAGCCCATGGGAAGCCTGGGACTTCAAGAGTCAACCTGCTTGTAAGCCAAGCTTGCACAACATCCTAGTTTATGTTACAGAAATAAATGGCCATTAGTAACCTGGCAAATAAAATTTGGATCTCAAGTGATGAAAACATGTTTCACTGTGACCAATATTAAGTAGATTGAGCAACAGAGGTGGTTACCCAAGTACAGCATGTAGGTGCAACGTGGTTATTCCTAACATTCTGGAAACCGTGTTACAAGAGTCCGTGGATGACAGAGAGGAATTATGTTTAGACCTGTCACATACTTAGAGGGGGAGCACGGTTGCAAGGCAGCAGTAAGAGCACAACTTGCTTCAGGGGCCGGAATGTATGTTCCCAGTGAGATGAAGCACTTTTGCCTACTCTTAGAGCCAAACCTCTGCCCACCTGTCTCTTCTCACCTCAAGAGTACAAAGATCTCACACAAGTAACCTAGTTTTGCCAAATGTAATTGTTTTTGACCAATTAGTTGTGATTCACATTAAGTCGCAGTACATCAACAGCAGGTAGTCCATGTCACTGAAAGGGTAAACAGATAGGACATGGGGTTGTCATGTGGGATATTCCCAGACACAATGGCTACACAGTACTAGTCTGGGGAGAGGAGTACCATCATTCCCAGGTGACAAATATTCACTCTTCCACACACTGGGCAGCAAAATGCCACATACAGCAAAGGAACGTGAGCCCAAGGATGTGAATTTCCTTGTGGCCAGCTTTTGCCATTTCAACTTTGCAGCATTAAGAACTCAGGCTCCCACTGGTTCTCAGAAGTCTACTCTGACCCTGTTCTTTTCACAGTGTTTGGCTCTGTACTTGTCAAGTCTTCTTTACTCTTCTCCAAAGTCTTTCTTCCTTCCCCCGTCCTTGGATTCTAGAATACTGGATGTGTTTACTTTTGCTTCCTGCCTAAAAGCTGCCTTTCTCATCTTTAAAAAACCATTAATGATCCATTCCTCCAGGACCTGGGCCCTGCCAGGCCTAATTCCCCTACTCTCCCTCCACTGCAAGGCTGGCATGATAGCACACAGCCTCTTCCATTCCTAGTTGTACCTCTCACATCCATGTTCTAGCATCTTATTCCAGTGCCCCGTGCACACAGTCCTGTGGCAGATTCTGTGAGGCTCTAGGTCATGGGATGCTGTGTTATATCATCTATTGAGATGACACATCAACATATTAATCTGGTTTTACCTTTCGCCTTTGGTTGGGCATTGCCTATTCTCAATGTTAAACACCCCAATTCACCAGTAAAGCTTATTATATGACATCTTCTTTCTTTTTGAGGAGCCTTCCTTTTTTTCTAACTCGATGGGTCATGTCACCATGTCAATCCCTGCCAAGTAAGCAACCTCTGGTCAATTTGTTGTTTCTTAAGCATCACTAAAACAATGGCCAAGAACTTGCATTATTTTCCTGCTCTTTCTAACCAATATGACCCCACCCGCAGCTACCATTTTATCCCTCTTTGTTTGCAGGCCTAGATAGAAGCTTTCGGTGACCTATCTGGCTCTCCCTAACATTCCCCCTCAAGACCTTGAGAGGCCTCAGGAAGGAACCAGCAAGTGTGAACACTGCCTCCCGAAGGCCCTGTGTTTTGTGCAAGCCAGCCAAGTCTGAGTGTGCATTCATTGGCATGGGGCACTGGCTTGGAGGAAACCACCTGTTGGAAGGGCTGTTCTGAGGAAAAAGACATTTATGCAACATGCTAGACACGGCATGAAATGGCTGTTCAGGAATGGTGGCAGTGACTTTAACCTCCTGAACCACTTCTGACCACCCAAGTCATGTCATTAAGACCCATCAGAATGCTGTCATTGGCAACTGTTTG
This sequence comes from Mastomys natalensis, assembly GCA_021653895.1. NCBI lineage: Eukaryota > Metazoa > Chordata > Mammalia > Rodentia > Muridae > Mastomys > Mastomys natalensis. Next base: position 226,143 of record JAJTUV010000990.1, on the reverse strand, counting down.
GTGACTTCTGGCCTCTTCAGATTCCTACTCTGATTTCCCCCATGGTATAAATCAGTTATACACACTGCTTTACAACTAAGTTAATGCAATTTTTTTCTTTTTTCTTTTTTTTTTTTTGTACACCATTCTTCTCAAACATATGCCCATGGTCACCTGTGCTTTGGATTGGCTTCTCAGACCTCATCTGCAGATGTCCTTGAAATGACAACTCTTAATGAGAGCCTTCCTGACTGAAGAGAGGAAACTCCCTTGAGGAAACTGATTTTGTTCCGCTGTGTCCTACCATTTGCTCCCGAATTTCCATGTGACCTGAGCGAAGTACTTCCCTTCTTCATATTAACTGGGCAAGCAGGATGCATTCAAGCTCTTCCTAGCTGAGAGACAGATGCTGTGCAAATGTGGCTCCCATGTCTTCTTCTGCTCTGAGAGCAACTCATAAATATGCCTTTGGCTTTCCTTGATGTCCTGAAGGGCAGAGTCCATTATCTGAGTAAGTCCCTTAGCACAGCCCAACACACTGCTGCCCAGGACTAATGTGTGCATTTAGACAACAATGATCAAAGCACCTCCAGCGAGGCACCGACAGCTGCCACAGATGACTCAGACCTCTCTGAAAAATGCTTAATTTAGCAGCCTTTCAGTTGTCTGCGGAACACACTGTCAGTAAAGGACACAGGGAACAGAACAGAACATCTTTTAACTAGAGTAACCCCACAGTGGCCCTTTAAGGTCAGGAGGCTCTCTATAGCACAGAGAAGCATTTGCCCTTGCTCTTCAGCCAGTAGAGAACCAGGGGACTGGGGAAACCTTGGGAAGACCCTGTACTGGCTGAGTGTCATCTGAACCTAAGGCTGGCCTTGGTCACTGACTAGCCCTGGGAGTAACACGGGGAATTGCTTCTCTTCTTGGGTCTGCATTTCTCACCTAGAAAAATGGCTGTGGCAGTGATCCCCAAACCTGATAAACTGAATTACAAAGAAGTCTCGGTTCCCCACTCCTGAGGATTCTGACTGTTGGCCTGGCATGGGCACAGGACACTGTGTTTTCTGTATGGTTCCCTCTTAGGAGTAAGTGCTGCTGGTAGCAATGTGTATGATACTGGATTCTCCATTTGGTGTTCCCCTCAGACAATCCTATCTCTTCCAAGTTTCCAAATCAATCAGATCACATGATCTTCCACCCTTCCTCTTCCCTTCTCTCTTTAGAAGCAAACTGGACAGTTTCCAAGTACATTGCGTGGTAGCTCACCACATTCATGAGAACCCAAAGAAATTTTGAAATCAAGGACTGGTTTGTAAGACTCAATAGCTATTCAAGGGTTCATTGAAGAGGCAATCTCATTTTGACAGAAACCCAAGCCAGCTCAAGTGCAGCAGATGTGAACACACATCTCTTACCAAGCAGGAACACAGAAAGGAAGAGCAGGCCTGCTTGACAACATATGGGGATTCTTCTAAAACAAGCACTGCAGTTGCATGTGGCAAAGTGCTGAGGGCACCTTATTCTAACACTTATTCTACTCCTGCTGGAATCTGAGGAGACATGGACACCAATCCTGAGGCAAAGACTACTTCACTTAGTCCCGCCCATTCTTCACTGCAACGAGATCTTGTGAAGAACTGAGCAATCTCTTCCAAAGATGGAGGCAACATGAGGTTTCCTAAATCAGGGTTACAATACTGCTACTGATGGACACGGTGTTGACTTCTCTCTGAGAAGTCTGAAGAAAAGAGGAATTGTGCAGAATTGGATAGTTATTCCTTTCACCTAACAAGGCTATCCTGGAACTTACTATGTAGACCAGGCTGGCCTCAAACTCAGAGACCCTCTTGCTTCTGCCCCAAGTGCTGGGATTAAAGGTGTGGTTTGCCACACCTGGCAGGATAATGTCTCTCCTTGTTTTTTATTTTCTTCCTTTTAAAACTTTTTTGGTTTTTTGAGACAGGGTTTCTCTATGTAAGCTTTGGCTGTCCTGGAGTGCTCTCAGTAGACTAGGCTGGCCTTGATCTGCCTGCCTCTGCCTCCTAGGTGCCACTAAAGGCATGTCACTAAAGGCATGTGCCCCCAACACAATGTCTCCACTTAAATGTGCCCATCTACTACAATGTGGAAAATGGCCAGTGTGATTCCCTCAAAGGGTAAATTCCATTAAAGCCAATGCTTTTGCAGTTTTATGGCAGTGGAGATTGAATGAAGGCCTTGTACATGCTAAGCTCGTACCAGCGAGTTACTCTCCCAGTCCACAAGTTTCTAGAAATGTAGGAAAACCTCAGTCATAGTTATGACAGGTTCTTGTGTATGGCAATGTGTTCTTGGACAGTTATTTATTTATTTATTTTGGTGGAGATACTGTCCTGCAATGTAGCCTAGGCCTGCCTCAAACTTCAGATCCTCCTGCTTTAGCCTCCTTAATGCTGAAATTTCAAGTTTGTTCTACTACAAGATCAACAAGTTCAACTGTATTTGTTTAAAAATATCCTTTACATTATGTATCCGTGGGTAGACCTGGAGTTAAAGGAAGCTGTGGGCCACAATATGGGTGTTCTTAAGGGAGCCATCTCTCAGACCTGGCTTATACTTCAATTATATATTTTTTCAATTGATAGTTACAATTGAATTGAAAACTGCCATTTTGCTTTTCTCTTTTCTTCCTTCTGTATCTTTGTAATCAACTTTCTTTTTGCATGTACAAAAATACGCATACATATATGCTTCATGCTTATACGTGTGTGGTATATACATGTGTGTGTAGTCTACAAATACCTACAAATACCTAGTGTTGAGGGTATAGGTTAGTGGCAGAGCTCCTGTCTGGCAGGCAAGCTCTCGTACTTGATCCCTAGCACATCCAGAAAAAAAAAAAATCAAGAAAGTGAATGGAACAGCCCTAACCTGAAGGGGAAAACCCTACTATGTATATGCATAAACATGTAATACATATACAAACAAACTCATTTTTAACATATTGCTTTGTTTTGAGATAGTCTATGTAGCATAGGATGGCTTTGAACTTGTGAGCCTCTTGCTTCAACCTCCCAAACCCCAGGTGACACAACTGGCTCAACATACATTGTTTTGCACTTTGCATTTCACAACCATTAATTTATTTGTGGGATCATTTTATATTGGACACACAGATTAAGTTCCCTTTAAAACTCAGTTGCATAATGTTCTGTTCTGTAGCCTTCTGGAATTCATTGAGTTAATCCGTAACAATGAGCATCTAAGCAGCTGCCATCCTCCCCTTTAATGAGGCATGGCTGATCTACAAAGGACTGAGCTTGGTAAGGCTGACAGGTAAGGCTATCACTACAATCAAAATAGGAAACAAAGCCATCACCCCAGAGTTTCCTTGTGTCTTTTGTAATTACCCACGTCTGCACCTCTGGCTCCCACTCTCCTCCCAAGGTAGCAACTGACTTCCGTCATTTAGGCCAATTTGCATGGCAAAGAATTTTATCAAAGTGAAATCATCAAGCATGTGTTCTTCTTTGGTCTTTGCTGTATGTATCAAAGTCTGGTCATTTTTGTTCTCTGGGTGTACACTGAGCATGTATACAGCCATTAGTTATGGGGTGTCTGGGTTTTCCAACTCTGAACAATTACAATCAAAGCTGCTGTGGACATTAGTGCATTAGTCTTCATATAACATATGCTTCCAATGCTCGTAACTAAACACTCGGGAGAGGGATGACTTGCTCATATAGTCTACAGTATGCCGGACTTTGAAAGAGACTGTTGAATTGCTTCCTAAAGCATCCACATCATCCAACATTTTCATCCCCAGGCAAAAAAGAGGTAGTCTCCCTACCCCACTGCTGTGCCAACATTTGGTATGACCAACAGCTTATGATGTTTTCAAAACTTTACTCTAGTATGTGTGAAGTGGTTTTAATCTGTATGTCTGTACTGACCAAAGAGTTATGGGCTTGTCACCTGTAAATCTGTTTTTGAAGTAGCTGTTGAATATTTTTGTGTATTTCAAGACCTTTTGAAAATCTTTCTTGGAAAAAAAATTTTTTTAGATTGTTTTTTTATTAAGTTCTCAGAGTTCCTTTTATCTTGTTGATACAAAATGTTATATTTATGTTTGAAAAATAGCATTCTCTAGTTCTTTCACTCCTGCTAAAGAGCAGAATTTGGATGATGATATATGAAAATAACATTTTCCTGCTTTCTTCTAGGACTTCTATAGTTTCAAGTTTTATATTTTTAAGACACATACCCATTTTAAGTTAACTTGTATATAGTATGAAACACAGGCCATTTAAACTACAAGTGTGTGTGTATGTGTATGCATTTCCCAGCACACCTAGGGAGCTCGGAGGACAACTTGTAGCTTCTTTTTCTCTCATTCTTTTCATGCTATCATTTGAGATGCAGGGATTGAACTCACATTGGCTGCAAGCACCTTTACCCACTGGGCTATCTTGCCAGCTCTCAACAATTATTCTGTGTATGTATATCCAGTTGGTACATCATCATTTGTTAAGCTATTCCTTTCTCAGTGAGCTATGTCTGCATACTTATGAAAAATCCTTGAATTCTCCGTATGCATTTGTGGAAGATTAACTGGCTGCCTCTGAATGTTGACTTTGGATTTGATTGTATTTTACAGGCCTTTTAAAATGTTGCTTTTTGTATTACACTGCTGTGATTATTACTGCTTTATAAGTCTCAAAGTTGGGTAAGAATTTCAAAGTTGAGAAAGAATAACTTTGTTCTCTGTTGGTTATGTTTACCTTCAGGTCTTCTGTGTTTCCACATCAATTTCAGAATAAACTTTTGTTTGTTTTGTTCTTTGAAACAGGGTTTCTCTGTGTAGCCCTGGCTGTCCTGGAACTAGCTTTGTAGTTCAGGATGGCTTTGAACTCGTAGAGATCTGCCTGCCTTGCCTCCATTTGCATTTATTACTTTAAAACTGTGGAGAATAAAGTCTCAGGTGAGGAGGGGAGCTGACTATTTTCCAAGAATGAGGAAATTTCTAGATAGCTTAGATAGCTTTGTTAACTGCAAATGTAATTCCACGGTAGTTACCAACTGTTGAAATCTCTGTAACTGTGCACGCGTTTATTTCTTCTGTGTTCTTATGCTCTTTTAACCTTGTTTCATATTTAATATAGACTCCATGTAAGTAGTATATAGCGGGTCTTGCTTTGTTATCTAGGACAACAACTGTCTTTTAACTGTTAGGCCTGCTATAATATGGCTGGGGTCAATACCATCTCTTTTTTTTTCCTTTTTCCTTCCTTCCTTCCTTCCTTCCTTCCTTCCTTCCTTTCCTTCTTTTTTTCTTTTGAGACAATTTCTCACTTTAGCCTTGGTTGGCCTGAAGTTCACTTTGTAGATCAGGCTGGCCCTAAACCTGATATGCACACTGAGGCTTTCCTGAGAGCTAGAATACCTTTAGACATGTGCCATCTTGCCTGACCTTGTTTGCATTCTTTACTCTCCTTTCCTAAAGCAATGTTTGGTTGAAGTATTTCTTTTTGATTCCATTTAATTTTCCCTAGAACTCAGTGGTGCAATTTATAATACCCATTTTAAACATCATCTGTGTAGAGCTGGCTGTCCTGGAACTTGCTCTCTAGACCAGTCTGGTCTTGAACTCACAAAGATCAACCTGCTTCTGTCTATTGAATGCTGGGATTAAAGTGTGCACCACCACTGCCTGGCTACACACATTATTCTTCACAAAAAATCTTGAATGCCTAAGTTGTCATTAATTTTACCCAGTGGTCTGCCTTATTTTAACACATTCTCTCTCTCTCTCTCTCTCTCTCTCTCTCTCTCTCTTCTCTCTCTCTCTCTCTCTCTCAGTGTGTGTGTGTGTGTGTGTTGTGTGTACCTGAGTGTACCACTGGAGGTCAGAAGAGGGGATTTGATACCTCGGAGCTGAAGTTACAGATGGACATGGGTGCTGGGAACTAAACTCCGGTCCTCTAGAAGAGCAGTATATGCCTTTAACTACCCCAGAGCTTCTCCAGTCCCCATTTTATTTTAAATTATATAATTAACTTACACTTTCTAACTGTAGTCATGTTGATTTTATTTCTAGTTTAATTTGGGTTGGCTGCCTATCTATCTTTCAGGCTCCTGTGTTTTTTCTATGTAATAAAGGCAATCTCTTCTCTGGTTGAAAATAGGAGGAATGCCTTGTATGTGCTTTCTGCATGTACTTATGTGCCTCTGTGTATGTGTACATATGTATGTGTCTGTGAGTACATATGCTTGTTTTGGGGTGCATGTAAAGGTCAGAAGACAGTTCTGGGTGGTTGGGCAGGCCTCACCTTCTACCTTGCTTGGGACAGGGTTTCTCTTTTGTTGTTCCTGGCTACATACACCAGGCTACTTGGCTCTTCATTTTCTGCGGCCTCTTTCTCCACCTGCCCACACCAGCACAGGCATCTGCCTGGCTCAGCAAGCATGTCTCCACTGAACTGCGTCTGCAGCACTAGTATTTTCTATTTTGAGACAGGGTCTTGCTAAGTTGCTCAGGCCCTTGAACTTAGGATCCTTCTATTTTAGCATCCTGTGTGGCTAGGATTACAGTCCTGAGTGACCAGCTCTACTGAGACGGACTAATGAATTTTATCTGTTATTCCCCACTTCCACTCCGTCTGGCTGAAAGGCGTGCACTCTTGTCCCATCACTACGGGTCCCAGGCACTGCTCTACCCCAGGAGTTCTATGCATGTTTTCTGGTTTGTTTTTCCTTTAGTACTATGCTTCACACACATTAAACATGTGACCCACCACGTGAACTCCTCCCTGACTCTCTCCAGTTTTTGACATGTTCTCCACTTGACTTTGGGAGGTTTCCTCATATGCATGTGTTGTTCCTTGGTCCTTCACTGAATACTCAGGGGAGATCCTTTGAATATCTAGTTTCTGTCTTGGGCCTCTCTCCAATACTAGTTTAGCTATCTTTGTTTCCAAATCATTTCCACCCAGGACAACACCGGAGTTGCTTAGCTCTCCAGTCTTCCCGGTAGCGAGAAGCTCTGAGGACGACGCAGCAGGGTTTCATTGGATTCACGGCACTGTACCCTGACTTGGGTTTTGTGAATTTCGTCCTGCATGTCTTCCAGGGTTTCAGCTTATGTTTGAGGTTCCTGTCAGTTCATCCTGAACAGAAGCTCCCAGCTTCTAGCTGGCTGATACATCGGAAGCCGAAGTCAACGCCACTGGATACACACCTGCGGTTCCATGAGTATGTATCTGTTGACTCAACCTCTTGTTGTCTTGTTCATTTACTTCTGATACAGCTTGCATAAGACTTGAACTCACTATATAGCTAGGGTTGGCCTGGAACTCCTGACGCTTTTGCACCTGCTTCCCAAATTTTGGGGATACAGGCACACATTAACACACCTGGCTGAATTATTTAACTTGCTAGTGTAGTTTGAAAGGACAGGTTCGTTTTAATTAGAAGTGTTTTAACATCCATAAGTTTACTAATGATTGGTGTTGCCTTTTCTGAAACAGCCCATTTATGCCCTTTGACTTTGTATAAGTTGATTTGTCATATTTGAACTGCTTTCTAAGGTTGGTGCAGGACATGAACACTCTACAAATAAATCACAATCCCCTGTCTCTCTCCCTCATAGCTGGTCTTCCGACTTTCTTCAGGGTGTTGTTTTTTGTAATAACTTTAAAATCATCACAGTATCCATCTTTTTTCTATATTGTTTCTGGGCTTTCCACAGCTTAGATGCACATGTGTGTACGAATCAACAGCGGCTTATTCCCAAAATTATAATAAAACAGTCTTCCTTCTTGTTCTTTTTCTATCAACAGGGATCAACAGTACTGCTAGGCTACATTCAGGCCAATATGGATCAATATCTCTGACGGGCAGCTGACTTAGGTTTAATAAAACAAGGATCATCAGAGTTTTTTCCTCAGGTATTTAGAGTTTGAAAGGGCAGTGGGGGCAGTGTGAAGTTAAGAAATGACAGTTACTAAGACTTGATGGCTGTCCCTAACTAATCCTTAATTAGTTCCCAAAGTCTGGGCTCCCTGAACACTTAGGTGTCCTGTCCCTGGATAACCAACACACTTACCTTCAGTGCCGCAAATATACTGAGAACAGACTTTCTGCTTAGTCATATACTTTCCTCATGTTGTTACCCATCTGTTTTTTATTAGTACTGTTTTCCCAAGAAGGCAGCAAGAAGGGGCATTTGTTGTATGCTTTCCACAGTATCCCGTTATACTGAGCCTAAGTGTGTGCTAGTAAAGGCAGGAAACCTCAAGTGAGGAGTCCAGAGTCTGAGGGGAAGTGTGCCATTCACCTGCTTGTCTGGACATGACAATGGCATTTGTCATCACCAGCCCTGGATGTGAACAAAGCTAAGATGAAGGGAAGTGAGTGCATGCAGTTGAGCCTGAAGGGCACACCCTCCAGGGGAAATGCAGCTTACAAAGGGACAATGACTAAACTACCACGGGCCCTAAAACTCTACAGCTCACCAACTCCTTAGGCCTACAGAACGTTCAGAGCAGCTCTGCAGTATGTACTGAGAAAGGAGGTAGGAAGCTAATGACATTTGTTACTGACGACATGGCTACCAAGTACCTCTCAAGAGTTAGCTGAGTTCTGGAATGTCCACAGAGGACACTTATTCCTTCATTGTACAGATGGGAATATGGAGGCTTCTCACTGCGAAATGACTTAGCTAACACACGGAAGCAAGGTGATGTGAGAACAGGTTTAGGCAAGACTCCACATGGGGGTAACATGACTGATGGTGGGGGCTACTAAACAACTGGCAATGGTGACAAGCTTCCAAAAACCCAGTGACCACTACTTCTTCAAAATCCCACACGTAGTGAGTTTCTGGGTTTCTGGCAGTGCTTGCTCGTGTCACTCTCGTGCCACCCCAGCAGCCTGGGTTCTAACACTATAACACTGGAACTCTGGACTGGGTCCTGCTGTCTGTCATACTGTGCAATGCCAATGAGTGCTGCCTGCAGCACCTGACTCAGATCCAGCATGACTCTGCTAGTAACTGCTTTGTTTTTCTGCTCTTATAGGAAACACAATGGTCTCATTACTGACAACGAAGGTTTTTCCTATTTTCCCACTGTCATCCCTCAGTATTCGAGTATCAAGATAGCATTCTTTATGTAAACGTGAACGGCGTATCCATCTGGTCACTATGCAAATTTACTTTCATCTTAAATAAAGGCTAAAATTTATGTGTACTGAAGAACCAGCAACAAAGTCTTCGGTTTATGACCCGTAAATGATTTGTATACCTATTGGACATACCTATATAATACCTGGTTTCAAGTTAAACTCTCTCAAGAGGAAAAGAGTCTCAAGTGAAAAAGTTGAAGCAGCCCTGGTCTGTGACTCATAACTCAGCTCCTGACTATGCTACAAGCAGTTCATGTCATCCTGGAGCATAAAAGAGGACGTTGTCTCACCTTGACAGCAGACACTGAACTTGGAGGAAGAGGAAATGCCTGAGGCCATGAAGCTCCTCTTGAATCTAGAGCTTACACAGATTGTTCTGCCACCCAGAGCCTCACATTCCCTAATCCTTCACAGTGCCGTCCACCCCTAGCCTTGAATCCTGCATGCGACAGTCCTTCCCTCCGCAACCCCCACACAGGAAATGAGAGTAAAGAAGGATTCTAGTCACGTGTGAAAAGCTAGAGATGGTCTTCTGTGTGGCATAGCTCCTGTGGCTGCCTGTGCCTAACCATAACTTCTTCCACGAAACCCCTCATTCAGAGGCCTTCCTTCCCCTCCCTGGACCCAGCTACTCCCCTGCTGTTTAGTCCTTCTGCTTCGTTCACACCTGCTATGACAGGCTTCTCATCCTTTGCCATGCCCCAACCCTTAGTTGCCTGCTGTATCACCAACAGCTGGCAGAACTGGCAGGCAGTGGCGCACGGCAAATGAAGTCCATGTATAGAATGCATGTCTGTGGGCCCAGACAGGGCATTTACCATGAAAAAAGAATATTATTTCCAGAATCACCAACCCGACTTCTGGAAGTGTAGGGGGTGGGGGGTGGGGAGAATCAGACTGGCACACTACCATCACTTGCCCTTGGTTATTTTCAGGGAGTAGTCATGAGTCTAAAAATGCAAAGCTCCCAGAAAGGAAACTGTAAGTCTAAAAAGCACATTTCTGATTTATGGGCTTTGCATAAGCCTTTAATGGTGGGGAGGAATTGGCCTGATGCTCCCATATCCACTTAGGCATTAAAGACTTTGCTTCTGGTTGCTAAATTATTTTGAACAAATTATCACCTTCATCCATGCAATTCCCATCTCTGCATGTTTCCACCTTATTTGATTACCGGTCTTTGAAGACCACAGGCTATTCTTACTTTCCATTATCTCAGGTCACCACTGTGCACTCCCTGAATGGTCTGTAGTTGCTCACTCTGGGGGCCAGGAGGACTTTCGGGGTGGAAGTGGAGACGAAGGATGCATCCGGAGCATCACTGCTATTGGACGGTAGCCTGTATCTCACCTCCATTAGCCGACTTCGTCCTTTGTTCACAGAGGAACATGGGGCCCAGGGAAGCTCTTGGGGCTAGTCTAACACACAATGAGCTGAGAGGGGAGGTGAAGAGATGCCTTGTCATTTGTGTGATGCTGGGGATGTGGATAAGAAGAGTTGCTGGCAAGGCTGAGTTGTCATTGAAGGCTCAGACTGGGCACATAAGCTTTCGTTCAGGGTTTTACACATGTAGGACTGTATTCCCAGCACTCAGGAAGCTGAGACAGGAGGATCATGAGTTTGAAGCAGCAGCCTGGGCTATGCAATGAAACTCTATTACACACTAAAAAGGAAATGCAACTGGGGATGAAAATCCATGTCACTGGTAGAGCTTACCACAGTCTGGCCTGGGGTTCCATCCCTAGAACCCAAAAGAAGAAAGAGGAGGAATAATAGAGAACTGGGTTAATTCTGAAAAATCATAAATAAAACCAAATTCTTATTGTTTTCTCCCTGTAATTGACTTTTGCCAGAGCTCGGTTTTCGTACAATCAGGGCTTAGCTCTACTTCTCTCCATGTCCCAGCTCCATGTGCCCTCTTGCTGCTCCTTAGATACTAGACTCAGTTCAGCCCCAGGGCCTTTACACATGCTTCACCTGTCCTCTGCACTAGCTAGGCTCTTTGCATTCTATTTGTGTTGTTTTCTTCTGGATCAGCTGGAAGCCACTTCCTGAGAAACTTTTTCCCACCTTCTAACAGGCCCTCAATTCTTCATTACACACATCAGCAGTCCCTGACTGTCCCAACCCATCTGGCCACCGAACAGAAAGCTGCTGTGTACTCCTTGCCCTAAAAACAGTCCTTTTGCCTTTGCCCTACCTAGCATACCTTCCACCACCCCTGATGTCACTGATGTGTGTGCTGGCACCATGGCTCCAGCAGGGATTTAGAAGACAAGAGTTCTGTTAGCCCTGGGTAACACAAGGCACTCAGTTACAAAGCTACATCTGAAGCATCTGCAATGGCCTTGTATATTAGTTAGGGTTCTCTGAGGTATGGAACTGAAGCATCACAACTTGCCTGGCTCCTGAGATAGACCAAGTACATCTGTTGAAAAGCATGGGGCAGGGACATGAGTGTTCATTAAACATTTCAGGAAGTTTTTAGAAAGGTTGAGATTATTCCTTCTGTGATCCTATCTTATTTTCAAGATAATAACCATTTCTTGAGTCTATTTTACCATTTGGGTTCCCATGAACGATTCCAAATTTCTTAATTTCCAAGTAACACATTCAACTCTTCAGTTATTTCCAAAGCAGGCAGGGAACTCCCTCAAGACTGCAGCTGACAATCCCATAACCAGGAAAAGACGATGAATGCTAATCACCAGAAAAGCTGCAGTTTACAGGAAAGAAACGGGAAGTGCTGACATATTGCACAACACCCCCTGAATAAAGCAGGGCTTAGTAACAGAACGGTACACACAGGCTGACAACCTCATCAAGAATCCCTGGTGACATCATAAAGTATGTGGAACAAGTTTTGCTTTAAAGGTTATTTTTAATTATGTGTGTATGTGTGAGCATGTGCATGGCTGAGTGCTGGTGCTGGGGAGTGGACAAGTGGGTTTCAGCTCACTGGGAGCTAGAGTGACTGTGGCTGTGAGCTGCCTGACATGGGTGCAGGGACCTGAGTCAGGCCCTCTTCCAGCAGTATGTGCTCTTAACTGATGAGCTATCTTTCCGGCCTCAAATTGATGTTTTTATTGTCTGTGTATTTTCCAAAGACTGGAGGCGTATGGGACAGAACAGTGGAACCCCTTTCTTTGGAGATCTAGATAAGAAAATTGAAACATGAATTCCCAAATTTTACACAGGGATTTTGGGCTTCGTTTTAATTTCTTATCTTCTTTTCTTTCCTTCCTTTTTCTTTTAAACACAGGGTCTCACCATGTAACTCTGTCCTGGAACACCCTATGTAGACCAGGCTAACCTCAAACTCTTACAAACTCTGTCTCTCCATTGCTGGGATTAAAGGTGTGAGCTGGCACCAACTGCTCCTGGGCCTGATTTTTACTTATATTTATTCTGTATACGTGTACATGCTTGTGTGCTGGTACACATCTATGCGAGGGTGAAGTGTACATGTCTGCAGAAGCCAGAGGATGGACTTGGGTGTGATTTTCTTGGCAGTAGGGCAGCCCATCAAGCTTGAAAAATCATGTTTCCACCTCTTCAGCACTGGGACCCTATGCTTCTGCCACCACGGCTGACTTCTTTTACTACATGGGAGCTGGGGAACCCATGCTGGTCCCTGCATTTGCAAGGAAGTACTTCACTGACTGAGATTTCGTTTCCATCCTGGATTTTAAGTAAAACAATTAAATGAGCTAAAGGGATTTTTTTCCTGGTGTCTGATCCCACCCAGCACTGGGGACAGTAATTTCCTTAGCTGGTAATGACTCGGCAGAGGAAAGGAACTGTCTCCTTTTGCAGCTACTGCTGGGAATTAGATCCAAGTCCTCTGACAGGGGACAAAAACAAGTGCCTCAGGGGTCCTCAGAACACAGCTTTCCCCATTACACAAAGACGGCAAGGAGGAAGTAAGTAGGATGGCTGGCTGGACCTCCAGCTATTCCATCACAGGCAATCCAGTTTCCACTGCAGGGATTACTCTAACACACTGAGAGGTGGCACGCGGTTTTCCCCTATAGTCAATATGAAGCCATCACTAAGCCATACTCTTTACTTTTACTTTGTTTTATTATAAGTGATTACACATAAGGCATTGCATAAACATGCCTGGTTAGTGGACAAATTGCAATCCAGCAGTAGCTATGATGCAGATACTTAGTGCCTTAATAACTGAACAGGAGCATTTAAAAAGTGGGCTTCAGCCGGGTGGTGGTGGCGCACGCCTTTAATCCCAGCACTTGGGAGGCAGAGGCAGGCGGATTTCTGAGTTCGAGGCCAGCCTGGTCTACAGAGTGAGTTCCAGAACAGCCCAGGCTACACAGAGAAACCCTGTCTCGAAAAACCAAAAAAAAAAAAAAGTGGGCTTCAGGAGGCCAAAGTGAGCCACAGTGACTCATTCCCAGGGCCACCCTGACCTGAGCTTTCACTGAGATGTGCTCTTGAGAAGAACCCTGGCACAGAGAAAGACAAAATGTTTACCTTTACAGGGTCCCACTAATGAGTAGCCACAAAGAACAGAAAACTAAGATACCAGCCTTCTTTTGAAACTGTACTGAGATCAGAATGCACACGCACACTTGTGCTGTACCTAGCAGCCACTGTCCTCGCTTACGGGCCACTCCTCCGGCTCTAGGCACCGCTCCAAATACTAGCCACAGATTATTCCTTTTATCCCCCTTGACAATCTTATAATGTCCCAATTCTCATTTCAGGGATGAAAAGACCAAGGAGCGGAAAAGGTTACATAACTTGCCGCCTCTCATAGTTGGTGGGCTGGAAAAGGAACTCCCTGCTCTCTGACTGCAGCCTGAGTGACGCATCGTCTCTACTTGACATTTTGGGGCTCTATCCCAAGTAAGTACTCTGTAGGGTCCTAACACAATGGTTCACATATTTTCCTGATGTTTCACATGGCTAATTACACAACCAACGAGTTTCCCAACTGAAAGACACCATCTACTATTTCTGCCTCTACTTCAGTCTGCCTAAGTTCATGGTAGAGATGAAAATGAAATCGGTCCCCAGCCTACATGTTTATCATCTTTTGGAGGTTCTCACAGGACAGATTTCCTGCTTAAAAACCTTTTAGCCACAGACTGCTGCTTCTTGTTTTGACAGTCCAATCTTATTAGATCATGTTCTAGCACAATGTGGGCCTTGCTCAATACTCTGAAATTTCAGACCTACCAAAGCTATGAGCAACTTTTTGATTGAGAAGTCCACGACCTCATGTGAAACCGGAGTCATGGGAATTGGAAGAAATGCACAAAACCCCTGTGATGGTAAAGTGAAATATGACAATGGTGGAATGACGTGACCCACAGCTCTAGGAGACATGCTTCCTTACGGTCATGACTACATAAGCAAGGACTCCATGTGCTGGCCTGCTCTCAGCAGTGTTCAAATTGCCCTCATGTGGTTGGCAGGTGGCCAGAGAATAACGACGTGGTAGGAAAAGGGCAGATTTTGCCAACAGAGGCGAGGTAGCTCAAGTGGAACCAAGAGAGGGGCTGGCCATTCAATGGGTGAGAAAAAGGTGTGTAAGGGGTGGGGGCAAACGGCTGACTGATCCAGTGATTTGCAAAGACTTGTTTACATTACCTCTGTACTGTGGACTCATGACTCAGTTTTCAAGCCCGTGGAAGTGAAACAGGTATCTCGTTTCCCTTCTGCAGCTCCACATACAGCCTATAGCCTCAAAGCTATCAGTGGCCAAGAGGGAATGACTAAGGACAAGGGGTCAAACATTGGCTAGCATGTACAGCTGCTGGGCAGAAAGTGCTACCCTGAAAAGGTTAATGGGAAAACAGCTGGGACATAGAAACACCAGCAAGTAGGGATCGTCTTCAACTGTGTGACTTTAGAAGAGGACTGACCAAAGAACGCTTCCCTTAGGATTTATATCTTAAAGTGCACTGTACGCCCGAGATTTAGGATCTGGCACCCTGTTAAAATTAGGTCAGGAGTGTGATGAGGAGAATTTATGCTTTTCACTTGGGATTATATTGTAGAGAAAATGGCACAAGGCTCTGTAGAAACACTGCTAAACCTACACACAGAAAGTAGGCCAGGCTGAAGCTACTTCAAGGTGGAAGGGCCAATGAGGGACCTCCATCTCTTTAGGCACACAGCTTCTACATGGCCAGCCTGTGTTGTCAAGAGATGGTACTGAAAGAAGTTGGAAATGCTGACTCTGAAGTGAATCCTTCTAACTAGTGTATGTTGCAACCAACATGTGTACACAGCTCCCCTGGCCAACCCAAACACATCTGCGGCTGGAACCAGCACATTGAGAGCTGGTGTCTGACCTTGGTAACCACAGTGATGACTCTTAACCCTTACAGCGCGGAGAAGAAACAAGCTCTGACTTGTCTTCCATAAAGTCACTTACACCGATGCTTGGTCAAAAGCCTCTTTGTAAATCCAGCCTGTGGGACCTTCAAAAAGGTTCAGGAAGGTGATGGGCTTCTTTCACTAACAATGCCAAGCCTGTAGCTGTTGAGAGAGGTAGGTATTCTGAGGTCTTTGGAGGAATTTAGAAAGGTGTCAGTCAGGAAGATGAGGTGTTTGGTGGCTTCATACTGAGTTATGGCCACCTGTTCTGAGCTCTCCAACTACTTATTTAAAACTGCAGGGTTTGTTTCTTGTTGCTATGAGTGCCAAAGGAGCCCAACAGACATGTCATATGGGGCTTAGTCAAGCTCGCGAACTCAAAAGGTCTCCTGGAAAAATTTCTCAGCCAGCTCAAGAGAAGACTGCATTTCCTATGATGTGACTTTATGAAATCAGAGATCAGGCCAGGTTGGCTGTTGCTTGCTATGATAAACGATTTTGCTAAGCAAGTCAAAAGCCCTACTCTTGGCAGTCAGATTTTTTTTTAAAGTCATTTTTATGTATGTGTATGTGTCTATATGAATGTATTCAGGTGTGTGTGTGTGTGTGTGTTGTGTGTGTGAGAGAGAGAGAGAGAGAGAGAGAGAGAGAGAGAGAGAGAGAGAGAGTATGAATTAAGGTATTGCTATATAGCTCAAGTTGAATTCACCTAGAATTCACCATCCTGGTTCTGCCACTTGAGTGGTGTGAAACCAAGCACGCTTGGAGGCCTCTATTTTAGAAAGGAGAGAGCTTCTTTTCTCTGGCATGGAAGCGATGGACTAGGTGCTCACAAAGTAGAGCCAGATGCTATACTCTTCTCTTCATGTTAGGTGAGAGCTAACCTGAAGGGATCTGTGCTAGGCTGGGAAATGGGCCCTCACTAACAGTGGCTGCTTTGTTAAGAGCCTGTCTTGTGTATGCCAAGGGTGGCATTCATCCTTACCAGGCCCTGTGGACTGTAGGCACTATTAACACCTCGCTTGTAGAGGGCTGCCACACAGAGGCTAAGTGTGCTGCCCAGCATCCTACAGTGACTAGTGCAGCAAGAATTCAAACCTGCATATTCAAACCCCAGGGCCTCTGCTGGTCTATGAATTTTCCTTTCTTTCTAATTTTTTGTATTTTTGTTTGTTTGAGAAAGGTTTCTCTGTATGGCCTTGGCTGTCTTAGAACTCACTCTGTAGACTAGGTTGGCCTCAAACTCACTGAGATTTGGCCCCCTCAGCCTCTCAAGTACTGTGTTAAAAGGTGTGTGCCAACACCACTTGGCTCTCTTTTATGAATTTTTTTAAAGATTCATTTTATGTGCATGTTTCTCTATATGAGTTTATGTGTACCATGTACATGCAGGAGCCTCTGGCAGCCAGAAGAGGGCTTCGGTTCTCCTGACAGTGGAGTTCCAGGCGGCGGGAACTGAACCAGCATTCCCCACAAGAACAGTGAGCGCTCTTACCTGCTGCGCCATCTTTCCAGCACCCTAGATCTCTGCGTTAACAATGTTTAACACAAGAAAAGCCTCTTAAAAATGGAGAGTGCCTACCAAGGTAAAGGATACACTGTAAGACCAGACTACTCACTATAAACTGAAGGCCTGAGGCTCTCTGTTCTGACACTTAGTGGAAAACATGTGCTGCTTCCCAGTTTTACCCAGTTTCTATAAGTCTCACAGAAAATGATGCACCCAGGGAAAAGATACGTGAAATTTCAGAGTACACATTTGATCTAATATGTGTGGAAGAGGGACAGAGTTCCAGTTGGGCTGTAGGATCCCAAAAGGGGAAGGAAATGGGAGGGGAAGCAGAAAACAACCTTTTCTTAGTGTTTCTTTGAAAATGGAAGGAGTCTAATTCCTTGGCTTTAGCCCTTGAGCCTGCTTTGGGACTAAGCTTATGTAGGACTCTCTAAGAATGCCCCATGACAATAACTGGGGTGAGCTCTAACTGAAAATTCTTTGTCAGGGTTGTCTAATGGCTTCTGTACTGATGGCTCCCCAAGAGTCTATTTGCTCTGAGACTAAGCTTTAACAATAGCTATACAATGAACAGTTTAATACTTTGCTGATGAAAAGTTTACACACCAAAGCACAATGCTAAAACTTGGCCAGAAAAGAATTATACTGCTCGTTGGTACATCCATTCCTAAAGTCCAGAACTAGGTGAGCACTCCCCTCACTTATTGAGGCTATGCTTCTCTTTAATCATGCATTCCCCACAGCACAGGCTCCCATCTTCCCATCATCCCACCTCGACGCTAACCCTCTCTTGAGCTTGAGGTCTGATTTGCCAGCAGTCTTCAAGAGACCTCATCCAACAAACGCCAGCAATTCCAGTGTAGCTTTTTCTAATCCAGAATCCCCCATCTACTCAGTGTGGTGGCTCACACCTGCAATCTCAACACTTGGGAGGCTGATGTGGGAGTACTGCTGTGCGTTTGCAGCCAGAATAGACCATACAAATAAGTTTCAGGCTACCCTGAACTACAGAGTAAGTTTACCTAAAGTGGTTTAAAGGCAGTCTTTGCTGTCACACATGTCTGTCCTCATGTTTCCCCCATGGCTTTGGGTGCCCACTGTGGTAAAATGGCAAAGCCACTGCTTGCCCCTGCAGACTTGTCATGATGACTAAACCAAGTAGTACATTAAGTTCCTTAGCTCAACGCCAGGCATATAATTTCTGCCTGTATTATAGCAGTACCTTTTATTACTCTCCGCCCCAGCTGGCTCAACCTTTCTATCATTCCACCCCCTGAGCTGGAGAACTCAAAGCCATCCTTATCCTTGGCTTTAGAACTCTTCCCATGCTCCCATAACCAAGTAGTTCCTATTTTCTGCCCAACGTACTTTTAAAACTGCCAAGCCTTGGGCTAGCGAAATGGTTCAGCAGGTAAATGTGCTTGCCTTCAAACTTGATGACCTGAGTTCGATTCATGGAACATACACGGTGGATCTCTGCAAGTTGTCCTCTGAACTCCATGCATACATTCTTTCATTTTCTTTCACTCAGCCCTCATCTGTGCCAGCCAATATGCCAACATCTCCTTATTCCAGGCTTGCTATGGTTTAGCCCAGACACCAAAGAGACACCAAAGTAATCTCTACTTTCTGTGTGCACTTGTGGCTAGGCTAGAGGTTGACACTGGGTATCTTCCTACATCCTTCTCCATCTTATTACCCTTTTCTTCCTAAGATGTCAAATTCTCATCAAGTCTAGAACTTATCAACTAGGCTAAATTTGCTGGCTGGAAAGTCCCAGGGATCTTCCTGTCTGCACCTTCTGAGTCTTGGGGTTACAGACACATGACATCATGACTGACTTTTTTACATGGGTGCAAACGATCTGAACACAGGTCCCCATGCTAGCACAGCAAGTATTAAACTAACTGCAATATCTCTTTAGTTCCCATGGTCATATTTCCTAACACCATGTAGATTATGTCATTCTCTACCTTGGTTTCCATGGTAGTCAACATCCATACTTAACTGCAGGGATGGATGGCAATGGACATTGTCTCCACGTGCTTGTCAGGATCTTTATTATCCATTTAAACATCACAACATCAATGACATACATAAAACTATCTTTGTTTTATGGATTTGTAAAAACTGTGGGCAATGACTAGCTACAGACAGAAGCCCAATAACTTGCCTATGGTCTCAATTTGTCCGATTTTGGAATTTATAAAAGGTTTGACTTTGTCCTGTACATCTATCACTACAATGGATTGTATCTCTTTTAGAACATAAACTCTATAGCCAAAGAATACAATGAAAATATCATAGAAGTCAAAGGAAAACGGACCCTTTAGTAAGGCCAAGAACAACTGGCATTTCTTTTAGCAATGGAAAGCTACTTCTTTGCTCACAGCAAGCAGATATAGCATCTTGGGGCTATGTTAAATGAAAATGTTATCTCTAAACACTAGATACAATGAAATCTTACACTGGGAGACAGGAGAAAGCAACAGGAAGCTGAGATCAACTGAGAGGAACAGCAGGCTGCTCTCTCCGGAAATGCAGATAGAATTATCCTCACCATCCACATTATTCTTTGTTTTATTCTCTTTTTCTTTTGTTGTTGGGTAAGTACAAATTGATTCTGTGTACAGCAATTGGAATCAGGACACAGCTTAGGGTAGTTACACTACACCCTAAGTACGTAGAAATTACCTACACAGTCAGAGGGGTAGAAGTCAGTGGTCACTTATATTTGCACCGTTGGTGGCCAGCACTGTGCTTTGCAGATAAATAATAGGCAGCTAAATAGTAAGATTGATATATCTTCTCTTCCACATTATTATTATTATTATTATATTATGATTATGTATTATTTATTATATTTTAACAGCTCAGCTCCTTCAATAGTCTCATGAATTTCAAATCAGTAGAGTAAAAATTAAGATTGTCCGGCAGGTTTTCATTTTGTCCTGAAAAATAAGCTGACTTATTTCAATAAGCCTTCTGCTTGTCCTTCATATTCTACCTTGAGGTTTGGTCTTAAACAAACAACTTGACTTTGGGGTGTCCACTCGGCTCAGAACAACATCTTGCAGAACAAGGAGTCTGCCAGTTTCCACAGGCTACTACTGTGAGTCACAGCTAGAGTGCAGGCTCACGGGTCACTGCAGCTCCTCTGAAAGCCACCTCATTTTCTGGTCTGACATAAGCAGGAACAGGAAACTGAATCTTTTGTATTTTAATTTTTGCCTCTGGCCTTAACAAGCACTCAGCAATGCTGGGGTCTTTAAAAGTGGGCAGGGAGGCTATAGCTTGGACCTGTGGACCTGCGTGCTGCTTCAGGAAAAATCTAAGTGAGCACTGTGAGGCTGGATTCTTCGGTCAGTCCTTCTGAAAGCAAAGATACCAAAACTGCTCCCCAGTTCCTGGACAAGGGGCTTACATGGAGGCCAAGTGCAGTCCAAAATTAATCTTGCTATTCCCAATCTTGTGACACACACATCCTTCTACCAAGGTGCATTTCAAAATCATAGAGCCCTGGGTTCACCCACTTGCTGTCTTTGCAAGCTCCTCTCCATTGCTTCCCTTGGAGACAGTGTCATCTGCTTTACATACAGGCTTTATCTGCTTATTTCAAATAAAACAGAGAACCCAGGTGCCTCATATCTCCTACAAGCTCAATAGTCACTAGCAGTTGTTCATTCTGCCCTGTTTTTACTACAATGGCACGGTAGGGCTTGTGCATCTGGGCCTTGTAAACTCTGTTCTCATCTCTTTTCCTTTCTCTTTTTCTCTTTCTAGTCATGAAATGTGCCAGGCTGACTCCCACACCACAGCTCAGACTCTGTGTGGACTGATTCTTGAGTTTATCCCAGGTGCTGAGAACAGTGTCTGGCACAGAGCAGACTGGCAATGGCTATGAAAGCAGCACACTGGCTTGAATGACAATGTAGTATCTGCAGAAAATGGAGCCCTGAACTGCAGAAGTCCTTGTATGTGTTGTAGTCTCACATGGAAGGAACTGGGACTCTGTCCCTTAACAGCTAACAAATTGTTCCTGCTGCCACCAAGAGTGAGTTCACTCCGTGTCACATTCCACCCCCAAGTCCACAGGGTAGTGTGGTATAGTAAGGAGCTATTATTATTCCTTATCTTGAGAAGAGAGCCAAGCACAGAGAGCTTAGTCTGCTAAAGGGCACTGAGATGGACACCAGGAGCCACTGGTCAGACTGGCATCAATTCCAATGATATTGGGGATAAGGTTTACTGAGGCTGGTGGCATGGGCTTCTCTTGAAGGTAAATGTATCATGGGTCCCCTTTCCCAGTGGCCTAACTGCTGAGGGTGTAGCTTGTTCCTACATAATCCTGTCAAGTGGTGAACGGAGGAGTAGGTGACACAAATCAGAGGCAAAAAGGAAACTCCCAAAGTATCTTATTCCTTTGTGATCATATAAGTCCAGTTAATCATTCTGAGATAAAAAAATGACTTTTTAAAAATGTTCAAATAATGTTACGACCTGAAGCCAGTAGGTCATGTAAGACTGAAGCCAGTAGGTCATATCAGACATTACTTGCAGCTGGGGTGATATTGGTCAGGCAGGATGTTTACACTGTCCATGAGTGACCAGTTGGAAGGTTCTTCCACCCACAGTAACTTGTCCTCTAGGAATCACTATAGCTTTTCCTCCTGCAGGAAGCTTGGTCCAGGGCCCTTCCTGCCTACTCATATTTTGCTCCACTGTTAACACCAGCTGAACATAACACTGCCTCCCTCTCCCATGCACGTAAGTGTTAGGACAGTGTCCTTTGAACATACGAATCGCAGTGTCTTATAAGCACTCAATAAATGACTGTCGAATTGGACAGTGCCACCCTGCTGAGACAGCACAGCCTCTCAGGCCACTAATGTGCCTTGTCACCTTTGATTTGGTTTAAATCAAAGTAAGTCAGTTCCTGCAAAAGAAAATTAAAATCATATGCTCAGAAACTCTCATTATATAAAACACTGTAGGGATAACTGTTTTCTTGGGAGCTCCTTTCTTTTTTGAAAAGCAGTGTGCGGACAAGTGCTTCCTCTTCTCTGAATAAGGGACCTGGTGATGAGCAGCCTGTATCAGCCAGAATATTTAAGCCCTCTTGAGCTCCACTGTTTGAGGACCTAAAATACAAACACTTGTGGGCGACACTCTACCTACGTCTTTTAAAGGTTTACTTTTGCGATAGTTCACTGGGTCACAACAGAGGAGCTATCAAACAGAGGGGGAACCAACACATTCCTTACAATTGCATCGGTTATTCTTAAAATATGCTATCTTTCAGCAGTAACTTGGGGCAAGGTGGCAGCTTATATATCTCAGGAACAACTGTTACAGGTAATGAGGCTGGCCCTTTACCATTGTCCTGTCTTAGTCCAGGCTGACTAACACTGAACTGAGGTGTACAGTCATCAAGAAGAGTCATTTAAAAAGCCACTCTGCTTACTCCGGAGTGATTCTGACAGGGATCTCAAATTGGTCATAAGAGACCACATACCACGGGTATCGAAATGAATCATGGGTTCTCTGGGTGGGGCCTAAACTAAGACAAAAAACAAAAGAAACCCACAAATGAGTTAGGTATAGAGTCACCAGTAAGAATCCCTGGTCATGCTCAATAGTACGCCACTGGATTCATTTGAAAGAAACAATGTATTTATTTTAAATTCTGTGCAAGGCCCTGTGGGTATGCAGGCATGGGTGCAGGCATGGGTGCAGGCGGCAGTGGATCCTGCTTACGTAGGGGTAAGCAGGAGTTACAGGTGACAATAGAGTGAGCTGTCTGACAAAGGAAACCAAACCTAGAGCCTCTGCAAGAGCAATGTTTGCTCTCCATTTAATTCTTCAAAGAGCCTTGCCCATTTTTATGGGTGAGCAAAGTACTGTGAGGACAGTTTAGCTCCTAGAGCTACCTGAAATGTAGCACCAGAATTAGAAGTCCGGACTCAGACAGTACACTTGATTTCAACTGCTGGTTCCCACACTCAAAACAGCTTTCTCAATCTCACCTCAGGTTTCCTCCTATCTGTGAAATGGGCATATTAATAGAGCACTCTCAGAGAGCTGAGGTAAGCGTGAGTGAACTAACTTGTAAAGGAGCTTGCAACAGTGCCTGGCATCCAGTCAGCATTAGCTTTGCAATTACCTGACTTCAAAGCCCAGGCTACTTCTTCCACATCAAGGGTTAATATTACAAAGCATACGTAGTCATATCCCGATACACTGCATAATTGCTTTACTTATTGGAAGCAATCAACGAAAGTCTCCTAATTAAGGCATCCCACCCTCGTTTTCACTGTGTGCCACTCTAGAAGGAATACTTTTTTTTTTCCTGTGAGCAAGCACAGGCGGCATTCGAACTCGGTTGGGAGAGACAGACGGCCATCTTGGACTCCAGAGTGTGCGGCGACTGCAGCGGTGCGCCACCGCTGGCCAGATGAAGGAATACTTTTAAGAACAAGACTCAATGAACATAAAATTTCTCTAAACTCAGAAAAAGAATTTCTACTAGAAAATGGAACAAGCTGCCAGACTCAGGGCATGGTCTACCAAGGGGGTCACTTAGGCCCAGATGAAAGACTTGCTTCTGTAAGTGTGTGGTGGAGAGGAATGGGTGACTCCGAGAGGTTCCCTCGGGACAGGCATCTGTTATAGGAGTGCAGCACTAGTCACAACATATGCAGACACTCACCTTAACTGGAAAGCACACAAGTCAGAATGGAGCAAACAGCTGTTAACAGTGTGTGTGTATGCATGTAGAGAGGGAGGGTGGAAGGAAGGGAAACAGAGAGGGGAGGGTGGAAGGGAGAGAGAGAGAGAGGGAGGGAGGGAGAGAGAGAGAGGAAGGGAGGGAGGGAGGGAGGGAGAGAGAGATTTTTTAGAACCCTCATAGAACAGTGGCCCAGTGAAGTGGTAACAATTTCACTGAGCCAGTGACTGTGGATAACAATGTTTGTAGCAATAAAGGAAATAAGATATTTGCTCAAGTTCTAAACATATTCTTATTTTCCACATGAAATAAGAAAATCAGTACAGGTAACATTCCTTTTTTTATTTCAATTTCATAATAGAAAAGAACAAGCAAAATTTCAAATCCATTTTTGTTCTACCGAAGCACATTTGATTTTGTTACATGAACAAATGAATCTGTTCTTCCTCGGCCATCATTCCCTCCTGTGTGGGAATGTGAGGGAAAGGAGCTTGAAGCTTTCTGTAAAAACTGCTGCAAGGAAACTCAGAATCCAACCAAAAATAAGCTCCGCCACAGCCAAACCCGTCAGCTGGCGTTCTAATGTGGCTAAGCTCTTGCTATACAGCCCTCTATAGCTCCTCTTGGCTTCTATACCTCCTCCCTGCCATTCCTCATAGGACACGCGGGAGCAGGGAGCCACCACATTGACTACGTCAGGTCACAGATAGATGGGTGTTGAGCTAAGGGCATACTGGATACTGCAGGCAAGCACTAAGTTTCACTGCAACTCACTTGAAGGACATCCGTGTCATCTCAGAGGGCTATGGGAAAACTGAGCCGGGAGCCTGTGCACACACGATCTCAGCACACAGTCTGGCCCAGCAAGTACTTGTCGTCATTTAGTTTTCTGTTACTTGAGGGCTAGTCATTTTAAAAATCAGAACCAAACCACAATTCCTACTAACATATCAACGATTACTATCTCGTTCCCCTGTAATAATTCAGAAGGCACATGATCCAGGGTTATCCAGTCGTCCAGGATCTTTAGTAGCCATGATGTGCCTGTGCTTGCTTCACCCAGAGCAGTATTTCAATGAACAAAAAAGTGTCAAAAGAGAATTCATGAAGGCTTATACCAGCTTAAGTGTCTAAAGTTGGTGCCTCCCATTACTTTGGGGGTAGCAAAATTCAAGTTCTGCCAATCAATCTAGTTATTCTTTGGAGCCATTCCCTAGCCGAGCCACAGGCCCACATTAAGTTGAGGAGCAGATAAGGCAGACACAGAAACCTCGAAGGGAGGAAATCCCTACTTTCTTTCTCTTTTCTCCTTGGTCCCCTGCAGGCCTTCTGCAAACAGTGCCACATGCAGTCAGGAATGCACAGCACACAGGAAATTTAGCTCTGGGTGAGGCTGTAGGTGGCAGAGAGGAGGACTGGACTCCTGTGAAGTTATCTGTCCTGGGGAGCTTTCAGAGGCATCCTGAGACTCTAGAGAAAGCATCTTCTGAATTTGGTTCGAGAGTCTTTTTCTCCTCCACCAGCCCCCTCCTCATTTTGTACAGATCTAGGGCTGGTGAAACACACACTTCCAAGCTGCACATGGTGTTCTTTCCTGACAGAAACAATTATGACCAGACTAAGAACTCCACAGGGTGAAGAGACAGACAGTGCTATTGGTGTAGAAAACATCTGAGAACTAGACAGAGGTAGGGGCTGAAAAGGGCAGTGCTTTTACCTAGGGACAAAGGATATTGAGGCAAACAAGTCAGAGAAATGTTCTTTTCTCCCCTCTGCAGTCAGATTCTGATGTCATCACAGGAACAGGACAGTCAAGAAAGCCCAACCTATTTTAAGTAGTTTCAGGTGACAGATTATTGGCCCATACTGACATACAGAGTGATGGGGAAAGGCTTCCTGCACTATAAACCACCTTTAATCTCAACTGATAAAACCAGAAGAGACATACATTTCCATTTTCAAATGTTTACCTAGTGACACTGCACTGTGGATTTAGCCAAAGTGCTGTCTGGATTATCCAGTAAATGTCACATAATAGCACTTCAGCAGCACAGATAAAGAATACTGCAGATGAATTCATACTACACAAATGTCCCAGGTGAGTGTGCTATCTTCATCCCTAGTCATTTACTTTATTTTTTTTTTTTTCAAGTATAACTTCATGAGCAACATTTTTCTGGTACAGAGCTATGGTTTTGCTTCAGAATTACTGGTTAATTCAGTAATATGCGGTGGTTTCTATATGAAAGTATAAGATTTAAACTTCTGCCCTAGGTTAGTAATATAAACACCACAATATTAATCCATCAGAGAAATGTAAGGCAAAACAATGAGACAGCACTTCACACCCACTACAATGGCTACAGTAAGAAGGACAGGCAGTATGACGTGCTGGTGAGGACGTGGAGCAATTGGGACCCTCACACACTGCTGGTGGAAATGTAAAATGGCGCCTCGCTGTGGGAACCAGCCTGGCAGTTCCTAAAAAGGATAAACATAGAGTTACCATGTGGCCCAGTAGTCGCGCTCTGAGATAAACACCACAAGAAGTGAAAACGAAAACTCACGTCCACTTGTACACAAATGTTCAAGCAGCATTATCCATCACAGGCAAACGATCAAAACAAGCAGAATGACCGCCAGCTCGTGAGTCAATAATGTGACATGTCCATACAATGGATTAAAAGGCATAAAACGGAATGTGTGGACACATGCTTCTACATGGATGACACTGGAAAGCATCATGCTGAGTCAAGGAAGCCAGACAAACCAGACCACATCAACATATCTGTATGCGATATCCAAAAGGTAAGTCTACAGAGATCCAAAGTTCATCTGCAGCTGCTAAAGCTGGGGGGTGGGGGGGTCTGGAAGAAAATGGGAAGTGAATACTAACAGAGGGTTTCTTGCTATGATTGGTGTCTAGATGGCTGCACAGCTTTGAGAACTTGTAAAATTCAGTGAACACTCTGAATAGGTTGAGTTGTATGGTATGTGGTTCTATTAATAAGGCTGACGCAAAAGACTGGCAGGACATAAGTTAAGGGAAAAGATGACCATGTAATGTAGGGTCCCAGCATCATTGTCTCCTGTCCAGCTTACCAGCGACAGACCTGAGGGCTGGGCTCCATGTCCTAGTGGCCTGTCATGTTGAAGACAATCCTGTTTCTGTTGCTCACTGCCTGTGAGCTGGATGAGTGTTACTTCCTTTATTCTGTTATTTAAAAGAATTTGTGTGGAGCTTTGCACAGGGCAGATGTCAAGTCATCTTTTAGTCAACTATTAAATGTCCAGCTCAAATTCAACTAAACTGTAAAACTGACTGACTCCTCAGTAACACTGTGCTATATGAGGGTGGGGTGGAGCTACTCAGAACCAACTCGAGGCCTTGAGAACATAGGCAGTTTTGCTTACAATAGGATTCCTGCTCTTTTTTTTTTTTTTTTGCTGACTTTAAAACGTTTATTCTTTAAAAAATTAGTTGCTTTTTATACAGCTATACAAAGTTCTTAATGTTTCTTTGGCAATGGAATATAATGGAATTTTACAACTATATAAAAAAGTTACCTTTGCCTAAGAAACAGTATTTACCTGTGTGTACATAGTTGACTGACAAAATTCTCTACCATCCAGCACCCTAATTAAGTGTCGAAATAAGCTACCTCATATTATAGGATCTCCAAAAAAGAAAAGAGAAACAACACACACACACATACATACACGCACACGCGCACACATACACGCACAAAACCTTCTGTGGCTCAAAACACAGTATCACGGCCTATCTGCAGGCAACTCGAAGTAATTGCCAAATACAATTAATTAGTGATAAGAAAAATCCTTTCAGTGATGAAAAAATACTTAGCAGTTCCATTTAGCGGGCTTTAGTTCAACTCTAAGCAAGGAAATCACAACCATCTCTACTCCACATACACTTATGCTTGTGTTTTAAGACGAGCCTTCCTGCTCCAAAGCAACTGCAGTGTAGCAGAAAACAGACAAAACCCAGTGCTGGTGACAGACAGACAGCAACTTCACTTCATGGTCCTGGAAAGTGGTTTCAGTCTTTGTGAAGAATGAAGAAGTGAAGTTGCTGTCTGTCTGTCACCAGCTCTGGATTCCTGCTCTTAAACTCCTGATCTGATATCCCATATAAACTTCTGGTGGGGTTTTTTCCTGATTGGAATTAATGGATAGGTCCCAGAGACTTAAGTGAAGTGCATTCTATTTTCTACTATTAAGTTAGAACCATCCCTAACTTTGTGATGTTTGTCTCTCGGTGTCTTAATTCCTGCATGTTAGCTTGATGATTAGGAAGTCACAGTTAGATTTAGTTCATAGTTTGATTCTGTCCAGCAGATAAAGCTCCGTGGGACAGAGTCAAAACTATGAACATTATAAGCTGTTCAAACTCTGGCAAAGCGTCTAGATAGCTCTTTATTTGTCAAAGAATGAGCAATACACAGGGTTGGCATGAGCTCAAACTCGGATGGCCACAGGGGATATAGTAAGTTGCTCAGTGCTCTAAGTCTATGGGAAGCCTTGGGTCATGAGACACACCCTCAGAGGACTGACTGCAGGACTGGTCTTTCTGTTCCTGTTTCACTCCTGGCCCAGGCAGGAGTTTGCTGCCACAATGCTGCTGCATGCCATACATCCTTTCCTCCTGTAAGTGACTGTCTCAGGTTCTTGTTACAGTAATAGAAAACATGCGCGCGCGCACACACACACACACACACACACACACACCACAACCACTGTGTCACACTATGGGGGGGCATTCAACAAATGTTCACTTGTCAACATTCTAAACTAGTTTGCTGTGGTGTAGGACACACCTGAGGAAGAAGACTCACTGGGTGGTGCAGAGAGGGAATGCCTAGCAGGCTTCTGACTAGAGCTGTGCACTTTTCCGTCTCTACAGACTCTCATCTTCTGGATTTCTCAGTGTGGACAGAACTAGGGAGACACAAGTGGTCTGTGGAAGCCTCACTACTACCTGTAGTACTAGAGCGGTAAAGTGACCTGCTGAATTTCAACTATTATTTTTTTTGACAAGTAACTTTGAAACAATCTTAATTATTTTCAATAAAATTTTTCTTGAAGACAAAAGGACCCTTGCCCTATTTTTTAAAACAATATTTCCCTTTCCTAATGTTTCCATAGCCTTTCAAATCTCCATCCTGATAGTATGGCAAACACCAAAAATACTAACGCTGTTTTCCTTCTGGGTCCTGACTGTACATTTCTCCAGCCTCCTTAGAGACAGGTGTGGTGTGCATGACTCAGTCCTGACAACACACCATGATGGGGTAATGGATGCTCTCTGGTACAGGCCTGGTCCAAGCTCACTCTTGTTCCTTGGACCAGCTTGGATGGAGGGGATTCAGGACGGTGGAGTCATACATGGAAGGTGCCCAGGACTCCAGATAACCTCATGGAACTGACACGGCCCTCATCTACACTGAACCTATTAACAATAAACCACTGAGCTCTGGAGTTGTTTATACAGAAGCTTCAAATGAGCACTGACAGGAGTCGCTCTAATTACTAAAGCTAGGTAAAAGGCTCTGTTAATTACTGTTAGATCTGGTTTGCTTCCAGAGTAGTTTTCTTAGCTGGTATTGGCAACCAATATTTTAGCAT
Source organism: Mastomys natalensis (assembly GCA_021653895.1). NCBI lineage: Eukaryota > Metazoa > Chordata > Mammalia > Rodentia > Muridae > Mastomys > Mastomys natalensis. The sequence continues at coordinate 196,765 of JAJTUV010000990.1, read as the reverse complement.
AGCTCCCAAACCTCACATATCCTAGATTCTTTCAGCCCCTGGTCCTTTGCCATCACTAAGATCACTATCATACTGACAAAACATATTCTGGCATATTTTTAGAAACTGCCTGAATGTTCCATAAAGAAAATGTCTTTCAGTCTGTGTTATTTGTAAATTTTAGTAAAAATCTCCTTATAGAGTTGACTGAATTAGTAACTCCTAGAATAAACTTAACTGCTTGACACTGCAGGATTGATTTATAATCATATCAAACTCTGGGCTGGGAGCATATCAGTTTAAAATTAGAAAATAAAACCTAAAAATGTCAGTCAATATTCAAGTTGCCAACCAATATTAGTGGCATGTATTTATATTTTATTTATTTTTATAAAAATCTTTTAGTAGCTAATATTTTCAGTGAACCAGTAAATGTTTAAATGAAAACCACAGTGTTTATGTGTAAGCTGAAAATATAAATAGATAAAATGTAAACAGAATCTTATGATTACCATTGCCATCCCCTTGGTTTTAACACCTGTAGAAAGGTTTTGTTCTAATTGTATATCTGTCTCCCTCCCTCCTTCTCTCCCCATTTTAACTTTGTTTATACACTACAATTTTGCTTTGGATTTATTCAGACATTTACTGCCTATATGTATCACTGGGGAAGCAGAGCTAATATTTTCTTCTGCTTATCAAGTAGAAGCACAAAGAGTGGCCCTTCTCTATGTTCTCTATGTCTACAGAATGAAATATGAATACCTGAGTTAGAACTGGTGTCAAGGTGAGTCACTGCCTGGAAGACACTGGCAGTCAGGCTATAAACCCATTACCTGATGAATGCTACTACAGAGGACTTTTCACTTCATACTTCCTTGGAGTCGGGTGGTGAAAGGGTGCTCAGTCTAGCACATAACTGCCATCTTGTCTGAGAACTGACTTGTCTGAGTCTGGGTGGATGCTTTGGTATCACATCTCCATCACATGGCCCTGCCTCCTTGGCTATAGTTGCTGGGGCTGCAGTGGATTCCTGACTTATGCCACATGAACCAACTTCTCTTCTGAGGGCTGAAATTAGAACTGAGACTCTAATTCAGGATGGATTCTTTAGTTGAACTGAAAGAAGACACAAAACCTTCAGTGGTAAGAGGAAGCCATCTTTTGCCAGATGGTCAGGGAGGCTGGTCTAGAGAGGAATAAAGAGGCAATTCATGGGGTAAATACAGGTATTCTAAAAAGAGTGATGACATCTATTTCTTTTTTCTTTCTTTTTTTTTTTTTTTTTTTTGGTTTTTCGAAACAGGGTTTCTCTGTATAGCCTTGGCTGTCCTGGAACTCACTCTGGAGTCCAGGCTGGCCTCGAACTCAGAAATCCTCCTGTCTCTGCCTCCCAAGTGCTGGGATTAAAGGCGTGCGCCACCACCGCCCGGCGACATCTATTTCTAATGCTTGCTTTAGACCCTTTTCTCATGATAAAACACTGTTTTTCCCAATGTTTAAATTTATAATTTTATTGTTTTGCTAAAGCTACTCTGTGTTAGTATCTTTTTACTTTAATAATAGCTTGGAGACTGGTCTAATTGTTTTGAATATTAAATCCTATTGCCACATTTTAATAACATAGATCTAATAGCACACAGTGCAACTTTTGTCAATGTCATGAAAATGTTGCATTTGTCGGTTTTCATATTCAGGGCTTCCAATTACGCTTCTCGGGTACTTGACTACAACTTAGTGATTTTTATAATACAGCCTCATTTCATTCAAAGGTAGAACATCAAAACCCAACACTCTTTAAACTTCACACACAGACACAAAATACTATCACATGTGTATACCAGCTTTTGTGGCTAGTTTGCATTCAGGGTAGAAACTAATTCCTCTTGTAAACATCAATGGCATATCTGACTCATAAACAAGAAGGCTTTGATAATACGTGCTTTGATTGAGACCCAGTAATTGGGCAGTTGTTCTGATTAACACTGGTTAACTGAAGCAAGTAGAACTTGAACTCACCTCAAATACAAGAATGGCTCTCAGGCTGAACTCAAGAAACTTAAACTGAATATTCAGGGGTAAAGGTGGGTGGGAAGACATCTGCTCTTCAGAGAATTCAACAGTAGTATACCCACAAACATCTGGTGATTTCGATGTATACCCCCTCATTATTCATGAATAGGTAGAGCTAGGTTAGGCACTATGAACATAGGAGTACAGTTTGTTTTTTGTCTTGAATGAGTTTGAGGAGTTTGCAGTTAACCTTGGAAGCCAGTTAAGGACCCAGGAAACCACACTGACTGATAGGTGCTATGCCAGGGGCATTTACTTGGATGGGAGGCACCTAAATCCTCCTTCTGGTGGGACAGAGAACTGAGTGTAAGAGAGTAAGCAGGAACACACAAGAGTGAGAATAAAGGTAGAGAAGGGATCCAGGGATGGAGCGTGTTACATGTCAATATTCAGTGCTTTCCAAACAACTGTAAAAAAAGGTATATTGGATAAGAACCTGTAGGTTTTCCCAGGTTTCCCCTCCCCGCCCCCTTCTAATTTCCAATATATTTCATGCACTCTTGATTATTCTAGAAAGTCCCATCCTGTTAAACAAATATTTACTGGGAACATGGTAAACTCTAGATACTTCTCTAGACAGGGAAGTACAAGAATTGAATTAAGACAAGAAAACAGTATTTATCCTACAGAAATGCCAGCAGCAAAGCCTGAAGTTCTGATGGATAAAGAACTCACTCTAACAGCAGACAACAGAGAAGTACTGCAGACACAAGGAGAGAGAGCTAAGGCTCTGTACGAGGACATCTGAGACGTACCTAAGGAACAACAGAATGAGCTGTGCTTACAGGCAGTGCAGGATGAAGGCTGGATTCTATGGAGTGGATGATGACCTACCAACTGATGTGGGGACTTCAGGAAGAAAAGGGCCACACTGACACTGGAATACTCCTGAGATATCCTATGGAGACAGGAAGGTGCGGTAAGGGTAAGATCATAGGGAGAGACCTCATGTAGCAGCACAAAGGTGGAATGGGAGCTGCAGCCATAATAACCCCAGAAATAAACAGTCAGAAACAGTACAGAAGGATAAATGTCCAGGAAGACAATCCTGATCAACTGTACTTGAAGTGCAGGTGTAGGGGTTAAGAAGGAACCCAAGCAGACCACAAAGGGTGAGTGAGAACACTTAAATCATCAAAGGAACCAGTGCAGTGGGGCACATCTTTGGTCTTGAAAACTTAGAAGGTCGAAGAAGAAATATATCTTGAGCTCAGGAGTTAGATATCAGTCTGGGCAACATAATAAGACCCTACCTTAAAACAACACCAACAACAAACTCAATAACAGTGACTGGGGACATTTAAGAGATGGAGAGAGGCTTAGTTAAGACAGAATGGAAACTTGGGTTGACTGTAGCCATGGAACACTTTCTCAGAGAGATTTCACTTAATGTAGAGGCATTCAGGATACTGTGTTTACCCAAGAATAAACCGAAGTAGCAGGGTTCTGGGTAGTAAGACCTCTCCTTTGAGCAGAAGAAAGAGGGAGAGTCTTAGCTACTCACCGAATAGCCTCTGTTGCCTTTTCTTTCTGAAGAGACTTGAGAGAATGTGTAGGCTGAGAGAAAAGGAAGCTAGGCTGATGATTCAGTGAGAAGGAACTAGGAGGAAAGGTCCTGGAGAAAGAGGCTTTCCTAGTTAGGGCATCTGTTGAACAATGATTGCCTCTCACCAGGAGAGCCGTACAAAGACCTATGTCCCAATACAACTATCTGTGGAAGTCAGCAGCAACAGGTATACATATGGCCGTGTGATACAGGATTCACAGCAAAACCAGAGATGCAAATTTTGTATGGTATTACTCCCAAAGTTCCTTACATGATTGGTAGAATTCTACAGATGAAGGGCATGTGTGATGGGATTAGAGGAAGTTCACTCGTGACACCTGAAGTTCTGGGATAAATAATCGCCAGACAAGCTTTTCTTAGGATACAAGGGAACTAGAACTGCATCTGAATCTCAGTTTTCCTAGAAATAGACTCTTGGCTTTGAGCAATGTCTTCTGCCAACTGCTCTAGGTCTCAGTTGCTTCACCAACAAATGGAGGGAACTGATGCTCCAGCGAGACTTAGTGAGGCGTGGGCCCTTCAGAGATGTGAAAGCATCTGAACACTCTGAAACAAACTGGGCAAACATTATAGACATACCCCACCTTCTCCCTTACACTTCCCTCCTACTATTACTAACCATTAGTATGATCATTAAACTATTAGTATGACAACTCTCAGCGTGACTGGTAACTTCCTTTTGGTTTCTCAAAGTTTTGTGACCCTGAGAAAAGGCTAGGAAGTTACGTGTTCACGGTGGAGTCAGTAAAATGAGTTTTCCCAGGCACTGAACGGCAGGAAATATATGCTGCAAGCAGCACTGTCCTTTGGAGGAAGTTGTAGGACAATGGGAAACCCACTGTGGGAAGAGACTTTGAGGGACATTCCAATGGTTAAGGACTCAAGTTGTAGTTAAGACACACTTGCCATATGTGTAACTTTGGACAACTCCAGGTCACCATTCAACTTCAGTCAGCTCATCTAGGAATTGGAACTAGCTAGGACAATACACTATACCTAAAGGATGATATTAACAATTAAATACAAATTTGCATGCATGTGTATACAAAGATTTTCTAGAATATTACAAGTGCTCCATAAAAATAGCTATTACCAACTAAACATGTGTATGTTATCATACACTGGGGTCATTAATTGATACCCACTGTATGCCAGACAATGCTAAGAGCTTTAAAGGCAGAATATTACCTGAAATAAAATGTGCATTATGTTACTTAGTCTTTAAAAGAAAGGAGACAATGACTAACTACCCTCTTCTTTGAATTCTCAGAGTATGAAACCATTTTCAGCAAAGTATGAACACTCAGGAGCTATTGGGAGGGACAAGGAAGGAAAGATAGTTGTTGTCTCAGTTCCCAATGCTCATGTGTTAAAAATACAACTCCCAATGTAACAGGAAGGTGTCAACAGATGAGGCACTCAACAGTTTTCTAGACTAGGAGGGCCTTGTCTCCACGAGTGGCTCAACATTCATGAGAGCACACTTATAAAAGTGAGTTCCGCAGGCTGAGTATATACCTTAGCTGTAGAAAGCCTGTCTGACATTCATAAGAACATGGGTTTGATGCCAGTAGCACCACCCTAAAAGACAAAACCAAAACCCAAGAACAACAAAAAACAAACAAACAAATAAACAAACAAAACCCTCCAACCAGCAGCAGCAACACAATAGCAAAGACACTGAGTTTGGCCCCCTTTTGGATCTTGTTCTTTTGACTCCTACCTTTAGATGACACAATGTAATGGCCCTTGCCAGTTTCTAGCACCTTGACACTAGGTTTCCCAGCAGACACAGCAGTGAGAAATAAGTTTCGTTATCAATTACCCAGTCATGGAATTCTGCTACAGGGACCCAAAACAAACTAAGATAGATAGTGACAGTTGCTAACTGGGGTGCTAGGAATGTCAAAATAGAAACAGGGCATCTTGGGAATACTGGGTGATGAAGACATCCTGCAAAAGCCCACTGTGCCATATCATTTAACACTTGAGTTTTGTCCAGACAGGGTCTCCTGCAGCCCAGGTTGGCCTCAGAGTCCTTCTGAAGCGGAGGAGAACATCCAGTCTTCTGTTTCCACCTCCCAAGTTCTGGGAGTATAGGTGGTGCTGGGGACTTTACACAGGGCTTCAGGCATGTATTCGAACACTCTATCAAGTGAGCTTACACAGTAGGCTTGACACCATTCATTCCTACCCCACATCCTGGTGTGCTGGCTCTCTGCACCGGAAAGTGGCAATAAACTAGCTGTGTTTTGAGTTTGGTAACTCAAAACATCTGTGAAACTCTATGATCACTCAAGGCAAACATCTGTTGCTTTCCAGAACAAACCATATCCACTCTAGATTTAGGTTATTTGAATGACAAGCACTTTCTGATCTAGTTCAATTGATACTTGAGTACTGCTCTGGAAGTTCATTTGTCTTACATTCTAATTATATTTAGAACTCCTTTCACACTACATCATTCGAACAGATGCCTGGACAGCTGTTGTGATTTTTTTCCTAGAGTTTCACTAAGATGTAGATTTCAGTAAGGTTTTTAAAAATAAATGACACAGGTGCTATCTCTGAGTCAATTGGCACATTAGCTGTAAAAATAATGATGTTAGGGAAATGGGGCTTTCAGTGTTCTGACCAATCTATTTTCATTTGGTTGTATTCCCCACCCCATCCCAAAGAAAAATCAACTTCTCCTGGGACTAGGATACCACAGTCTTGGTTATTGCTCTAATAGGATCACAGAATGAAACAATTCAACAAGGCCCTATCCAGAGACTGAAATCCCAGCAGCACTGATTGGGCACTAAGCAGACAGTATGCAAATGCTTTCATTCTCTGTATAATGTTTTCTTCCAGGAGGTTTAAAGACATGGAAGGCAACTTGAATAACATGTCTCAAATGTCAGAAGCGACAGAGACAGCTGAAATTCCTGAACACACATGAGAGACTTCTCGTGGGGTCTGGGCATGTTGGGCAATGATGGAATGGCTCTCAGCTCCATGTTCTCCTTATGTATTTGACAAGAAGTTCTTCACAGCAAAGGTATACATTTGCAGTTAAACAATATAAACCATTGTAAGTGTAACATCATCAATGTAATTACATTTTATCTTTGGGTTTTCTCACCCATATTGATCTTCACAGAGATCCACTGAGCAGTATCTAGTGGGCACAATTACCAGCAGGCACAACAGTGGTTGCTCTCAGGCCTTCTAAGTTCAGGCCTTTTGTAATTAAAAACAGTAGCAGCAGCAGTAAAGAACTGCAAGGCATTGCTGTGTGTGAACTCCTGAACATTTGATGTAATCATTGAAACTCTATGATGCAGATATTATTACCAAGAGTGGAATATTACATACCATGAAACTGTTTCATGCACAAATTATTAAAAATATTGCATAAAATTATCTTTAGCCCACATGTATAGGGTATATATTGAAAACAATGTTAATGAATTTTAAGTTGAAACTTGGATTCTGTCCCTAATTTATCACATTATGTACATGCAAAAATGATGGTATCTGAAAAATCCCCCAACGTCGTGGTTCCGAGTCCTTTGGATAAGGGATACTTAACCTCTATGACTGCTACTTAGAGAAGCAGAAAGCAAGACCACAGAGAGGCAAAGTAACATGGTAGCGATAACAATATTGTCATGAAGCATGGCAAGGTTTAAGCCAGGCACAGGCTCTACGTTTGCTCTTTCAACAGTTCTGCTAGACTGACCTCCTACAATAGCACAGCTGTGCTCATCAAAACCTCTCCATTTCTATCCACGACTCAGGCAAAATTACTTGTAAGAAGCCAGGGCTGCCCAAGAGGCTCCACACTGCTACACTCATGTGTGCAGCATGATGCTGTGGCCTCCTGCTCCTGCACAGTGGCAGATACTTTGAAGACACGGGCTGGTTAGTATTCTTACTGCCTAAGCTCTGGGTGTCATACAGCTAGTATACTGAAATGGACTTTGGAAATGACCAAGTCTTCATCAGCATAGAGTGGAGTACTGACTTTATCTGGGTTATATTTCTCTTAAAATTAAAACACAAAATCAACAATTTGAAAAGCTAAATACTGACTCTTAAATTAGGGAAATTAGCATACCATATAAGACCTATCAATCATATATAACCTGTAATTTGTAAATAGGCTTTGTTCAGCTACAGTGCTTTGAAAATTTAACCAGTAGTGAATATTTAAAAAGCAAAATTCTAATTTTCATTTTATCTAGAAAAACTATCATTGAGAGCAGTAGCCAGGGCGGGGCATCTGTTCTTCAGCACAGTACCTACAAAGGCACCAGACTGCAGAGTGCTGAGCCACTCAGAGGATGACCTGAAAGTGCATCAGAGCCCTTGGAGATTCCTGCTCTCCCCTCAGTACACTCTGCCAGCCTTGCTGTTTAATGCAATGAATGATATTATAGACTTGTAGTGACTGTGATTGTTAATCTTCACTGTCAACTTCACTTGATTTAGAATCACCATGGAAACAAGCTTTTGAGTATGTCTATGAGGGTATTTCCAGAAAGGTTCAACTTATAAGGGAAGACATATCCCTTAATGTGGACAACTCCTGTTCATGGCTTTAGGGTGAATGATCCATCCTGCTTTGCTGCCCACTTTGCACTGTGAGGGAAACCAGCTAATTAGGTCATACCTACAGACTTTAAGGAAGAAAGCCAGTCCTGGCCAAAAGCTTTGAGTCCTTTAAAGTCATTTTAATTTGTTTATAATTATCATGAAGATTGTAGGCAAAGGAGAGAGCTGAGACTGCATCACTGACCCATTCTGGAGATACCAGCAGGTTTCTTCCTGGAAAATGACTATGGTCTCCTGCCTTCAGCCGAGCTACTAAGGGGAAGATTATAACTTTGTCAGGCAGGTCAGGAGGCAAGCATCCACTTGAGAAATTATTAAATTTACACATATAGTCACAAATGAACTACACCTATAATGAAATGTCCTTCACCAAATTGGATATTCTAGTGTTTCTAAATATTTCTAACTAAAAGTGTTTCCTCAATTAGTCAACAAGTTGCTACTAAATCAAGTGCCTGAAATAAGTAATCTACATAATTTAAGGGCTTTCTCCTGTCTGTTTCCCAAACAACTACTAAAAGCACATGTAGGGGTAAAAGTATCCCAGAATGAGTCATCAGTACCGGTTTACACTATAACCAGCTTAACTTTAAATAGAACCTTTTTATTTTGAAGTGAGCTTAGCACAACCATTTCTAAATGGTATTTTTTTGTCTTAATACTGTGTACAATGAGAGGCAGTATGTAATGTTCACATTGTTAAAAAGAAAATCCTGATTTTTAGAACGGCTGCAGTCAACCCAGCTGTATTGTTTCAAATAAGCAGATGGCACAAAGGCTAATAAAGCGTTCAGTGAAAGAGCACAATAGGGCTAGCAGCTGCTGCAAGCACAGGACACCTCCATGAATCTGGAAACAGCTCTGGCAATCCAGATCCACTTCCCACATTTATAAAGGCTGTTGCTGAAGAGGTACTAGGGCCTAATTCTCTCTCCTCAAAGTCAAAAATAAGGTTTATCAGGAACTCTCACCAAGGGTGGGAAGGGTTAACTCTGGGCTAGCTCACAGTATCCATGTTTCTGCCTGTGTTACTAATAAGGAACTGCTAAACACTGCCCATCACCATGTGTTAACTGAGAGCTTTGGGGTGTTACAGAAACAGTTCTCAGCTATGTGTCCCTCAACAAATCATCAACAACTACTACATGAGAACAGAAAGGTGGTTTCTGCCCTTGGGTAACTTATCCTGGGACAGGAAATAAAAAGTGACAAACGACTGGGTGTGGTAGCTCATACCTGTAAAACTCAGCACTTTGGGAACTGAGCCAGGATTGGCTTGAGTTCCAGGCCAGCCTGGGCTACAGTGAAGACTTTCTTAACAAAACCAAACCAAAACAGAGACAAATCACACCAACAAACATGGTCCCTGTCCTGTGATCCTCCAGCTGTCACTAACTTATGGATGGGGCAGAAGATTGGACTGAGTTTAACCAAGTCCTTTGTCTCCTATGAGGTTACTTTCACAAGGATAAATACTTTATGGCTGATGAAAGATCCCTTTAGTCAAAGGGGGAAAGTGTTAGAACTGTAAAATGTCCCTTAACAACCAAGCTATCTGTTGAACTGGCAGGTGAGCATGGAATGCAGCCTGTGCTGTATGTGTGCACTTATTTCCTGACAAAGTTGGATAACACACTAGACTATTTTTAAAAATTATATGCTAGGATTTCAATCTGACTAGTGATTCAACTTCAAAAAAGAAGGAAGCTCTTTCTGTCTTTGTTAAGCTTCTGCTATTCCTGTCAGTCAGTAAGCCCTAACCCTAGACCTTATATTTGATGCAAATATAAGCAGCCTTGACATGACTTACTCCTGTCTCCAGACTTCATTCTCTTTCTTAATAAAATGTACCACAACAGACCTCACCATACATTTACTTGAGTGAAGACCTAGTATGGTCCCAGAACTCTTCAGTAATGAGATCTTTCCATAAGGAAGCCATTTTTCTAACATCAGCATGGAGAAAGTTAAGGTTCCCGCTGGCCCCACCAGCCATGTGCTTGCACAGGGGAAAACCCAAGCCTTGAGCTATCTCAGAGCTCCATCTGCTCTAACTGCCTCAAGCTACGGCTCAGCTCCCAGGTGCACCGAACCACATCTATCAAAATATTTACCCCTAAAATAGCTTTGTAATAAGAGCGGAATGTCCTTTTTGATGATTTCCTTTGAAAAATACATACGTATTTAACTGGCAACTCCAAACTTTCAGAGACGGTAGGTCTCATGAATCTACTTAATAAAAGCCTCCCTTCACGCTGGCTACAGATGTTCTGCTTTGGAGATTTACAAGTATAGAGCTTAAGATGGCTTACATTTCCACATTTGTCTGTTCTGACTCTAGTTCCATCTTGGCCTCCATGTGATGATAAGGAGACTGTGAGCCTTTAACAGAAATGACACACTAATGCTATACGCTGCCAGTGAAAGCTACAAGATCTCTTGACAGTTTTTGGACAGGTTCAGGTGGATTTCAGCATCTGGGACTGACATGTGTATTACTGATGGAAAAAGCAAAACAACACCCAAAGAAAGAGAAAAGGGGTCCTTCCAAATGAAGCAAAACCATACCAAAATCTACCCACCTTCCCACTCAGCACAGTGCTGAGGAAATACCTCTACCATACTGTCAAGGCATAATCAGTTCCTAAAACAATGGCTCAGCGTTTGAGTCACCCAGAGCGTGAAGGGCAAGTGAAAGGTCAGTTCCTGCATGCTCCACAAAAGCAAACAAGGAGCAGGAGGAGCTTGAGCCAGCACCAGCCAGGCCTCGGCTGGGCATGGCAACCACAGGTCTTGGCTTCAGGCTTCATCAACCCACATGTTCTGCCCCAGGCTTCTGCACACACCCCCAACTTCCTCTCCTCCAAAGGAACCGGGGAAGGGTGGGGAAGAGGAGGGCCAGGAAGACTGTTCGGAACCAGCCCCTCCACGCCACTGGAGAACCCAAAGACGGTGCAGTGCCTCCAGAACAAGTGGTACTGGTTCCCAGCTTTGGGAATTCCCTTATTAGTACTTACTAAAACACCTTTCTTTCTTCCTGCCACAGACAGTCATTTCACTATAATCAACTAAAATCTACGCACATGGTGGATTCTGACAATTTATTTTTAAGATCCCAAATATGCTTATTTTTTAAATTCTCTGCCACTGACATTTTATTTAACATCAAAAGTTGTACTAAAAAATTCAATTAAAGTAATTTTCTAGCCAAAAAATGTTCAAAGAATTTTTGCAGTTTTTTTTTTTTGTCTTGGAATTACTTGGTGACTGGTTATTCATTTAATTTAGAGTCTGCAGAGATTTCTTAGTAATCGCATGTGAGTTAAGCATTTAAAGAAGATAACAAAATCTTTGTTTATATGCAAACACATGAATGTATTTATCTGAAAACACACATTTAAACCTATGCTTGCTTTTGAGGTCTTTACAAAGCCGCTTCTCAGTTAGTCACCGTATTCCTCATGTCTAAGGACTATCAGTGCTTGACTGGAAGAGACAGACAGGCCACTGGAGATGCCAAGTGAAAACTGAAAGAAAGCCTAGTGGATAAAGAAGTTACCAGAACCCATGTCCCAGAGCCTCAAACTCAGCACACAGGAACAGGTCACTGTGCAACAATCCCTATGTATGTCCAACAAGAGTCACATCAAAGAAGAAACACTTCCATCCACCTGAGGAACTCATAACCTGTTTGAGGTTGTAAGAGCTAGGGCTGGCATATGGAGTGTGAGACAAAAAAATGAAAACTGTCAAAGACCCCAAATACTGGAAGCCCTCATGTAAGCAGTGGCGAGGAGTTACAACAGGATATAATGCACCTGTCACAGGAGCCACTCCCAAGGTCATCTCTGTAGATAGATGCCCACGGATGAACAGTGCCATGGAAGGCTAGGGGCATATGAAGGCTTTCCAGAAGTGATGGCATTGAGCAGGTTTGTGAAAGACAGGAAGTGCTTCCCCTGTCTTTTGTACAAGCAGAGTGACTTCTACGAGTTTTCTCTGCACGGATGTAACAGGATAACAGCAACTAACTTCACTGGGTTTCTAGGGATGAAAAGAAAATAGACGGTGATGAATATACACAATGAAAAAAATAAAAAAGGAAATGCACACGTGTACAGAACAGTAGCAGGGTTCAATCTACTCTCCTTCGTCTTTCAGCTTCTTCTCTGTTCAAATGTTCATGGACTTTCCACCATGTTAGACACTGTACCAGGCACTGTGTACATCATCAGGGAAAATACTTGAAAAGTCTTTGTGTGTTCTTATTTAAGTGATATTCTGTAGCCAGAGATAGGAGACGAGTGGAGTGAGCAGAAGATTCAGTATTACCGAAAGTATAGCAAGAAAGTATAGGTCCTGAAAACAACCAGTCCTTCACTCTGCAGAAGCAAGGGAGAAGGGGACTTGACGTCAGAGGGACTCATGGAAGGCTGCAGGGAACAGGAAATGGGCTCAACAACAGTATGGCAGAAGGGAAGATGTGACTGAGTTCAGTTCTGTTCAGTAGGTAAGGGCTTCCTGGAAGACTATAATGAAGCCACATCAGGCAATAGTGGCTTACAGGGTTGGGAGATGGACAGATTAAGTGATCTTTATCTGAGCAGCCAGTGTGTAGAAAGCTGAATCTGGAAGAGCCTATGTTTCAGTTAGAGTCCTGGAGCACTGGAGCAGGACAAAAGACAGAGGCTAGCTAGACTGATGGCACAGTGGGAGGTGAGGTGATCAAAGGAGCACAGAGTGTTGGTGGCCACTGTTCCAATGTATAAATGTTCCAAGTATGCAGTGTAGGTTGGGCTGAATCACCAAGACAGAAGTCAATAATAACACCTCCTTTCTTCCCTCCTTTCCTGAGAAGACTGGAGGTCTATACATTTTGGAGGCCCAGGAAAGGAATGCAGAGCTGGGAGTTAGGAGGGTGAACATCTACTGTGGTAGAGCTTGGACAGTAGAAATGACAGGATTCAGGGGTTAGTGAGGTGAGGCTAGCCCACTGATTTGCTTGGCTGTAATCTGATAATAGTCTATGGATGACTCAGGGGAAGCAGGGAGTAGTATCTCTTTCCTGGCATTCACAGCCCACCAAGCAACAGTGTTTTAATCTTTAACTGTAATGGATGATGATAATCGTGGCCAAGAATCAGGTACAGGACAGCTGTGGCATGACAAGGGAGCAGGGGATAATACAAGGGAAAGCGAGAGAAATCTCACAGAAGCTACAGTGAAGGCTGTATCAAAGGCTGTATCTCCCACTCTAGGGAGAGAGAGTGTGGGAGGGAGTCGTACGTGGGTGTGAGGAGTCCACAGATCCTTGACGCCAGTTATGATGCCGAAGGCATCCAGAATATAAACAGTGATGGAGAAGATGGCAGAAAAATGAGCCAGGTGCTGAAGCTACCTACGATAATTAGTACTGTTTCTATTATGAACAAATCATCCTGAAAATCTTCCACGGCAAGAACAGGGGCAAGTAAGGTCTTAACAGAATTCTGCCAATGGTTAGTGAAACCGAAGATATACTCATCCTAAGCAGAAACCAATAGTCTTAATCTCAGAACTTTCGGAAAGGCTCTGTTTTTATGCAAGAAAAATTTTCCTCAACTGAAAATTGGCAGGTAATTGGAAGTTAAATGAGAGGAAAAAAAATTCATAAAAAACTTGGAAAGTTTTTAAAAGCTAGTAGTGTGTGTGTGTGTGTGTGTGTGTGTGTGTGCGCGCGCGCGTGTATCACTGAGCTGAGCTGTCAGGGATTAAAATGAAATATAAGGAAGATTTACTGAGGTTAAAGTTTTATTTTTGTTATTTTTAATGTGTAGGTGAGAGGCCAAAGATGTTAGATTTCCTTGGAGCTGGAGTCACTGGCAGTTGTGGCCTGTCCAATCTGTGTGCCGGGAACCCAACTCAGGTCACTGGAAAACAGCAAGTGCCCTTAAAGTGGGATCAACCTTTCTAGCGTCATGTGCTGAATTAGAAAAAAGAAAAGTTATAGTAATTCACTCTAGAATAATAGTAATAATAATAGTACTAATAATAGCAATTCACTCTTTTCATTTCACTTTCTTGAGTTTTGATTTGAAATCTTGAATGTGCGACACTTTTTTTTTTTTTTTTTTTTTTTTTTTTTTTTTTGCCCCTCTTCACCTCTGCAAGTGTAGCAACAAAGGACAGGAAAGGCAGAAATTCTGTGGGCCTCTGTCTCAAGAGGAAGTCCTCGAAGGATGATATCACCATCTGCATGAATCACCTGTACGCAGAAAGAGGAAGGAGCACAGCTTGTGTCCCCAGGAGCATGGCAAGGGCACTGAGGTGAGTGAGTCTCAGCAAAGTTAGACAGTGACAAGCTCCAGGTCCCATGGGGAGACATAGATTGTAAGAAAGTAACACACATGATCTGGGGACTGTAACACCCATGATACAGTAACCCAGTATCACGAGATGGAAGTGGACACATAGGAAGGACACAAGCTGGTGTCACTCTGCAATCTTATCCAGGCGCAGGCCACCATAAGATACTTGAACCACACTGTTCATCTCTCAGGACACTCTGCTACATTGAAACTCAGAGGATGAACCAATGAGTCATATCACACTGTAGTATATAAATAAAGGATTAAATTAAAAAGTTATGACTTCAAATAATGGCCACAACCCAAAAGTTAGAAAGGTAGTTTTAAAATACACTTTCTAATTCTTTTGAAATAAAATCAAATTTAGGACGCTGTAGGAAGACAGTTCAAACAAAAGCTAATTTTGTTTAATGAACTAACCAGGAAGGCATTGTGAAAAGTATTGGGCAACCAAATGCTCAGCTAATTACTGTGAGATCAAATAACTGTTGCCATAGTTACTGCACACTGTTTTCCATAATAACTTTTATCACTTCAATAAATCTTTGTGACGCAACAAATATAAAAAGTTTACTGTAACATGACTATAATGTTTTGGAAGGCACACACTGACAGCTGACCTACTGAAATCACTTCCCATATTTGTCCATGGATAAGGGTAGGACCAGTACCTTAATGGTTCAAGACTGAAATCCTCACTAGCTTCTTTAACAGGCTGTAATACTTCAACAGTTAAATGTACCAGGGCCTGTCATACAACAGAAAAGTCAATGGCCATTTCAGCATGATTACACTTTGTCTCTGAAATTATGAAGCAGGGAGTTGTCAAACTCCATGCAGGGTAGCTGTGATATATCAAGATCTAACCCTTTCCAGGATACTGGAGGCTTAAGTTCCTGCCTAGTGTCACCCAGTTCCATCTTGGGAGGAATTTCAGCCAAGATTTTACCCTAAAGTCAATTTTCTGTCTACTCCTCTGCACAGCCTTATTATATGCATTTACACATACACAAACAAAAACATATACATGCACACACATTTATGGCAATTCCCATGACTGCTTAAGAGGTTGCTGCATGAAGTGTTAAAGTCACATCAGAATGTCAAAGGTGACGATGGTAAATGACTAGCTGGTCTATGAGTTGAAATGATGTCACAGCCTTCACTGAAAAACAAGCACTCTTTCCTTGAATATATATACTAGGATGAAGACCTGGCTGTACTTCTGTCCCTTCCCTACCCATTTCCAGGGCTTAGCCTTCTGCTCCCTTTCACTCTTCTGGTATCTTGCTCACCTACTTCAAGATTGTTGAGATTTATAAACAAGTGAAATGGAAAACATGGTATCATAAGCTAAGACTGGTGATAAAGTTCTAGTTTGAGTTTGATTAGATAAAGAAACTACAGATTTAAAAGCAGACTGTTGATGTAAAGGCTGTATTGCCTGGGGCAAGTAGCTGACTATCTCTGGGGTTTTCCCAACTTATAAAAAAGAACAAGCATCCCCACCTACTAACTCCCAGGGATGTTATGCAGATCAATTACTTTGAGATCTTTGAAGATACAAAGTTCTAGGGATAGTAATCATTTATCAAGATGAAACACAAAACATACATATGATTATAGAGCTATTAAAGAACAGGCTCGAAAGCCAATATCAAAAGGGTATCTATCTAACTGTAATAAATGCAAGCACACATGCTGCAGAACCCTGAGGTGGGGTCCTAGGTACTTACTAGTGAAACCTGATTCATACCTATGCAGTACTGTTCCAAAGGTCTCAAAGATGAACAGTGAGGGTTCCTGTTAATGACTTAATCAACCTTTGATTACTCCTTTGTTGCAATTCTTCACCTTAGAGAGTCCAAGGCTGGCACCAGCCACAGGAACCAATGCCTAGGTGTTTAGGCTAGAAACTTATCCATGACCCTAACTTATCCTTGACCTTGACCCTTCCATTCAACTTGTTACCCAACTCCTAAGCAGCTTTCAAGTTCAATTTCTTCTCTCAAGTTCTATTCTTCTTCTCTATGTCCAGATGGATAATAAACACGTTCACCTAGAGCTTCCTTCCTTTCCTGCCTCAAATCTCTCCTTCATCCTTCCCAGATCATGACACAATGCCAACCATGACTTGTTTCTGTTCAGGACAATTCAACTAGGCTGGAAACATGGCTCAGTGGTGAAGTGTGTTTGGATCCCAAAACCTATATAAAAGTCAGGTGTCTACTGTAGCTCTAGCACTGTGGAGGGCTAAGACAGAAAACCAGGGCCTGCTGGCCACCAGCCTAGCTCAGGTTCAGTGAATAAGGCTCAAAGGAATAAGGCAGAGAATGAAAAAAAGATATCTGCCATCCTTCCCTGACCCTCATATGTGTAAACACACACACACACTCTCTCTCTCACACACACAGGGATGGAGGGAGGTGGGAAGGAAGGAGAATATGAGAGTCTGACACAGGCTACTGTCTTCAGGATAAAATTCAGATTCCTTAGTGAGCCCTATAAGGATTTTGTTAATTCACCTGCCTATTTTGTACACTGACTGTCTCAACTTCATATTTTTTTTGAGTTTATGTGCAAATTTGTGTGCGTGGGTATGTGGGTGTGTGCGTGTGTGATGAAGAAGCCATAGGTTAGTCCTAGGTATTGGTTCTTCTGTGCTGTACCATCTACCTTGTTTTTTGAGACAGGATTTTTTTAACGGGGCCTGTAGCTCACAGATTAGGCAAAGGCTGGCTGGCAGCTGAGTCACCACATCTAGCTTTTTTAGGCTGATGGGCCTCAATTCTTCACAGTTGGATTTAATTCCCTCAGCTTGTACTTGCCCCCTTTATTGTTTGTAAACACTTCTCTCCCTCTAGTCATCCTTTCCTCTCCACAGCTCCCTTCACTTGCAGCCAGTGCAACCACCATGCTGTGCTGAGATATGTGTAACTTAGGGAACTGTCAGTTAGCAACAGTGATAGCCTGGCATGAAGTATGTCTGTACACAGTAAACACTGAATGAATGATGTTGAACCCTTTCAGAGGACAAGGCAACATGTTACCCTAACTTACTCTTGTTATACTCTAGAGAGGGCTCTTGGGTTTTCTTATGCTTTAACTATAGATGACAATGATAGTTTTAGATGTCTTGTTATTGAGATTCAAGTGATCTGGGCTGCTCTTTGTTACAGACCCAAGTCACTTGAGTTCACCTTATAAGCTTTTGAATTCTATTGGATTTCAAGAACTCTTGTCAAGGAGCAAGAGCTGAAAGCAGAAGAGACATGATGATCTTGCAGGGAGCTGTGATCTCTGCATGTTCCCATCTGTCAGAACCACTGCTGTAAAAAACATCTCTGCACCCAAGCTATGAAGGCCCAGGAAGTTGCATGGAGCTCATGCACAGAGAAAGAAGTTCTTCACACTTGGAGCTGTCTCCTCGGCTCCCACCTCTGAATGCAGAAGGGTGTCATTTGTTTGTGTCAAAGATGAAGCAAAAAAGGGAAAGCTACAGTAAATTACACTTCCTTGTTCTAGGATGCTACTAAACACATAAAATCAATCAGCTACACATGACTCAGTTCCTTGAAGTCTAGTGGATACTAGTCCTTTGTGAGCAATGACAATGATATAGCTATGCAAGAGAAGTGTGTGTTCTGTAGAAATAAGAAGAAAAAAAGAGAGAACTATAAAGCATAACAATACATTAAAAAGAAGTGAAGATCCCTCTTTCAATTTCTGTCAATCAAAAAGAAAGTCTTTTAATCAAGTTGACAAAACATGAGACCATTAAATGTCCACTGAGTGTCCAGAAAAAAAGCAGCCTTTATCACACAAGGTAAAGAACCTCCTTTTATTTTAGCTTCCTCTGGGTGGACCTGCGTTGTTATTTTCTGAGTCCAAGCCCACACCGGGGATTGCTCATAAGTTTTGATCTTCAGGCAATGGATCTATAGGATCTTGGTGACACTGCTGTCCACAAGAATCTTTCTGAAACTGCTTCCTCTCATGCCTCCAGCACTAGTCTAGGCTCTGGCGCCTTCTCCACCACAGACTGCTCTTATGATCTTGTTTCTCTTGCCAGTCAATGGCAGTGTGCACAACCAACCTTTTGGTTCCCTCTGCATCTCCAACCATCTAAGTAGTACTTTCACTGTGTATACACCACTGCTTCAAAGAGAACACACCTTTCCCTCTAGTTTCCAAACTGTTTCCTATATTTTTGTTAGTGGATTCACATTTCCTAGGCCACTCTTGATGGAACACATAAGTCCACTTTCACTTCCCTATTAGCAGACTAATGGAGGCTAATGCTAATTTCTCTGCCATTTATCTTACAGCTGAGGAAATGGCATTCTTTTTCTTCTGATTTCACTAACCTAGTGTTGGCTAGCACAAAAAAAAGTATGCACACAGCCAACTGGCCTTCTGGACTCTGTTTTCTTCTCTGCATTAAACTTTTTTTGCAAAACCATTCATCCACCCCTACTCAGGTCTTCTATAGTTCGGTGTGACCCGTAAGACAAGCACTAACTCCAGTCCTGTACTCAGCTCCTCAGTAGCGTGACCCAGACCCCTAGGCTCCACCCTCCCAGCTCCTCTAAGAACTCCATAAAAATAAAAGTCCTAGTCTCAGTACAGTAAAATAGGGGAAAATGCATGCTTGCGAACAGGACTCCTTCTATGTCTGATTCTCAAACCAATCGCGCAGTGCCTGTAGCTTTTATCCTGTGCTCTTCTCAGGGATGACACTCTTCACATCTCTCTGAGAGACACTGCAGCATTCCAAAATAACGTTCCTTTGCCTTCAATTTCATTTACCTCTACTAAGATTTATTTATTTTTTAAAATTTATTTAATTATTTAAATCAAATCGTAATTTACTTATTCACACAGGGGTTATAAACACAAAAAGGCAGGATGTGGGGAAGGGACTGACACTGGAGCATAGGTGTTCAGGGGAGTACAGATACCTTTCAGAACAGAGTATCAGCTGGGTGAAGGTTCAGCGGATAGGTCACTATGACTCTGCCTATGATTCACTTGTCCTTATCTAAGTTGGTACTGTCCACTGAGGCTGCCTATTTACAAGATCTATGACTACTCATGTGGGACTGCATAAGGGTATCCTGGTTCTTAGCTGGGCATGGGCCCAGAACCCCGAGACTCCAAGGGAGAAACAGCAGGAGTTCGGCCACGTCCCCAGAACCCAGGGTCCTGAAAAGCAGTCTAATTGCCATGGACCTACATTGTTCAGCCACTTAGGCCATTATAGCCCTCCCAAAGTGCACAGGTAGAGGGTGTGACTACAGGCCTCAGGCCCTAGAGATTTACATACTAATAAAGGCCAGAGGGCGGAGCCAATTAAACTGCCCCCAGAACCTCCCCCTTTCTTCCTCCCTACTTAACTCAGGTCTGCTCTGAGTTTGGGGTGGGGGGGTACATCCAGATCCATCCACCATCCGCCATGACAATAAACCCTTTTGGAACCAAGGACTTCCTCCTATCACTGGGGCCTGTCGTTGCAGAAGCTTCCAGCCTCTGGAACCTTAGACTTTCTCCTTCATGTGGAAGCCTCCAGGACTCCTCCATCGCTGTGTCCCATTTTCCCACATACTCAGGCTGGTAAATTTCCACAAAAACTGCCTGTTTACAATAGCTTATAGCCATCTGTTTCAGTGTTTTCCCACAGAGACCCGAGACTTTGTGTTAGCATGTATGTATGTCAGGCCTATTGCTGATTTTAGGCCTATGGCTGATTTTAGGCCTTCAGTGTATAAGCAGGGCTGCCCCTGACATCTCCTCCTTCCTCTAAGTATAGAAGGGCCTTGGCGATTCTAATTTTGCAAAGGCGGGGATAGAGGCCTGACCTCCAATAATTGAAGGGGACCTTGTAATGGCTCCGGTCCTCCTGTCGTTGTCCTTCTACTAAGATTTAATTGTAAAGAAAAATATTTTACTCCCATTCTTACCTTCTGTTTCTAATCTCAGACTTCCAGTATTTGCCCAGCAGATATACTAGACCTGAAATTCCCAGGCAAATGTAAGGAAAATGATCATCTGAAAAGTTGTCTGTTCTTTCCAATGTACTGAAGGACTAACCAATACACACTTTAAAAAAAAAAAAAAAGAAAAAGAAAAAGACTGTAAGCCGGGCGGTGGTGGCGCACGCCTTTAGTCCCAGCACTTGGGAGGCAGAGGCAGGCGGATTTCTGAGTTCGAGGCCAGCCTGGTCTACAGAGTGAGTTCCAGGACAGCCAGGGCTATACAGAGAAACCCTGTCTCAAAAAACCTAAAAAAAAAAAAAAAAGAAAAAGACTGTAACAGGAGAT
Organism: Mastomys natalensis; assembly: GCA_021653895.1. Classification (NCBI taxonomy): domain Eukaryota; kingdom Metazoa; phylum Chordata; class Mammalia; order Rodentia; family Muridae; genus Mastomys; species Mastomys natalensis. Next base: position 175,877 of record JAJTUV010000990.1, on the reverse strand, counting down.
CAGCATCTCCACAGACTGAGGGTATTTCCTTCATACAAATAACAATGATGTTAATGGGTTTGACTACTTTTATTATTCAAGAAAAAGCTCACACCAGTAATCCAAATCACAATATTCAAGAGGCTAAAACAATAGGATTATATCAAATTCAAGGCCAGCCGGGCCTACAAAGTGAGATCCTCTCTCAAGGAACCCCTCTCCTAAAAACAAACAACGAATCAAACAAACACCTTATTAAAAGAATGGTCTTAGAAATGTCTACCTTATAGTTTCAAAGTTTATGGTAGTTTTTATTTTTGAACTAGGGATCCTCTATTCCAGGGAGTTGAGATTCCAAGCATGCACTGTTCCCACCTGACTTTATAAAATACTCCCCTGAATTCAGGTGCCCTTCTGCCCTACAAAATCTTAGTGATTAAGAGATCACACCTCCCTCCCCTTCCACAGCTCATTCAGAGTGGGCTCTTTTCTGTTTGGTTTCGGTGGTTGGCTTTGATGTAGAGTAGGCTGGGCTCATAATCTCTCAAGTGCTGGTCACAGGCACACACCACCACATCAGACTTCCTAACTCATGCCACTAAATCTCCTTCTGCTCAAAGCGGATGTCTTGTAATGTGCCCTTGGCAGAAACACTCACAAATCACAAATCAAAAGATGTGAAAGCACAGAGGGCACATGATTTATATTCACAGAACAAAAATACATAAAGGTCAAAGGAGTTAAGATATTTTTAAATATAGGAATGAAAAGCCTAAGAGAATTTAAACAACAAGACAATCAGGCATTCTTAATAAAATTATGAGAAGGTCATGTGATCTGAAGTCAAATGCAGGCTCTGCTACTTCAGGCCATATACTGGGCCACTCAGAGTCTCCAAGGCAGTGTGGCACCAGGGTGACCTGAGGGAAGCACTGGCTTAGAAGAAAAATCAAAGAGTATGCAAAACAAAGTAAAATACCCTGAACTAATCAGGCTGAGCAACGATTTAATGCCATAACCTAAGAATCAATGTAAAGTATCTATGATGAATAAAATCATTTGCAATCAATTTCCGGTTTATGACTATGTACTTTACCTCACCTTAATCCAGACACGGTCAGATCCTGTCAGAATTGAAATTTTCAATGCATACAATATTGTTTGCCTTGATTACTGAGCTTTTGGCACAGCTTTTGGCCTTTAAATTCTGCACCTGAAGGGAGTGCCTCACTCTAATTCCAGCTCTGCTCTGGGCCTGAGATTTCTCATTTCTACAAACAGTAACAATGAAAACAAAACCAAACAAAAATGCCATGTCCTCAGGCAGCCGGGAGGATTAACTGGTGCATCTGTGTGTGTCAGCAAGACACTGGAAGAAGCAATCCCAGTTTTAACTTGCAGTATTCTTTTATAGCTGAGAGGAAAGAGTTAAGATCAAACAATGCCCTGACAATGCTCTGGAACATAACTAGCACACTGCCCTACTTTTCTCTACTATCCTGTGCTCATTTTCACACGACCCTCTGGGAATCTGAAATGGTTTTGCAGCAGCGTCTTGAGCAGCCTGCTCTGTGCTGGACCCTGTTCTCACACAGCGGACCCCACATCAGTGCTACAAGCTATCTCAGCATAATCTATTTAATCTACTTTTTTGGGAATTATCTTTTGACAGGAAGAGGAAGGGAATAAAAAAACAAACGCTTAGGTGAAAAAGAAAAGAAGCCCACTCTTGTGACAGGTCGCTGTGGACTATGACTCAGACTTTCTGGGAGTGAGCGCTTCTGTTGCTTTTAGGACTGGCTCTGCGGAGGGTCTGCAAAGTTCTGATCCTGGCCTCCATCCCAGCAAATGATTGTATTTGTGTGTTAATCTGAGAGCCAGGCAAGCACTAGATACCTCTGGCAGCAGAGCACAAACAAAGCTATCAGTGAGCTACTGAAGCTTTTACTCAGTCAAGCCGTGTGTGAGTGCTGCTCTATGCACTGAAGAGAACTGGTATTTGAAAGGGATTATTAGTGTCGGTTTGTGGGGGTTTTTTGTTTCATTTTGTTTTTTTGCTTTCTCCTTTGAGTCAGGGTCTCTCTGTGTAGCCCTTGCTGTCCTGGAACTCACAGGGATCTGCCTGCCTCTGCCTCCCTGATGCTGGGGTTAAAGGTGTGGACCACCATGCTGGCCAGTTTGAGGGTTTTTTTTTTGTTTTTGTTTTTGTTTTTTTTCTGAGGGAAGGTCTTACTGCAAAGTCCAGGTTAGCTTCAAACTCATGATCTTCTTAATTTGGACTCCTGAGTGCTAGGATTATGTTGTGACCCATCACTCTCAGCTGTGACAGGGATTCTTGAGTTTTTACATGATGGAGTTTAATGTTAGGGAAGAACGCTTAAAAAAAACCCAAATATTGTGTGTGTATACATATATGCAGAGCTCATGTGTGTGAAAACCAGAGGACAACTTCAGGTTATCATCCCCAGGAACACAACTCTCCTCCCTAGGAGCAAGGTCTCTCATTGGTCTGCAGTTCACTATTAGGCACAGCTGGTTGGCCAGTGAGCCCTGGGATCTTCCTGTCTCTGTTTCTCCAGTGCTGGGATTATGTGCACATGCCACCATGTCGGCTGGGTCTTTTGTTTGTTTGTTTTGTTTTTTGAGACAGGGTTTCTTTGTGTAAGCCTGGCTGTCCTGGTACTCACTCTGTAGACCAGGCTCAAATCCACCTGCCTCTGCCTCCCAATTGCTGGGTCTAAAGGCATGTGCCCCCACGGCTGCTGGATCTTTTATGTGGGTTCTGGGACTCAAACTCCTGAATGAGCTATCTCTCTATACAGATCACATTTCTTATCTCATTCTAAAATATTAGCACAGCGGACATGAGAGCTAATAAAACAGGAAACTGGAAGCAACATCTTATTACCATATCCCAGCAGGTACCCTGATGTCTATCAGAAGACTTTTAGAAACATTTAAGGGGCAAATAAATAGCTGTAATCCCTGGGAAACTATAATTAAGTTCAGAATTTATATTTGGTCACTCTGAATTTTCACATACAAGTCTATGTTTCTTGAGGTCAAAGGCCAACTCACATCTTATCCTTTCTTTGCCCCTTCATCTGAGCACTTTATAGCTAACACATCTGCTGACTTAATGGAGTGTATGGACTGGATTATTTTTCCTGTGTGAGTCTTACTTGTTGCAGTTATTATTCCTCACTAACTCAATCTGAAATCCCCACCCCATGGGCAGGAAATGGCAGTTATACATTTAAATGTACAATAGGCATCCACCCTTTACACTTTTCACAGAGGCAATGAAATGACCCAAACTCTGGTCAGTTACAAGATTACTGGTTGTACCTATATAAGCAAGGCCCAATGCTTTCCAAAGCTCTTTCAAAATGACTATTTCATCTGATACTTACATCAGTGCTGTGAAGTAAACAGAGTGAGCAACAGCGTTTCAGAGAGGGAACTGACACCGAACATGTCTCCCCTCAAGCCACATAGCCAGTCGGTGAGGTCTGGGGAAAACTGACTTCTAGTGTAACAGTTCCCTCGTTACATCAGATTGTGGAGCCAAAAGCAGCTGGTTCCAAGCTCGCAAGTGCCTGGCACAGAACTGGCACACAGTACGCTCTGACTGTCTATTTACTGTTGTTACCTAGTACCTAGAGCAATACTTGGCAGAGTGAACAATGAAATGATGGGTAATACACACGGGTGAATGAGTGAGTGACAAGACAAAGGCCAGGCATGACTCACATGCTTTAGCTATACAGACAGGAGTTGTCAGAAAACTGGACAAAATTGGCTTTGTGAGCTTGTCAACGTTTCTACACTGTTTCTATACTTCCTTATCTGGTTACCTTCCAAACTACAGTAGATGTTTTCTCCTGACCGAGTTTCAAAGTTAACCTTTAAATCTCTCGGTTATGAAATCTTAATTAAATATTAGTTCTGTTGAAAACATATAATGGTTCAGACAAGGAAAACAAAAACAAAAAGCAATCCCTATGTGTAAACACATTATTTAAATTTCTAGGATTCAACATACCAATGAAAGTGCTATTAATAAGTATGCTAATCTCCAGGGAGAGCCTTTACTTGCCAATATTGAAAGGTACCTAAGTAGTACCTTGGAGTGTACCTAAGTAGTAAAGTGCTTGCCCAGCATGTGCAAGGCCCTAGGTTCAATCCCCAGCACCACCCCAAAACCCGGAGTATAGTAACAGTTGCACACAGAAACAGAAAACAGTAAGAAAAACCTACCCAGATGCTTCGATAAACAGCAGTCTATGATACTGACTCTGGATCAGATTTGAGGGTGTGACTATAGCTGCCTGAGAAAACCTGAGAGCGCTAGTATTTCTAACCTGAATTGATCACCCTCCCATTTCTTGTCCCAGATGAACAAAGATGGGGTCTGCTAGCACGAGCGTGCTATACCTTGTGGCCACACAAGAGTGACTGTCGATGTGGGATGATGAGCTCTGGATCTGTGCTAAGTTAGTAACGACGGACAGCCTGGTCAGTCTTTCTCCCTCCCTCACTGAAGTGTAAACATCTTCTCTGTATGCTTCCATCAACACATCTGGCAATGTCTAATGCAGTCATGTTCTGCCTGGAAATACATGGGCAGCAGGGGATTCCTGGAACTAAACTGTGACAGAATAGCAAAAGGACTGGCTAGATTCAAGCTTTCATATGAGAAAAAGGTCAGGCCTAAAGTTCAACATGCAGCAAGCAAAGAAAGGTCCAGAACTAGAGAAGTACAGTTACGTTTAACCTGTGAACCAAAGCCTGCCCTACAATCACCCTTCAGCTAGCTGCTGACTTCATTTTTTTTCATCTGGGTCCATTCTGAAAAACACCTGTCACAAAGGGCTGACACTGGTGACTGAGGTACCAGCCTCTCCCAGGTTAAGTCACTAAGGGCCACTCCCTCCTGCTACACTGATTCACCACAGGGACATCATCCAGATTCCTTGACCTAAAACTCAACCTGAGGGGAGCAGCAGATATACTCCAACTCTGGCTTTGACACTGACTCTGGCCTCTAAGATATCAACAAACCTACTTGGAACATTTAAGTATTTCAAAGAAACACGTATTGAGTAATGTTTATGGATAATAGTATCTAGCACTGAATAAAGACACATTATACACAATATAGCGATTCTTAAAGAACTGACAGGTGCTGTAGTAACTTCATGATTACACAGGGCCTTCTAGCCTTAAGGACAGGATGAATATACTGTTTCTATCTCACAAATTCAGAAGCAAAGCCCCAGTTAGTTGTCATAGAGCATTTCCTAGTTCACAGTACAGGATCTCAGAGGTTATTTGGCTTATCTATTTTCTGAGCTGCTGAAATGTGCCAGGGATAGCCTGGGCTAAAACCCCTAGTGAGCTAACCCCAAAGTCAGTAGACACTGAGCTCCAAATTGCAGTCTGGCATATCTGAAGAAAACTGGAACCAGAAGATTTCATTTCTACTTGTATTTTATCCATTTACACCATGTGTGACCCTATATCCCCAGACTCACACTGCACTTCCTGGTCTATAAATGGGGTACCACCATCTGGCCTGGCTTTTTTTTTCAGAGGTTCTAAAAGCATCAACTTACAAGGCATAAAACACATATAAATGTGAGCTAATCCTTTCAGGATTATTACTGTTACATGCGTGGGAGCTGCAGGAACAGGAGGCCAGCAAGGCAGGGTGCAGCTGCTCCAGAGTTGTTTGGGGAGACCCAACTAAGCATCCTTGTACATGTGGGCAATCCCGGTCCACCAGCAGATCCCTGACTGGTATGGGACTATTCTTTGAGAATATCTCCTCCAGTCACATCTTCTCTACATGAAACCTCACCTCTTCCTGCCCCTCCCTTCCTCCTTCCTCTTCATTTGTTTTTCTGTGGTTTCTCTCATCCTTGACTACCTTCTTGAATTTTTCTCTCGTCTGTTGCGATCTTCATGGCATTACTTTCTTTAAAATAAAAAACATTTTATGTGAATGGGCATTCTGCTGCATGTGTGCTATGTGCTCCACTTGTATGCCTGGTGACTGCAGAGACTAGAACAGGGCACTGGGTCTCCCAGAATGGAGTTATGGATGGTTGTGATCCACCATGTGAGTGCTTGGAATTGAACCTGGCTCAGCTGGAAGAATAGCTAGTGCTCTGGGCCAGTGAGCTGTCTTTCTAGCTCTTATGTTGCTTTTTAAAACAAATACAATTAATTATCTTCCAGTTTCATTATGCACACAGTCTTAAACAAAACTGTTCTTATACAAGCTCTGCTTCGTTACTTCTGAGGATGACCCATTTTCTCCACAGTGAGGCCAGGAGGGGAAGAACTGGGGTATGTTGCTTGAACAAGAGCATTTAGCTCAGCATACTACTCAGGCAGGTGCTGGTACAAAACTAGACCTCCAATATCAACAAGGTCTTCTGGGTAACCTATTGATCCTTCTTGCCTATTATGAGCAAGTACTCATTTCTACTTCCTTAAAGGACTATTTTTAAAGGCATCTCTTTCTTCAGCACAGCTATAAAGTCCTGCTTTACTCTTTTCTCTCAGTGGACAATTTGTGTCCTGTTTCATAGACAACAATTAAGTTCAATAACCATGATCTTCAATTTCCTGTCATGTCTAAAACTGTTTGTATCTATACCCATCCTTAATATAGCCTCCTAATTTCCAAGGAGCCCCTGATTCTCTGCCCTTCTGCCTTTAGCGTGTGAAGTTCCTTCGTTTCTCTTTTCACTTCAGTAATTTTTTCTTTCAATCGCTTCTTCTTGAATGGCATAAGCTCCTTGGGTCATCTAAGTATTTACCTGTTTCCCATCTCTCTCCTCCCCCTCTCATGGCATGTGTTCTCTAGTTTCTCTGTCAGCCTTTGGTTTTATCATTGGTGTCTCAGCTCCTCCTTTGCACACCAGATAACAGCACCAGAGGCCTGTCCTCACTTGTCCAGGACTAGCCCCCACTCCCAACCCAGTCTCCTGGAACTTCATTCTGCTGCATCTCTTTGGTAGGCTTGTTTCCCTTGAACCATCTTCTCAAGGTCAGGGTGGCTGCAGAGTTCCATCCCTGTATCTCTTCTTTTCACTGAATATGAGTTTATTTGCTAAGGATATCAACTAGCACCTCTGTGACTTTGACCACCAAATCGATTTGTAGCATAAGTCTCCTTTAACTTGTGACTTAAATTTCTAGCTGTGTTGCTGACATCACCAGAAAGATGCCACAGATTTCAGTCCAGCATGGTACAGCTGAACATGTTAGCTCCACCCTTTATTTACACTCCTCACATTCATTCCCCTTTCTCCATTTTTAGTGGCAGCAGAATCTGGCAGAGAGTCTTCCTTTATCATTCCTGCTTACAGTCAGTTACCAGGAACTAACTTACTGAAGCAAAACAAAGGACCTCTCTAATGAAACAACAACAAACCCCATTAGATATTTTTTTAAATCTACTTTTACCTCTCTATCCTCATTGTAGTCTTAGTCCAGGCCTTTGTCTTTGCCTGGACAACTTAAGGGAGAACCGTCAGAACCATCCTGATGCTTCCAGTTTGTATGTGTGCTTTTCTTGAGACCACATACCAGTCTGGAACTTGTAACAATCTTGCTAGCCGTAGTCTCCCAAGTGCTGGGATTATAGGCGTATGCCACCAAGCCCAGAGTCTATCTAGTTTTAACTCCCTCAGATCCACCTTCCTTATTGCTGACAGAACATCAGTCTAAGACACACACTGTATCATGGTGCTCTGCTGCTTACACAACAAAACAGCAAAACCCCAAACTGTCTACAACACTGCCTTCACTTGGCAGATAAGGCCTCCTTGATTCAACCTTTGTCTGGCTGCATCTTCAGTATGGCTTGTTATTCCAGGGATACCTGGATGTCCCTAACTCCTCTGCATGGCACCCTGTTTTGTGTCTCACTACGGCTGAGCACACCACTGTGTTTTCTGCTGAGTAGACTCCACCTTTTTCTCTCACCCAACTAGCCATTCAGTTGTCATCTTCCTCAATAATGAAGAAAGGAAGCATGGCAGCTGGGTGTCAGGAATGAGGACTCCATGAAACAGGAGCATAAGCTTACAGTTTCTTCAAGTCTGGGCCCAGCAATGTCACATGTCGTCACTTCTGTCATGTTCTACTGGTGCAATCACAGAGCCCAGAGTCAAGATGGGGTGGCAGATTCTTACCTTTTAACCAAACACGAGTCTAAGAATTTCGGACGGGGAGAGGGCTTGTTTATAAAAGCCCCACGTGTTCTTCCTTGAGGCTGTGAGCTCTTCTAGGACTCAGCTGACACGGCATGGGTCTGATGCATGAATGGATTCATTACCAAACTGAATTGCCCCCAAAGAGCTTCCCAGCATTAATCAGCATCAATGGAGCGTATTCTAGCCACATCAATTAGTAATAGGCACAAGGCGCAAAGGAAATCAGGCTTTAAAATCGTATACAACACCTTACAAATGGGAAGAATCCACAAACTAATTAAATGATAATCTTTTTTACCAAGGGCAGCTGAGGTGCACAGATGAAAGAATGTAGGTTAACCACACACATGGCGTGTCGTCAGCTTAGAGGTGGACACTTGCGGGCTGGACATGGCTCAGCAGCTAAGAGCACAAACTACTCTTGCAGAGGACCTGAGTTTGGGTTCCCAGGACATATTTGGGTGGCACAACCACCTGTAGCTGCAGCTTCAGGGAGACCGAATGTCTCTGCCTTCTAAGTGCACACAGCACTTAATTAAAAATACACTTGAAAAAATAAAACATATGTATACTTTCTGGTATTTGAGTATCTCTAATCTTGGTCTAAGTTTATGTCAAAGTAGTGATAGCATTTGTCATCTTAGTTGTGCAAAAAATAACAGGCTTTTTAATTTGACATTTGATGGTTTCAAATCATTGTGCTTATTCATTTCTAAATTACCTTATTGATGGGAGCTTATATTAATTTTTATAATCCATTTGAGCAGTACATAGAGTAAAATGGTGGGCATGCCAGGAGTTATGGAATCTGGGGAGTACCCAAGAGCCGTTCCAAGCATCCTCACCCAACAGGAACCTGTGGTAAACTTCAGCACCCATTAAGCCCAGGTTGACTTTCTGAAGAACATGTTTGATGATATATATGTTTTAAGATTGTGTCAAGAAGTGCTGGAAAGATGACTCTGAAGGTTAAGAGGAACAGACATGAGAACCTGAGTTTGGGTCCTAGCACCCAGCCAGCTGGGAGCAGGTGCACACCTGAAACTCCATGGAGTGGGGTTAGGGACAGGGACAAAGAAAGGAGAATTGCTAGACCTTACTGGCCCTAGCCTAGTTCAGGTTCAGTGATAGACACTGTCTCAAGGGACTAAGGCAGAGAGTGATAGAGCTAGATACCCAGCGTCCTCTGGCCTTGTCATGCACCACTCTGTATGTGACACACATACAGTAAGATTTGGTAGAAATTCAATAAGATAATGTATATAGTTATAAAGTCCTTAAGGTTGTAATTTGCAGATCAGTTACACTTATTCTGTATGAATATTTCAGATAGGAAAGAACTCTCCCCTCCCCATGTTACTACCATTTGTGTGGTGTTGTTGTATTATATTTTGTTTTGTTTTGTTTTAAGTATATACTACTTTCTGTACTTAAATTTTTGAAATTTACTTTTTGAAAAGATTTAATATATTTCTTTGGTTCATTCTTAGGCATTATATGTCATATGTTCACATTGTTAATCACTGTAGTCCTACAATCAAATAAAACTATTTTTAATAGCTGCATATACTCTTAGATTTCCTATACGGCACATAATAAAGTATTTCGTGAAACCTAGATTTGATTGTGTATGATATTAACAGTATAATTAACATTGTTATTAACTATCAATATCACTATGTTTGATAGAAAATACAAGGAATATGGTTTAGAGGGTAGTTCAGTTTTTAGAGCACTTGCCTAAAATAAGTAGAAGTAAATAAATTAAAAAAAAAAGATTCAAAGAGGCATATAACAAAGCAAAACTGAGACTCAGGAAATTATGGTTACTAAGTTGGCTGTGGTGGCACAAGCCTGTAGCATATAATCCCAGATATGCCAAACGGAGACAAGAAAACCATTTTCATCTCTATAGCTAGTTTGAGGCCAGCCTTGGCTACAGGTGACACTGTCTTAAAACTCAAACAAGACACAAGAAATTTCACAATAATTTCAGATGAATCTGAAAGAGAATACAGTAAACAAAAAACTGTTTGTAGTTGGTAAATGTTTATCTGTAATTAGGAATGATCCTTTTGTGCTAAAACCACTTGATCAGCTTTTGTCCGTAGAGATTCAGACTGTAACAGTCAGGAAGAAGACAATGAAAACGTGGTAGGACGGGAAATACAAGGTACTGAAAACATAAAGTGTTATCTTTTACTTCCATATTCCAAAGATTACAAGACAATAAATAATAAGGTTTTGTAATGTTTCTAAATGTCCATGCCACCTTAAATGAACTTAAACTTCTCAGAGTTGACTTGAAAATTTTTTTTTAAAGTTCCAAACTTAAAATATTAAAGTGATGTCAGAATGTGGGAAATTTTGTTTTTGACTAAAATCTTTAATCGTGTGATATCAATGTCAATACTGCACTATTCTTGGTAGACCACACACTTCTCACCCTCATAGTGATGTGTGACAGGGAGAACTGTGGGCTGGGTGGGATTACACTGCTTGTTCTAGTCACAAATGGAGGAAAGCTGGTTGTGCAAATCAACATGAGGATTTGAGCAGGGGTGTGCAAAATCCTTTCACTGGATTTGAAGTAGACAGGGAAATGTCTTCCCTTACTTTCTGGAAGACATTTTGTGACCTCAGTAAAATCAGCTCTGAACACTTGGTATGGAGGCCTGTGGCAAAGACTCCACAGCAAAGGGCAGGTGAGGAGAGCAGCAAGCTGTCCAAGTTGGAGGCTTAAACACAGACATGGTTGAATCTCTCCTCCCAACGTACCCTCAGACGGTATTAGTCTGCAGTATTGGGATGGGACTGGGGCCTTGCAAATGCTAGGCTAGCACTCAGTCGCCCAGCTCAAACTCTACCTTTGGACTTATAAACTGTTTTTGAGAGCTTTGCAGGACATAGTTAGTAGAACCAGTTGGTTACAAAGTGGATTCTAGCATCAGATGAACTTTGAATCCTGGCTCTGTCAGATATCAGCTGGGTGCTATATGGCAAGTTGCTTGATTCTCCTGTGCCTCTATCCTTCCCAGTAAAATGTATATAAAAAAAGAAACTGTCTCTACTAACTACACAAACTCGTAAAGCAAGGTACAATGTGTGGAGGCATTTGAAGGATGTTACTGGGTTGAGGCACCTGAAGCAGAGCTTTGAAAAAAATCACACTATAAGGAATGATGCTGGGTTTCACACCTTGAAGATCTAGCTTAGTATAGAAAAGTTTTAAGTACACTGGGCAAATATGCTTAGCTCCACCAATTTCAGCAGTTGCCTTCATCCTTATTGTCTCAGGGAAAGGACAATGTTATTCTTCTCTTCATAACTGCTCCAAGTACCATGCCTTTAGATATGATCAGAAGGTTCTAACAGAATATAAGGTAATAAGATTACATAGTATTTCTTTTCATAGTTTGGTTTTAATTTTTAACATTAAAATCTTAAATAAAAAACTTCATCAGAATGTACCTAAACATAAATTTGGGGTTTAACAATTTTTTTTTTTATCAAAACACTAAGCCGGGCAGTGGTGGCACACGCCTTTAATCCCAGCACTTGGGAGGCAATGGCAGACAGATTTCTGAGTTTAAGGCCAGCCTGGTCTATAGAGTGAGTTCCAGTACAGCCAAGGCTGTGCAGAGAAACCCTGTCTCGAAAAACCTAAAACAAAACAAAACAAAAAACCCACTAAGTATTTTTATTGAGTGGGCCACCATTTCCTGTCTGACTTGGAAATCTATCACACACCACAATCTCAGACATGTTCATTACATGGCTGACCGGTTCTTTATTATCATTCTCCCTTAAGATGTGAGGTTCACAGGAGAAAACAGAGCCACTGGTTCCTAGCTGGTTCTCTAGACAACTAGAGTCCTAATGCAGACTCACACAACATGTGCCCCTTTCCAAATGCTCCCCTGGTGACATGGGGAGAGTCACAACAGGAGCTCTGTAATGAGGAATGAACAATATACCCCTGATAGACTCTCAGGGGATCAGTTTCAGGGGTGAATCCTCTCCAGGTGCTGCTACTGCTTAGGATTCCCTACCTTCTATCACTGCTTGTGACTAAGTTCAAAGGAAGGTTTTATATATGTAGTTTTAAAAGCACTTGCTTTTAAAAGCCAGTTTTTAACTTTTGAGAAAACAAAAAAACAATCTGATTGTAATAGAGCAATGTGACTCTGGTTAATAACTGTCTACTCAGTGTTGCCAACTCTTGTCTGCCTGTCTGTCTCTCTCTGTCTCTCTCTCTCAACCATGGCAAATAAAGTGGTGGACATGTTAATGATTTTGAGTGGGGTCATTACTTCACACACTCTCTCTTTTCCAGTTTACACCTTAAATATATGTAAGTTTTATTTAATGTACCTCAATAGAGAAGGAAGAGACAACTAATTTGGTCAAGACAGTCTATTTAACATAAAATAAGACAGGAAGTTCTTCAGATTTTTCCGTGTTTTGAAATAGACTAGACAGCACAGGAAGAACTTGTTTCGTTAATGTTCAACAGAATTTACAGATAAACATGTCTCAACTTTGCATTTTAGTGGGGAGAGGGAGTCTTTCAATTCTATTTTTTTTTAAATGTGCATTGGTATTTTGCTTGTGTATGTGTGTGCGAGGCTGTCAGATCCCTGGAACTGCAGTCACAGGCAGTTGTGAACTTCACGTGGGTGCTGGGATCCTCTGGAAGAGCCATGCTCTTCACGGCTGAGCCACCTCTACAGACAGACCCTTCACACTCTACTCTTATCAGTATACCACACATAATCATTGAGTGAATTTTTCGTTGTTTTTGTAAGATTATTTTTGGTTATTCTGAAGATTTGAATTATGACTTGATTATTTTTAAAAATGTATAAAAGTACATGTAGTTTTTTTTTCTGATGTTAGGGGATCCAGCCCCTGGCCTCACATACTGTAGGTAACAGCTTACACTGAGCTCTGTTGAGGCTGGCCTTTCAAATGATGTTTTAAAACTTCTGTCACAACTATAACCGTGCAACTTTTACCTGTCTTTCCATAGTTTCTTTTCTCTTTTTTTCTTTTTATCGACTTTACCCTTAAGTCTTCTCTGTAAAATGCCCCTAGACTTACCAATCCTGTCTGCCTTTTCTACTAAGTCAGCTAGGCCCACTGCTTTTCTAGTTCCCTGTCCTTGTACTTCTGGTTTTGTCTCTGTATTGCTTAACTCACAATTTTCTATCTTAATAAAGGAATTATTTCCTTTCATGAAATGGTTTTAGTAAACCCTGGTCCGACCTATACATTTTGATAAACCATGTACATTCTTTTGAATTAGTTTTAACTACACTTTCAATGTAACTTCGACTTGAGTTATTTATTTTTATTTTTTTTAAATTTCGAGTGACTCTAACTTTTCTGCATTATGGTCAGATAAAGTTGTTAAGTATAGTTTCAATGTTTTCAATGCCCCTAAACTTTTCTTTGTGATGTAGCATGATTCTAGTGTGCTGACTTGGTGAGTTACCTGCTGCTCTAGGCTACAAAGCACACTATATAGCTAATTACACACAGCTTGGTGACTCTTTATGTTTGTGGATGTCCAGTTGCTCTGAAAGGAATGAGTTCCAAGTTGCAACATCGTTGTGGCTTTGCCAATTCTGCTACTTCTGAAACATGCTTTGATGGAAAGCAAGTTTCACGAACGCCACTTTGCAAGCACTCACAGCATTCTCAAGAGTTAAAAAAGAATTAGCCTTACATTTTGCTTTAAATTCTCTAACAATATACCCCAACTTTTTGCCATCTGTTGTTGCCTGTGACATATTTCTAGTGCTGTCCATAATTAAAAAAAATAAAACGCCTTTGGATTAGATATGGTTGGCTGGAAAGGAGCTTTGCATCCTGGTCTTCTAACAGAGCAGGATATTCATCAGGTGCTCATGAGGATGGCTGGTTTCAATTTTAAACTACATTCTGGTTTTCATGCTTAGAATGGCTTCTCTTCCTTGCTCCTTTTTTCAGAATAATTAGGAATCGTCCCACCATTCCCATCTTTTGCTAAGAGAGACATGTATCTCGGGATGAACGTCCCATCTTCCTATGTTGAGGTCCTATTCTCCTCCTGCCGGTGCAGCAGCAGCACTGAGGAGTCCCTTGCAGTTTTCTGTCTTTACCCTGTTGGCCAAATGCTGGAACAGCAGATATCCTTGTTACCTGTTCCACTCCTGAGACAATCTGCCAGGAGCATCACTGCTTGCTGCTACTACGTTAACAGCTGACAGTTAGAGCTTGCTGACACTTACATTGAGTCCATTAGCTAACTATCTGGTTGGCTATGAAACAGTTTCCCGGTTGGTATCCCCTACACCCTAAAGCTTTTGTCTAGTGCTTCTCCACTCTGAGTGAGATACTGCCCTCAGAGTCGGAAGATCCTTCTGTTTCCCAAAGCAGAGATGTCTCAGCTGGCTGCAAAGAGTAACAGCCTTCCATTATTCTCTTTCCAGATGCTCTCTTCCTCCCTCCCTTTGCCCTAGTTCACTCCCACAGGCCTGCATGCTTATCATTTCATCTTTAAAATGGAGCATTTTAATTAGAAATATGTTTAAGAGTGGACATTTCATCACTGTTTTCATTTTGTTTACTAATACCTTTATTAAAATAGAGTTCACTCTATACTTAGGGGTGGGCACACATAATCCTTCTGAAGATCCACTGAAGCTATGGGCTCTGTTCTTATTATTGTTCTTAAATCCTCTCACACAATTTATAAGCCACTTTGGTTTATTCAACATCCACCTTTTCACCTAAACTAGAAATGCTTACTCACCTGATGGCCACATGCAAGAATGTCAAGAATTCAGTGTGTCCTATTTGAACAAAGTGTGGGTTTTTCATCAAATCTTGGGAAAAACAAAACCAATTGAATGTGGCTTAAAGATCTCTTCTCTCTGTGTATACTGTGTCCCAAATATAGTCAGCAGTGACCTCCTGAGGCTGGCCTGACATTGCCAAGAGCTGGACATATAAGCTCTTAGCCACTTCATGAGTACACACTGTATAAAACAGCTGATATGAAGAGATAGGGGAATCTCTTCTTTATCGTCTGTGTGACTTCCAGAAGCTTTAGAGCACACATACCCCACCCTGCTAACAGGATGCACTGCAATTCATCAGAGCCTTGAGCTTGCTCCTACCGTAAGGTGGGGGAGTAGCAATACACAGACTAGAGGTCCTCAGGTTAGCTTGTAAGGTTCTAGTTAAAACCAAGCTTTGTAAAGAAGGGCATTTGTATGGCCTCCACTTTCCACTTATAAGCAGTTGTGAGGCATTTTGCCTAATAAATATACCTGGACACTATAGAGGAAATAACAGATGGAGTCAGGTGGTCAACATTATAGCAAATGTCTGAAATTCAATATGGAGTCCTCTTCTGTGTCAGGAGTGTAGCCACTACTGATATTCACAGCCTCACCGATCTCTCTCGTGTTAGGTTCTAGTCTCCATCTCAGAACACGATTTACATTCTTTACAGTTTCCTGGCTTCCCCAAGTGGTTCCTTCTATTTTTGTGAGTTTGCTAGGCTTGGTTCACACACCCTGCTCTCTCAGTCTATTTTCCCATTATACTCACGTTTCCTGGGCACCCTCATCGACCTCCTGGCAACTGTCAGCTACACCAGTAGGTTGCAAAGTCTTCTCTGGTTCAGTGTTTGTACAGGAGTAGACTCTTGTCAGTAACATCTCTCACCTGATACTCTGCTTCTCAACCACAGGAACACCCTAAAATCTCAAGGAGCATTTGAAGCTAGTGGAGCTCCTTCCTGTGCCCGGGAAACCTGTCTGGGTCCATCTTCTAATGAATAACTATTTGACCATTAAGCTGCTTACTCCAGAAGCCAGAAATACACTGCTACCAGTCTCAAGGACAGAGATGTTCACCAGCATATCTAGTACAAAGTTTAACACTGTAGCACAGCAAGTGTTTGTTGAAACAATGAATTCATCTAGCCACTAAATTTTATGGTTTCCTCCTCTCCCTTCCCACACTTCCCGGTACTCTGGTAACCAGCAACTGCTTCCGTGCCTAAGCAGCACATTTTCCGGCTGGCAGTCTCTTCTCCAGCCCCTTCCCCACGCTGCAGTCAGCCTTTCATTTCCAGGTAGGGATCAATTTCTGTCACTCCTCAACTTACTGCCCTCAAAATAAAACTCAAGGTCTGTGAGATGGTTCAGCGGACACACCCGCTCCTTAGTGAGCCTGAGGACCCAAACTTAACCCACAGTACAACAGACTCACAAGTCCTCTGATTTCTGCAGACACCAAGCCTGCCTGCAAGAATAATTTTATATAAGACATAAAAGTCGCTCCCTCATGTGTGTGTGTGTGTGTGTGTGTGTGTGTGTGTGTGTGTGTTTTCAGACAAAGTTTCAAGTAGCCTAGGCTGATTTTAAACTATGTGGCCAAGACTGGCTCCTGCTCCTCCTGCCTTCACTTCCTACATGCTGGAAGAACAATTCAGATGACACTATAAGAAATTCTTGATGTTTAAAAGATACACTAAAGACTTATGTGACATTTCCTTCAAAGTGTTCTATAGCTCCCCTATTACTGAATCTAGTCTACAGAATAACTGCACACTTATCTGTTTCCTCTGCTACACTAAAAATTCATGGATAAGCTAGTACTTTCTCCTCCCCTCCCCTCCCCTCCCCTCCCCAATGTTATAGCTCAGTGTTATACAGAGTTCCTGGCCAAGTATCCATTCAGTAAACATCTGGTGAGTGACTGATTTCAAACATTAGTGACCATGGGAACATAGACACCTTGGGATCTATTTTGAGGGCAGTAAGTTGAGGAGTGACAGAAATTGATCTCTACCTGGAAATGAAAGACTGACTGCAGCATGGGGAAGGGGCTGGAGAAGAGACTGCCAGCTGGAAGAATGTGCTGCTTAGGCATGGAAGCAGTTGCTGGTTACCAGTGTACCGGGAAGGTGTCAAAGCCCAGGAATCTGAATGCAGTTTGGATCCACAAGTGGTATGCAGGGCTCACTGTACTCGATATTTTATGTACATACATTTTTTTAAAGAATCATTTTCAGATTGTCAAAAATTGCTAATCCTAAAAATTTAACATGTTACTTCTGGGAGGTATTTGGTTAAAAGAGGAGATTTCAAAGTATATTATAAATATAATATATATAAGCAACACAAGCAAACATATAGGGGTTTGCTTAATGACTTTACAAGTAAAATCTCTATCAAAAGGGAGCAGGAATCAGAGGAGATAGAAAGCTGTGGGAGACTGAAGAAAGACAGATGCCAAAAAAGAATTCAGAAACCCAGATGAGCTGAGACACCCTCTGCCTACTCTGGCACCATAAAGGTCCTGGTGAAGCCAGTGCAGGACATAGCATGTCAGTCTAAAAATAGCAGTACCATTCTGAAATTGTTCTTCAGTGTGCCCTAATGCTGGCCAGCTTCAGAACAGTCCTGTTCCACACTTGAGCTGTCCTCAGTCTAGGGAATCTCTCTTTAGACCCTAATCTTCAACAGAAGGAAAGAGACACAGGAAAAGGCAAATAGTTGCCAGGGTTCATAGGATGGAAGGAGTAGAGACCAGAGTGGCATGAGGTGACATGCATGTATCACATGCATGTGATGTCTCGGTTGACCTTTCTTTGTGTCTCTTCTCCTTGGTCTTTTACTTATGGCATAGCTTATGTACTTTCCTATTTCCAGGATCTGGACCATACATATGCACCTTAACAAAAAGAAGGAATACGAGTTCTAAAAATGCAGGTAGCTTCAAGTTTCAAGTCTTATTGCAAGTAAACAGTGTATTCATTTTCTCATTTACTTAAAGGACTAAAAGTTTTCCTTTTCAAACAACAGTAGCATTTCTCCTATTATCGCATAACATAATTCAATGCCTAGTTTCCTTTTAACGGTGCTGAAGTCTGTACTATAAAGTAATGCACTAACCACTCTGAGTGGTGCTGGCAGACTGACCTGGAGTGTATGCGTGCTACCTGGCCTGGTGTCCTCAACAGTCCAGTTGTCTTGCTATGAAGCAAACTCTGCTGCAAACTAGACTCTTTTCCTTAGTTTCATTCTTCATCCAAGAGAAACAGGAAGCCACAAAATGAGGACTTTGGTCAAAGGGCCTGGAGAGTGGCTAATTACCATCTAAGTAATCAAGAATGGTCCATAACTATCTGGTAGCAATTCAATCAGTACTCAAGAACAGCTTTGTAGTTAACCATGGGGATGGAGAGAAGCCTCAGGAGCTCCTTACAGTCATTAACAGCCCTGCAGGGTCTATTTTGTTGCAGCATTCCAACTGTATCAATACCACTATGACTGTTAGAAACAAGCACATTTTGAAGAATCTTACTTTGTAAGAAGTAAATTCTTCTAAGATTGCATTCACCTGTCCTACCAGCAATGCCTCAAGTCTCACTTCACTGGTAACCTTCACTCTCATGCACATCTGATACATTTGAAAGGCGTAAGCTGAGACCTGCCCTAGGTGGGCTTCTGACCAATTTATGGTGAAATTTAATGATGAGTCACTTCAGTTGGGCACTGCTGGGAGAGGGAATATGGAGGAGGACAATGACACTTAACATTTTAGGTAATAACAGTTACTGGATACAACCACCATTTCTAAGAGCCACAAGACTCACTTAAGAGCTGCTCTGGCTTTTGGCCTATTGTTTATACTGGTGCCATTTTGGCAAGAAATTGCTGTTAAAGATCTGTCAAAAACGTGGCTTAGGTTCCACTGTACTCAGATAAGTTGAGCAGGTTATGGAGACTTGGGCTTTATTTCCTTCTATAAGGGTACATAGAACTTAACCCCTTTTAAATGCTGTTGGTGCTTTATTTCCTTCTATAAGGGCACACAGAACTTAACCCCTTTTAAATGTTGTTGGTGCCTTCTGAGGAAAGAGAGACAGATGAGAGTGAAAGAAAAAAAATCTATAACCTCGTTCATTGCCTGCTCTACTGGAATCCTTATTCAGGTCGAATTCATTGTGTCTTCCATCTTCTTTGGGTTTCACTACTGCAAGAGAGACGAGGTTAGGAAGTGACTTGGTCATAACACCAGGGTCAGTGTTAACAATGAAATGAGAGCCAGGGAAATGGTGAAACCAGAACTGGAATAAATCACTGAAGGTCTTCATAAGGTGGCACCAATAATAGACGATCCATGCACACAGGTGTGGAATTTGCAAAACTGGACAAATACTCACCCAGAAGAGCTACTGTCACCAAGACAATGACTTAGTAATAACTCAAATGTACATACTATTTTAGTTGCTGTCATTTTGAAAGAGTCTTGTTAATTTTCCCAGGCTGATCTTCCCTGGGACCAGCAAGTGTTGATCCCAAGTGCTGGGATTACAGATGGGTGTCACCACACTAAAATGTAAAAGTTCTTACCATGTTGTGTTTAGGAAGAATTATTCTGATAAAGTGGAGGATGGAAGAGAATCATTGCTCATGACAATGGTGCGAGATATCTAGCAGGCTGTACCAAGAGACTCCTACAAGGAAATGTTTGCCTCAAAGAGCCTCTCAGACTCTGTTTCCCATGTTACTGACTGGACTCAGGAATGCAGAATTACTCTAACAAAACTCACAAAGACACTGATGCGTCAGAAGAATAAAGAAGGTGGTTTTATTAATTTATAGTGAACAATAGGAAAATAGGGCACATCTGGATCAGCTGAGGGGAGCTATCTTCCTGAGAAGGCAAATAACCAGAGCAAGGCTTGGTATGCATAGAAGCAAAGCAAATGCAATGAATCATGAGGAATTAAAGTACATGCATGGCACAAGGCTCTGGGAAACGGGGCTATGCACCGGCCCAGCCAACTGAATGCTTTCATCAACCATTGGCCATGCTGTTAAGAACTCCTTAATAAATAGTCTTTCTTTGTTCTCAGTTTGGAGATAGTAAGCACTCTTCTGATGAGCACTCTACATACATGTGACTGAGCATACATGTGTATGTTTCAGATGTCAACATGTTCAGTTAGAGTATAGTCAGATTTAGCCACTCATAGTGACACAATGTCTTATAAGATCACTTTGTGATCTTAAGCACAGCTGATGATATGGCTGCATGGCAGAGTGCCTGCACCACATATATGAGCATCAGAAAAAACCAACCAACCAAGCCCAGACCATATCATCTCTCTGCAGTCTATTAGGTATTCACTTCTCAGTTCAATCATTTCCAGTGTGTACTTTCAGTTTGCTGTATTCTGGGAGAAAGAGGGTTAACCACATGGTGGACTCTGCATCGCCTACAGTTCCACAAAGTGTTGGTTAAATCCAAAACAAACGGTATTTACTGTATCAGTTTTATTACCACTGCTGTGCCAAAGCAATGCAACATCTCAAAGTGTTTTAAGAGAATGCTTATGTGTGGGTGTCTTTGTTCCTCTTCAGATTCATTCACTCATTCATTCATTCACTTTTCACTAGTATTTACAGTTCTTCTACCATGAACTAGGAATCAAAAGGTACAAGAAACATGTCACCATCTCAGTCCTTTGAAGGGCCTAGAGTCTAACAAAGAAGACAAAGTTATTTCAAACAGAAAAAAAGAAAGAAAGAGAGAAAGAAAGAAAGGACAGAGTACTGTGCTACATGGTGAGAGAGGGAATACTTTCTATGTGGGGTAGAGATAGAAGACCTAATTTTTTTAAAAACTAGATTTTAAAAAGTAGTAAATATTTATGATTATTTAAAGCATAATACAAAAAGGAAGAGTCTTTTTCCTTTAGTTACAAGAATAGTTTCCATTAATAGTTCATTAGTTCTAGGTATTTTTCTATGTACATGTAGCACAAACATATTTTAATGTGAATATAAACATAAATTTATATACTTATATAAATGCACATAATTCATATACTTAAAGAAAGTAGGGTATATCATTTATCATTATATAAAACACATGCAGTAGCTCACATAATATCCATATTTTTGGTAACTTCTTTTATATTGAATTATTTATTGTTAGTTATAATAATAAAGATAAAAGCATACAGAAATATTTATTTTGTTTAAAAGAGAATTATTTATATAACTACTATCAGGTCAATAAATAGAAAATTCTAGGACTCACAGATCCTCTGCTGCTAACCTCCTACATGCCTGACCTGAAATTTATGGTAATCCTCGGCCGGCTTTCAGTGCAGTCTTATCATCATCCCCAGGCACAGGACATCAACATCTGCCTGCATGTCCTTAGGGTGAAAGCAGCTTTATTCCTCTGCCAGTTCTCTTTCTTTAGAAAAGAGTCTCACTTAAGAATGGGAATGTGATTTGATTTTAAATAGCAAGACATCTTTGCATGAGGGTTCCTCTACTCCTAAGCAGGGAGGACTGCAAGCTGGGGCAACAAGAAGATGAGGAGATGAGAGTGCTTACTTGTTGAGGGTGTTTTCATACACACATATTCAGTAATTTCAATGCTTTCAGTAAGCCGGGTGGTGGTGGTGCACGCCTTTAATCCCAGCACTTGGGAGGCAGAGGCAGGCGGATTTCTGAGTTCGAGGCCAGCCTGGTCTACAGAGTGAGTTCCAGGCCAGCCCAGGCTACACAGAGAAACCCTGTCTCGAAAAAAACCAAAAAAAAAAAAAAAAAAAAAATTCTTTAACATAAATTTCCAACACATTGTTCAGTGACAAGAAAAGGCTGTGAAATGGTGTGCATTTATAAATACCAGTTTGTCTAGCACCCATCCATTTTTTCTACCATGTACATAAACAAGTTTGCATGTAGACATGCCTGTGTATATTCGTGTTCATACACAGAGAAATGACTGTGAGAGCATATAGGAACTACATTTATGAACTGGACCAGGGAAATTCCACTTTGAAATATTCTGTATAATATCTGGTTAAAAATGTATATTGCAGGTGCAGTAGCACACACACGTTTAATCCCAGCACTTGGGAGGCTGAGGCAGGCGGTTCTCTGAGTTTGAGGCAAGTCTGGTCTACACAGTGAGTTCCAGGACTGCCTGAGTTACATACTGAGACTCCTCAAAGTATATTACTTTTATAGCTAGGAAAAAGCAAATTAACAACATATCTCAAAAGGAAAATATCTACACACACACACACCAGAACCAGGAAATAGAAATTATTGGAGAAAGCTTTTGAGGAAAATTAGGACTGTGCAACTATGTGACTAGCAGAGTTGAAATGAGAAGACAGGAGGCAAGGAATCGACATTAGGGAGAAAATGGAAATGGTACCTGAAAAGCTACATAAAGTGGTTGCTTAGCAACCAAAGCATTCCTAAAGCATCTCTAGTACCACAATCAATCAATCAACCAATCAACCAATCAATTCTAAAGAAGCCCATCTGGTTCATGCTAACTCCAATTTGTATCAAGGATGAAGGGGATTTAACAGTCACAACATAAAATGTGAACCCTACTAAATTAAGAATTTTATAACCAGTTAAAGGGAATTAGAGATAATTACAAGGGAGAAACGGATATAATAGGAATGCTTAGGAGTAGTTTGCATAGAAAATAAGAAAATGTAACTTCTCAGGAACTACACACAGAGGCCACTAAAGTGGTAAAGAATTCCAGACATCAAAAAGCTTGAGAACTATGGCATGGAAGTGACCTACTATACTGCAGGCTCTGTACTTTTCTGTAAGGTCATATCTTCTAGAAGATTCCAGGGCTGGCAACTGCATCACTCAGACTCCAGAATTTGTTACAACTCTGGAGAGCCACTATCTTTTTGTAATGTAGCTGGTCAGTTCCTATAAGACAGTAACTTATTCACCAATAGTCTCAGTCTAATCTATCAATGAACTTTGAAAATTGTATTATATTTATTTGTGTGTGTGTGTGTGTGTGTGTGTGTGTGTGTGTGTGTAAGGATGGTGGGGAGCAGGGATGGATGAGGGTACCATCATGCAGAGGTACCACAGTGCATGTGAGGAGATCAGAAGACAACTTGGAGGAGCCAGTTCTTTCCTTCCATCAAATGGGTCCTAGAGGTCAAAACCAAAGCTGTCCAGCTTCACCATTAAGTACCTTTCCCTGATGAGCCATTCCACCAGCCCAAGACTACTTTCTTTAAAGAATGTTAAGAATCTTTCTACACATAATACTTTAAAGCAGAAGGTAGGAGCAGAGCAGCAGAACACATCTCTGCTGTGTAGCAAAAGAAGATGTGAGAGGTGTAGATGATGAAAACCTGCCTATGAATTATGAACTGCTGACACTTTTGATAAAGGACACATGCTACTGTGCCTTGGTTATGAAATCTTCCATAATAAAAATGGGCACATGCTTAACTTTGCACTTAATAAGGAACATCACAGAATTATTAATAGTACTGACCTAAATGTGTAATCAAAACATTGATCTGTCAAGAGTTGTGATGCTTACTTGCTTAACAACAATAACAAATTTTATAGTAGACAATAATCTTTCCATGTGTTATGTTTATACACTGCACATTCATATCCACTAGCTCAACTGAGAGATACAGCGGGTAATATTCTGATTTGTAAAAGAGAAACACACAGTTCAGTGCACTCATTTATTTCTCTGGCATTTACTCAACACCTTCTTTATGCTAGAAGGTCAGCCCTAGGTGTTAGAAATAGAGGAAAGAATGTGGCTCCTTTTGTCAGCAGTGCACAGCCTTGCAGAGGTAACAGCCACAGCTGTAATTCTATCAATGAGATCTGTGAGACAGAGAAGCAAAGCGGAAGTTTTATGAGATCACACTCTGATGCACAACACAGCACTGGTTTTGGCTAGAGTGCAGCTTGTCTTTTCTCCTTTAACAAAATGCTGGCCACAGCTTCTTACACTGATTAGCTGTGAGTGGGCTTTGACTCAGGGTATAAGCATGCAATGAGGAACATGATGGGAGCCCTGCAGCAACACAAAGGGAACATGGTTTCTGATCTAGGCTGTGAGGACGGGCTGTGGATAAGCAGCTAGTCTCTGACAGCTTACCAACACTGAAGGAGAAGAGCCACGACAGTCTCATATACATTTATAACTGTTCCTGAAATGCACTGTTTTGTTCTGAGCTGGGTCAAACCACATGACAGCAATATGGATGATGCTGGCTATCTTTCCCCCTGACAAATCTTTACCATGTGGCTTGGGACCTCAAGATCAGATCACTTGTGACTGCCTACAGAACATAAATGAGTGTCTTTTCCTAACATATCCTATGATCCATGCCCTATGCCAAGACAACAGGTTTATTCTATGATTTTATGGAACAGTTCTATACATCTGCCCTCTCCAAGATTCTATAAAACAACACCAGGCCAGTACATATTAAATGTAAGATCAGATGTTGTAAATTTTTTCTGATCTATGGAGTCCACAGCCTCCAATGAGCTACATCTGAAACTCTAAGATGTTATAATTTGTAATCAACCACCAGTTTATATTGTGATTTTGTTCAATGCTTAATTCTGCTCCTTCCCTCCCCCCGAAACTGAAAACTATTTTTAATAACAATTTTAACTGTTAGCATCAAAGTCTCAAAATTTTGCTGTTGATCCAGATCTGCTGACCTACTATGTATAAGCTCAGTGATGAGTTACTAAATGTGGATTCCTCCACTAGAATTAATAACTGTACTTGCTGCCCTCGCCTTCCTAAGAAAGATGGCAGATAAGATCCTGCAGACAGAGGCTGATTTTGTTTTGCCTCTTCTTCCACTGGGGGAATGTCTCTAGTTTTAGGTACTAGTTTCAGATCATTTTGCCCTACTGTACTAAGATTTAATTTATGAATTTGACCTAGACTGGCCATTTCTTTGTCTTTTCCTCATTATTTAATAAAAAATAAAGAAAAAAGTGTTAATGAGCAGCTTAGAATAGTCACATTACTCATTAGACATTCAATATTCATATAAGGACAAAAATCCAAGCAAAAGCAAGACAGTTGTTTAGATTTTTATGAGATGGAAGAGCTGTAGCTGTTCTAATTCTCATTTCCCAAGAGGAAACAGGACGTGACTATCAATGACAGAAGATTCAACTGGCTGCAATTTAAAAACGGTACTCTTTGGACCAAAGTGGTAGTAGACATCTGTCCCTGTGCTCTGGAGACTAGGGCAGGATGTTTTGAAATTGAGGTCAGCCTGGGCTACACAATGAGATTCTGTCTCAAGACAGACAAACGGACGGAGGGAGGGAGGGATGAAGGGAAGGAGGAAGGGAGGGAAGAAAGGCAGGCAAAGGGAAGGGGAGGGAAAGCAACAGTAAGAAACAGTGAGAGGAGAAGGGAGGGAGAGGAAAAAGATGTCAGGGTTTCTGACTTTATAGAATTAAGAAGACTCATAAAACTAGAAACGGGAGGGCTGGCCAGGAGGAAAGGAGAATTAATTTTTTGAGAAAGTTACTGAAAAGTACAGATTATTCTGAGCTGTGCTTGGAATCCCGACACTTGAGAGTGGAAGCAGGAGGTCAGCTTCACCTACATGAGACTGTTTTCACACACACACACACACACACACACACACACACACACACACACACGACAAGACATTCTGATACTTAGACAACTAACTTTGCCTAAAAGCCACATTTGGAGTTGATAACATTGTTCTAAGAGTGTGAACATGTAAGTGACGTAGTCTCTAGCATCAGCAGGTTTTCATGTGGAACCAGACCTAGAGGTATACATGTGCTATAAGCAAGTGGTCTTCCATCTTCTATAAGATGGAGAGCTAACAAAAGTTTTCTCCCATTCAGTAGGGTGTCTCTTGACCAACTGTTTCTATTGCTGTGCAGAAGCTTTTTAATCTCCATTGCTGGCTTTATTTCCTGAGTGACTGAAGCCCCATTCAGAAAGTCCTTGCTCATTCCTGTATCTTTAAGTGTTTTCCCCACTTTCCCCTCTAATAGTCTTAGCATTTGTATATTAACAGCTTTGATCCATTTGCAGTTGACTTTCATGCAGGGTAAGAAATGGGGCTCTAACCAGTTAAATAATAGCGGTCATCAGGGAGCAGAAATGTGGCAGCAAAGCAAGCATGGGCTTCACATCTAGGCTTGGGTTTTGGTCCTGCCTCATAGAAGCTTTGTGACTTTGGCTCCTGAGCTTCTATCTCCATCTCTGAGCGGAATGTGAACAGCTTAAAAGACTGTGAGGTGACCTCAAAGATTATATAAAAGAAGGAGCTCAGTATTGAGCCAGGTACACACTGACTGGTAATCATGCTGCCCGTCACCTGCTACAACTGTCCTGTTGCTCCCTCAGCTCTGCCCCGTGACTGACAAAGATAACATATGTTCTCAGCTCTCTTCGGCTGACTATATACTATTTCTTTGGCCTCGAATGCCCTTTCTAGCTTTCTCCCATGAAACCCTATCTAGGCTTTGAGGCTCAGCTCAAATGTCAATGCTTCCAGGAGTCTTCCCTTCATTCTTTGCTCAAAACCCCATCATGTACCCTTTGTGTCTTTCCAGTACACTGCTTGCCGTTTTACTTTGGTACCTGTTACACATTACCTGCACTGAACTGTAAGCATTACCAAGGTAGGACTCATGCTTTTCTTAGTTTTACTCTCAGTAATTGCATTGAAAGGATATCATAAATGTCATCTGTTTAAGTATCTAAATGTTTAATAAAAATTTCCATAAGGAATAAAATTTATCAAAGTAAAATGCCAATTACTTATGTCAAGCTTTGAAATAATTTTTTGGAAATATTATTGATTTTGTTTAATTTTAACAATCCATAAAACAACAAAGAAATTATCTAAAATTTTGCAATGTTTGACACTTAAGACTCAATGCATAAAACAAGATATTGTTTTAAAACTGTCAAAATGACGTAAAGAAGCTGATGACATCAATTGTTTCCATAAATGACCACCAAATGAATAAAACACTATGTTGATACCAACTTTCCAAATACATACTTCCTAGAAACAGACTAAGGAAATACACAAGAAGTTAACATTGCTATTTTTAAATAAGGAGATTATAGGCTTTTTGCCTGTTTTTCTTAACTGAATTTTTTATAATAGACACCTTAAAGCCACAAAAGTAATTCAAGAAAGACCTGAGTAAAGCTTAATTGGATTTGAAAACATCAAAGGGTTTGGTAGCAAAGCGCAGGCCTTTGGAGTCTTAGCATCACTCTCCGTGCTTCTGTGCTGACACAGTGACATTCTGAAGTACAGAGCTAAGGCTGCAGCGCGGACAAGGGCACTAACACAAGCGGTCCCAACCCCAAGTAGAAAGTGGTGTGACTGGGTGAGCTGCTGGAATCCTAGCTCGGTACCTCTTCTACCTGCTGTGACTGTGTGACTGTGTGACTACCTCACTGAGAGACAGGCTCCATGCCCACAGATTGGGGAGCATGTCCACACTCACTATTGTCTGAGGAAGCAACACAAATACTCTTTTATCAAATGTCTACCACATAGAGGCATGATGTTACATGGTACATACCAGTCATCTTGGCACTATGTGGCAGCAGAGAATTATCGTAGGTTTGAGGGCAGCCTAGGATCGATATCAAAACTCCATCTCAAAACACCAACATAACAAAGCAAAGCAAAGCAAAAACTTCTCTACCACACTGACATGGACATGGTAGGCCTTTTTCTCATATATCTGGAGACTGCTTCCAGTTTGTAACTCAGATCTGTAGACTAATTCCCCACCCTCACCTCATTTTAAGGATGAACATGCCAAATCAGAGGGGTTTACTCTAACTTGAAGGGAACTTAAACGTTGGGTTAGGCTGTTGGAAGTATCCTAATCTATTCCAGCCACTACAGAACATGGCTGTGTGTGGCACTCTCTGGTATAGTCCTCTGTAAATGGAGTGGGGTTATTACAGGAAGCTTTGATAGATGGCAAGGGTAGGGTTAGGGAGGAAACAGATGAGGGGAGGGATAGGCCTGAGAGCAATGAAGAGAGGAAGAAGAGGACAAAAACCAAGCAGACTGTCAAGGAGGAAGAGATTCCTGCTTCTTCTCTTCCTGCTCAGGACTCTTCCAAATTCACTCAACTATCCCTGCTTCCCCATTTCTCTCACAGTCTTGTCACCACCTTCTTCATTTAAAAAACTTACTCTCAAGCCTCTGAACAAACACAGTCCTTGCTTGAGACCTCAGTAAGTAAGAAGCAAGGGCGGTCTTCAAAGCCCAGCCTGGCCTCTCAGCGCCTGCATTGAGATCTCAGCTGACCTGGGCTCTCTATCTGGGGTCAGGAAGGCCACAGGGTAGGGAGGTATGGGGCAGGAAAGCAGCTGTGACACACCTGCCTTCTGTGCTTGGCCACTGTGTCCACACCTTTAGTTACACGCTATCCACGCACATGAAGGCAAACCCACAGCCTCTGACCTTCCTTTTCTGGTGGATTTTTGAAAATGTTCTTTAAAAGCTCCAAGACTGAGTATGTTTGAAAGTGAATTCACAGAACAACTGGACCACAAAATCTGAGCTCTCCTCACACGAGGCCTCTGGGCAGGGACATGTTTCCAGAGTGCATTATCTCAGCTTCCAGCAGCCCAACTTAACACGCCAAGAAAAAACCCAGGACAAAATTCTGGGTTCTGAATTATTTATATTTTTGAAGAAAATTACGTTCATTTTTTTCTTTTTTGTAGACATAAGAAATTGAATGAAGCCCAAATACACTTGGGCATCCTATATAGAGACACCACCAAAGCCACAGGATATAGCAGTTAATGAAAAGTCTACCAAAACTTATCTTTTGGAAATCATTATTTGAAAAATAGAAAAACAGTAATGATCTGGAAATGCCTTTAGATAAATTGTGTTATTTTATACCCCATCAAATACTATGATTATTTGTCTACAACTGTCAAAAGCTACACTACACTCCCTGATATAGAAAATAAAAAGTCTTTGCAGATAGCTTTGCTCAACAAGTAAGTTTAATTTGCTACCATGTAAACTTTTCCTTGGAAATCAAACTGAGAAATGAAAGGTGAATCCCTTGCTAAATAAAACAAACATCCTCTGAAAGGTGACCCAGTAACACGTTGTTGGGGATGGATTGCCCTAGGGGATGCCTCGCTCTCAGGAATCCTGACAGCTAACAGTGAGCCAGGTTAAATGGCAGCCTCTCAGTAGCTGGTCAGTGGTGCTGACTACCAGAAGAACGGCTAGGTTGGAGCTCAGAGACTCAGGATGGAAAGAAGAACTTAAAATAAAGCAACAGTGAACAGAGGACCATTGCTGTTCATGGAAGCAAACCTTCCCTTTGGCTAATTTGCTTCCTGAAACTGGCCCCTGAGTTTCTTTAAGTGACAAAACCCAATGTGTAATAAAATCTGACTTCAGGCTTGGAGGAAAAATGTAAGAACTTCAAATTCTCAGACTAACCACAGGATCAACAGATACAGCCTACTAAAGACATGCTGCCTGTGAGGTAAACCACACTATTTACCACTCTGGACGGAGACATTTGTTTTACTTGCTTTTAATCCCAGCACTTGGGAGGCAGAAACAGGCAGAATTTTGTGAATTCAAGGCCAACCTGGTCTACCTACATAGTGAATTCCAGGACAGCCAGGAATCATGTACAGAGACCCTGTCTGTAAGTAAGTAAGTAAGTAAATAAGTAAATAAATAAATAAAATGAAAAATAAAATAAAATTGTAAAAGGGAGGCTGAGGGCATAGCTCAGTGGAGAATATTTACAGTGCATGGGTAAAGCCCTGGGTTCAGTTCTTACTGCCAGGAAACAACAGTGGAATAATTCTTAACCTTGTAATCAATAAAATTCTGTCATTTGCACAATGTGGGTAGATCTTTAGGCTGAAACAAGGACACAGAAAGACAAATACCACCTTATGACTCATTTATGAAACCAGGAAGCCAATCTTGTACAGTGGTACAGTGGTCACTAGAGTTGCAGAAGGAAGAGAGACTTACAGGAAAACTAAAAAGGACGGGTGCTAGAGGAGGGCTAGACAGTAGAAGGGACTGGGTATAAGAAAGGTAAACTGCTATGCCCTTTGCTGGAGGTAGAACAAAAAAACTCATTAAACTGCACAATAACATATGCTAACAACTATTTTTAAAGTAATTTAAATATAAAAAGAATTAATTTTTGTCTGTTGAGGGATGGGGCTGGGGTGGTAGTCAGTAAGGGCCAGGGCAGAGTGAAGTCTACCGTATTAGCAGTGACTATGTAAATATGGGCCTGCAGAGATGACTCAGTGGTTAAGAGCACTAACTATTCTTCCAGAGGACCCATGCTTGATTTCCTGAACCTACATGGTAGCTCGCAACCATCTGTAACTCCAGTTTCAGAGAATCCAACTTTTCTGGGGAAACCCTCTTCTGAACTTCGTGTATATCATGCATTCAAGTAGTATTCAAATATACCCATAGGCAGAAACACCCGTAACACATAGAAAAAACATAGTGCAAATACACTTCACCAACTAAAGCATTTATACTGAAGGTTTTTGCCTTCAATAACAAATGGACAAAGGACTCAAACCAGTGTTTCTCATAAGACACAGGAATGAGCAAGAAATACATGAAAACACAAGAGGATATCACCTTCCTCCACTTAGAGCAGCCATTATCAAAGGCAAAAAGTAGCCCGTATTCATGAGCACGTGGGTCAAAGGATATTCTTGGACACTGTTCATAGGATTGAGAATTAGTACAGTCATTACAGAAGACAGTATGAAGCGTCCTAAAAGAATAAAACAGGCCCAAAGGTATATGAATTACTATATATGACCCAGCAATCTCATTTCTATGTATAAATAGCCAAAGGAATAAAAATCAGGGTCAACTGTTCTCCCAGGTCCAATACAATACTATCTGCAATAGCTAGCATATCAAGCTACATAAGTATCTTCCAACAGACCACCACACACACACACACACACACACACACACACACACAGAGAGAGAGAGAGAGAGAGAGAGAGAGAGAGAGAGACAGACAGAGAGACAGAGAGACAGAGAGACAGAGACAGACAGAGGGATAGAGACAGAAATACTAACCAGTCTTAAAAGAAGAAGGCCTGTCATTTGCAGCAACATGGATGAGCCTGGAGGGCATTTAAATCAGAACTAAAAGATAAAGAGAACACAGATTCACTTTTGTGAAAGATCTAAAATAGTTGATTTCAAGGTAGTCAGGGCTACAGTTTCCCAAAAGTGTGTACAGGAAGAGAGGAACAGGTTGAGTGATAACAGACTGGGATGACTAAGCATAAGTCAAAGTTTATAAGTAGATTTTGGATGTTTTCACCATTAGAAAGTAGATGAAGTGCTAAGCATGTCAATTACATTGAGTTAAGTCATTCCACACTGTAGAATCTAAAATCCTATCAAAAAAGTTACAATATGCTTGCATAAATAGTTATTTTTTTTGAAAATTAGAAACATTTGAAAATAGTTATTAGAACAAAATTATGACATGGTTGTCACTGGCCCTTTAAAACATATAGATAATTTAATAATTTGCTTGACTGCCTTTTAAGTTAATGTACTAACTTAAAAAAAAAATCCTAATTTTTGGTATAGTAAGGGTTCAATAAATGACTACTACACAAATGAACAGAAGCAGAAAAATGAAAATGCAAAGACCAAATAAAGTTAACAGTTAGTTACCCAGCCTGTGAAACCCAGATTTAATAAGCGTACAAGTTCTTCCTTATTGGGATCACGCCTGAGCTCATATCTAAGACTTTTTCTATACACACACAGACACACACAGAGACAGACAGACACACACACACACACATACACACACAGTGGGTAGTTGGGGGCAGACGGAGAGGGTAAGGGAGAGAGAGAGATGTGTCTGATCTGCAGTAATAGAGTACTACTGGGTACTACTGAGACTCAACTAGGCTAACCCTTTCAATTTACAATCTGAAAAGGCTTATTTACCTAAACCTTGTTGCGTTCACTTTAAAGACATGCCAAAAATTCACATGCCTCCAAAACACAGCAGTCAGTAAAGTATGCATAACCGTGGGTCAGGAGAATGCTATGGTAAGATCCACATTCCCTTCTTTAGCTCCAAAGCATGGATGGTACCCTTTTGAGACAAAACACCTCAGGGATATTCCTGGCAGCCACAAGGCTGGAGTCAGAAAGCTAGGATCTCTGACTGCAGAATAAGGAACTGTGTACTACACTCAGCACTCAGTAACAGCTGAATCTCCAAGCCTTAGCTCTCATGCAGTCCTCACACATTTCCCAGAATTCATATAGATCCCAAATCTTGACAGGGAAGAAATCTGAATAAAGAGATTTCAAGCCTCTGAAAGGGTTTTGGGTGTGGTTGAGATGGCTGACTTTGAAAACTTAGCAACACAGGATACACTATGAGTAAGTTCTTAAAAAAAAGGAACCCAAACCAAAGCTAACTCACCAGACCCTTCTGAAAGGGTTCTTTTATTAATTTCAGTGAAGTCAAGCAGAGAACAAGTTGTAATATGAAACACTATTTATGCAACTATGTTGAAATTCTCGACCAGAGTTGCATCTTCTAATGTAAGATTTTATGGTAAAATAATTTCAAAATACTATCAAAAGTTAGGCTAGGCTCCTTTTGGTTTTAAGACTGTCACAGGAAAATGACTTTTTATATAAGTCATTGAAATTTTAAGACAAAATGATAGTGTCTTTAAATTAGAAAAAAAAAATTGAAGAGCTGAAACTAAACCTCAATTGAAATTATACTGTTAGGCAACTCCAAAAGCTAAACAAAAACATGTTAAAATAGAAATTGCAACATCAAGGGAAAACCATTCTCATATAGAGTTCTAGACTCAGCCCTGGTTCATTACGAATGAGACAAGCTGATCCGTCCTAGGTTTTCCCACAGTCAGCCAACAGGCTACTCACGATTTAGCAGCCACTTGGGTTTACTCAGGGCAAGGCATGTGAGGCCTTTAAAGAGCCAACAGAGATCCCCTGGGTGGGTCTGGTCTGCCTTTCAAAACCCACGAACTTCCCATTATATAATCTTGAATAAGGAAAGCATTTCCTAAGTTAAACACCCAGCTGAGTGTACAGCAGGCTGCAGTACTGCTTGCCTCCTGCGCTAAGAAAAGGAAAGAGCTTTGTGAATGGCACAATCACCTTGTCTGGTAATGACAGAAGATTAATGAATCCTGCTTACTAGTACTACCAAGCTTTTTAACAAAACTTCCAGAAGCCCCAGTATCTAAACTAAAAGTTCCATATTTTATTAATCTTCTATAAAATAAACTCTTAACCACAGACTTCTGAGAAGCTTGATTTTCCAGAAAGCCCAAGAAAAATACTTTAGTTTCGCCATTCTCAAATTCATTTGACTTAGAAACAAAGTAAACATATTACTCTATTTAATATCATTGCACAAGCAAATTCACAAGAATGAAATGTGTTCAGAGTTCCTAGAAAAAATGTAGCAATGCAGGCTGCCAACTTGTTCAATGTCAAGCTCTAGGCAGCCCAGCAGCTCCAGCAGTGACTCAGAGTGAATCACGCTTAAGCTATTTTTGCTTTTAAAGTCCTGCCAGGAGCTGTGTTAATATTCAACCCAGAGTAAATTTAGCTCAACAAGAAAACAAGTGTTTCCATGGTTGCTTCTTCACAGTGTTTATGGTATATGGGCAGCCATTCGGCTTAGGAGCCCAGCCAGATCATCCAAGTTGACATGCTCATCTCTCATTTACATCAGGCATTGGAACACAGGAAATACCAATTGCAATTCAGGCTATTCTTCTGTCTGCTGTCTACCTGCCTTCCTGGATCCCAAACGGCAACTTGGTAGGCAGTGCATCATTAAAGGCTCCTCTTCAAGTCTGTGCCACTGAAGGAGCTCCAGAAGACTGCTGGTCATAGGTTTTACTCGGTTTGTGTTACAAGTCAAAATTCTATTTCTCTGGTAGTGGAGGTATAACAGATTAAAGTGCTTAAAGTAGAACATTTGAAGGACAGACACCACATGGAATCTTTGCACAGGACCACAGACAGTGACAGTCTGTTTATGTGGCTGGTACTCAGATTTTAAAATAAATTAGTTACAGGCAAAGAGTAGGTAAGATCTGATTGTCTTTATGTTAGAAGAAAAAAATTCCATATAACATAAAAATTTATCATCTTGACCCCCTTATTAGTTTCTGCAACAGAAAGAAAAGTTTACTCCCTACACTAGACAGCGCAGAAGGCTGGGCAGCGAGACAGGAGAGCCACTAGCAATCTGTCTTAGCCTTTATTAAGCACACAATTCATTAGTGCTACAGTTCCAATTCTGAGTGTCTCTCAGAGGCCAATACCACAAAAGCTTGCCTAGTGTGTGGTGGTGCTGCAGTGAGGTCAAACGTTTATAATGTGGAATCTAATGGAAGAAAGCTAAGTCATTTGGGGGATGGGAGAGTACCCTTAAGGGATCTGAGCTGCTTCCCATCTTTCTCTTTGCCCCTGGCTGCCATGAGGTAAATCACCCTTCTATGTGTTTCAGTCATAGTATACTATGTTACCATTGACCCAAAGCAATAGTATCAAGTGACCATGGACTGAGGTCTCCGAAACCAAGAACCGAAATAAACTTATCAAAGGTTCACTGTCTCGGGTACTGTGTTATGGTATCAGGAAGCTGACACAATTGGTATTAAATACATTCACATTATTATAAAACAGTTCTCTAGGATTTTTCATCTTGTAAAACTAAAAAGATCTACCAAGTGATTCTTTAAAAACCCCTATTTTCAGAATATACTATTTCAATTGCAAACACACAGAGGCCGTCTGTGCTTGGGTAGCAGGTGAACTGGGAAGATGGAGGACCAGACAATAGAGTATTCCTAACTAAATCTACTCTCCACTGGGATTCCTAGACCATCTCTCGATTTCACTCAGTGAAAATGATGCTAACTTTACCAGCAGAGGTATCTAAGGTATGCTGCACACACCTTAGAATATACACAAAATCATGTAATTACTTTTTATAATTAACTTTTATCTAGAAAAGAGAAAAGGTTAGGTTTCATTACCAATGTAAACACTGACATTACATATAGCATATACAGACGAATCAACAAAATAGAATTAATATACAGTGAACAAGGGAAAACCATGGAGACCCTAAAGGCCACAATTCCCAAGAAGCAGGACGAGTGTTTCCTTATCTTCCTTCCTTCCTAGTGCAGTGTTCTGTACACACAGATAGCCACTACTGCAAAGGCAATGAAGTGGAAAAGACCAGGTCAGCACACCCAAGAGGACAGAGAAACTTCAACCATGTAGAGCAAGTGTGTAGAACAGCCAAAGGGTCTGGCACAGCTGTGATGACAGGACTGGACACAGCAACAGTCACACAAGCAGCCTCACCGAAGAGTCATGTTCCAAGGAAAATATTCATCTTTAGACAAGGAAGACGTCCAGTAAATTATTCATGGCAGTTCAATATTTGGAAGAAGCTTTGCAAGGGTAGTAAGCAGGATCTTTTGAAATCTATGACTCGAAGGAATAACCATCAGAAGTACTTTGGTGATAGAGAAGGTAGAAACTCCTAAAACTCACTTGATTAGATACTTTAATTCCTATATAAGTATCTAGACTAGGCCTTGGCATAAAGCACAGGTGTTTAAAAGAACTATGTGGATGTACCACACTTTAGGCCTGCACAACACTTTCCTTGAAACCCATACTTTCTAAATGTGTAGTTACCTATATATTAACTGTATATGTAACTTTCAAAATGTCAAGGCCCTGGGGGCTAGCAGTAATTTATAAAATAACGACCTTCTGATCACTTGATCACTGGACTAACTAACTCAATTCTACCTGAAAGTTTTGGGTTAGAGGAATATAAAATAGTTAGATGTCTACAAAAAGAATATACTCAAAGCTAAGCAGAGGAGAATGCAAGAGAAAGAAAAATGGTGAAGAGTGAATTTTAAAGAGAGGAAACATTCTTTACAATACTATACATCATGCAGTCGTCAAAGCTATTTTACTCAACAATTCTAGTTCTGGATACATACACAGAAGAACTAAAGGGTGAACTCAAACACAGAGATGTAGCCTAGTAGTCACGACTGACTGATTCACATGATAACTGAAAAGTAGAACCTCAAAGGTCCACCAGATGAATGCTTGATACATTCATCTGGTACAAACTAGAAAACTACCTAGCCTTGGCAATGCATGAACTTGTGATACAGGTGGGGGACAAACATTCAGGTCAATGTGGAGCATGCCCTTGTATACATACATAGACTAGTCAAATACATCCAGATGGGAAGCAGTTCAGTGGAAACCAATGAGGGGTGTGTGTGTGAAGAATTACTATTTAACCAGTATCAGACTTCTGTTTGAGATGCTGAAAAAGTCCCAGCCTTGGGTGGTGGTGACAACTGCTCAATGTGAACATACTTAACGTGCAAACGGCTACTTAACCATGTTAAAGTGGTGAATTTTAGATAACATAAAATTCACCCACACATTTCAAAATGCACAGCAGAGTAAGCCCTAGTGAAGATGACCATTAACAGCAATAGCTCATCTACTGTAGCTTATGCCCTGTCACTGTTCTCCTTAAAAACAGGGGAATGAGTGCTTAAGGGTAGGAAACGTGAACTTTGGCACTGTCTTCTTGGGTCTATAACTTTAGTGCTGCTCTTAAAAAAAAAAAGAAGACTGTAAATTAAAGAAAAATCCTAAGAAAAGCAAAGGGGGTTAATCTGTATCCAAGTCCTGGCTGTTGTTCAGTGTCTTGTACTGACTCCCACTAATCCATTTCCTCCTAAGGACACCGAGCCTCCACAATGCTGCCTTCTTGCTTACTTTCAGCGTCCTTTCTTACAACATGACCTCATCTCTAATACCCACATATCTCTTAGTATTGGAGGCTTGGGTTCCAGATTTCCCTGCTTCCCTGAGCCCTTCATGTTCCTATTGTTCCCTAGGTTGCTTACCTTGCTCTGACCTGTAACTTCTCTTGACTTCCACCTTGTGTTTATTTTGGCTTGATGGGAATGGCCTAATATTGGCCTTTGGTACTCTAAACCCAGACACGGTTCCTAATTCCGGCTTCTAACATTGTATTTATCTTGCCGTAAGGCACAATTCATCCTGGCAATAATTAAATAGGAAGACCAGTTAGATAGATAATATTGGCTCAAAATTATAATATTCTAGACATTTCCTAATACTACAAATAAGATTTTTTGTTCAATATAAACTGCTTCTTTGTAAAGCTCTCAAAGCAGCCCTTTATTTAACCTTCTAATTTTCTGCTGTAAGCTGATACTCAGAGTAGTCTAGATATAAAAACTAGTAAACATGGATGTCTACAGGGAAAGACAAAAAGAAATCAATATAAAAGGAAATGTTTCAAGTGGAATCTAATGGAGAGGTAGCACATATCCACATGTATTCAAAAACAATCAACCCTATCACTGTGTAAGCCAAACATAAACCCCTAAGGTTCCATGTTACATGCATACTGCACAGTCTGGAGACGGAAAGAAGACAGGGAAGAAGAAAAGAATACTGAGGGCCTTGTGTGAGCTCTTCTATTAAGACAATACATTTGAGTGGCATCACCCTATAGAAATGGGTATTAACTAAAACACCCAAAGAAAAGCTTAAGCATAGTGACGTATGGGCAGTGAAGCAACCCTGAGAATGGCTAACCCTTACATACCACATGAGGGATTGATTGTACTAAGGGATGGGCATGACCTAAGGATCAAGAGGACATCTTCAGTGGCATGACTTCTTCTGCTTTTGGTGCCCTCAAGGGGAAAGCACAGGTAGAGAATAAAAAATGTTCAAGATTTATTTTTCATATTATATTCTTTCAAAGACAAAGAGCTAAACTCCCTTTCCCCACTCTAAAATGGGAATATAAGCTCTGCCCAACTATCATTTACTATGAGTGTAATTTCTGGATCAGAAAACATGATGACACATGGGCCCTAAGATTTGTGACTGGAATGGAGAGTGACTTCTCTTCACAGCAGGTCTATTGTGTGAAGTAAAGGCATAAGCAAGGTTCCTCCCACCTGTACCTCTGCAGGGTGGATCCAGAACACTTCTAATACACACCACTAGGAAACATGTCAGAGCATCCAACCAATACCCTTAACTGGCTTTGGGTTAGCATGTTTAACAATGTAAAAGTTAGTACCAAAGAGGCTGAGAAGTGTGTTAATGTGGTATAGTGATAAGATTAATTATAGTTTAGTAGCAAAGGCAGAAACTAGTAAAAATCTTTGGATGATCAATCCAAGAATATCAACAGAATAGTCTAATGTATAAGTATCTGAGGAAGACTACAAAGATGAATAATATACTGACTATTCTTCACACTACAAGTTTGGACACAAGTACATGTCAATGGTGTGAAATATTAGAAACTAGGACTGAGGAATGGGAGGGAATGCCAGCGTCACTGATGGAGGTAAGGGAGACATCAGAAATAAGCTGAAGGTGAACAAA
This sequence comes from Mastomys natalensis, assembly GCA_021653895.1. Lineage (NCBI taxonomy): Eukaryota > Metazoa > Chordata > Mammalia > Rodentia > Muridae > Mastomys > Mastomys natalensis. The sequence continues at coordinate 137,213 of JAJTUV010000990.1, read as the reverse complement.
TCCCACAGAGCTGAATCAGAGCAGTTTACAAAGATGGACATGGCAAACCCAAAAGGACAGCTCTGTGTGCTAGAGCACACCCACGATCCCATTAGGAGGCTAAGAACCTGCAAGAGAGTTGCAAGTTCAAAGCTAGACTGGCTACACAGTAAGGTTTCGTCTTAAAAATAAGCAAAAGAACATTGTGTGGAAAGTCCTCACATGGAAACACTGAGGCTAGACAGTATTAGCTAAGTAGCACTGCTTCAGAAGTAAGGTAAGAATAATGACATTTATTCATAACAGTATTTCAAAAGCCATCGTAATCATAAAAAGACTCCCTTGGACTTACATGCATAAAATTATGATCTTATATTTTATTATTGGTTTTATAGTTGTGTTTAGCACATTGGCCATTGATGTATAGCTAAGCACCTTACTATGTACTATGCAAATTGCATTAAATAAGATGTATCTTTATGGAACTGTCTCCAAAAAGTTTAAATTATTCAGTAAGGACCGGTTAGAAAAGAAAGTTTATAGAGCAGACTTATCTTTCAAATTTAGAAAAGGAAATTCCCCAATTATTTCTACCAGCTTAGGCGTTACCTGGATCTGGATATACTTGTAAAAAGTACCACCTGCCATTACTCAATGGGGGTTTCCTAACTTTTGTTCACTTTGGGTTTCTGTGTCAGAAGGGAAACATCTGTTTCTATTTTCCCCAAGCAAAACCTGGGTAAGGTGAGTGCTCCTCACTGACAATGAGATGGGTCCTTCATCTGTTAAATGAACACTCTTTTCTAACCCTCCAAAGGGCGCACACACATCAGAGAAGAGAAAATGAAGTGCAGGCACCATGGAAGGAAACAACTTGCTAAGTACGCTCTTAGCACTGTGTTGCTGCAGGCTCGCTGCAGCTGTATTATCTCGGGCTCTTTAATAGGTGCCACTGAAGACTATCTTTAATTAAATAATTACCTTCTTGAGAAAACATGACTCCATTCTACATTGGGTAGGATTCTTACCTCCCTTCTTATTCAAACTTTAGTTCGCCTAAGTCTTACTCAAAACTTATTTTCTCTATGAAACCATCACTGTGGTTTCAAAGATGGCTCCTTTCTCAGGCGGTGATTACATGAGTCACATGTGCTAGCACCCCAGTGTTTGCCTCCTCCTGTTCTATCTTAGCAACACTCCACTCTCCTTTCTTTCCCAGAATTTATTATTCATGTTAAATATCTTCGTTTCTCTGTTTAAAGAGCTATAGCATATTCAATATGCCCTATCTTCTATTAAAGCATTAGTAAGCACTTGCTGGATATACACTTTGCCTATCTTGAAAGGATAAAAATCTCTTGCAAATAAGGAATATGATAACAGTTCTTTTTATTTTACTAAATACCTGGTTTGTGCTCAGGTATGAGAGAGATACTCGATAATAGCCAACAAATGCTGTAAATGGGAAGCAATTGAAGCCAAATTCTACTTGAGTCACGCTCTCGGTTCAAGTTGCTGTGATGTCTGAATGAAGATCCATGTCCCAAACTAAGCAGATGAGTTTGAAGAGTCCTTTAAAGACGCTGGCTCTTCAGGGGTGAGGTACCCAGGAGAGGATGAATAACAAACACACGGTCATGATGTTTCAGCAGTTAAAAACAGATACAGAGTATTTTTTAGATGAACTAATAAACATGAGCTGCTATGGTAGACTAAAGACCCCCAGCTTGTTATGCAACCAAAGCCAGCCTTGAACTTGAGCTCTTCCTGCCCACGGCCTCCCAACAGCTGGGATTACAGGCCCGTGTAATCCCAAACAGCCATCCTACTGCTCACAGTTTTTTCTTCTCTAAATTTATTATTTCCATTTCATTTACAGTATCTTTTTAAAAAAAATATTTTTGGGAATTATCATCACATCATCTACCCTTCCCTTTCCTTCTTCCAAATCCTCCCATGTAATTCGTAATGATATTTTCCCAAATGACTAAGCTGGGGCCTGAAAGCCACCTTTAAGTCCTTCTTTTCTGAGGTCTAAGATTATACTCAGGCAGTACCCGTCTATGCAACACTTGCTGTACTACCCTCACCTCCCCAGTTAGTCTCCAGTAGCTCACTTCATGGGCTGCTGTAAGCAGGAACGCTTTCCATTCCAGTCCATCCGATGTGCCCAGCGGTGTCACCTGCCTAAGTTCAAGCTCAAGCAGATGACACAGCTAATGAAAAGTGAGCACTTCCATTATTTAATTAATTTGGCTTACTTAAGGCAAAAAGTGACATCAACCAGTTCAACCTACCCTTCTAACCCTTTCCCTCATATACTCAGAATTTTATTTAAGTAGATTACTTGCTCCTCGTGCCTTTTCTTCTATTTCTGTTCATAGATTAATGATCACCAGGTGTATGTATGTGTACATACACACACACCCAAGGGCCACACACTGATTTAAATATTATCATCACATAATAAAACATTTGTAGATGAATAATTTTTTCTAAGCTATGATTGCTTCTGAATTTTCCTATTGAACACTACAGAGAAGTATCAGAATATAGGGTATTTGGTCTGGAATTATTACATTAGCATTGATTCCCCAAAGTATTATTTATCAGAAAATATAGTATTGGTACACTTTTGAATCTATAATAGCTGAATACAACTCTCTTAAATTATCACTGGATTATGTTAGGTTTAACCTTCGGATGCAGCTAGTGTATTTTACTAACTATGGGGATGATATCGATATCTGTGACTTGAAAATTCAACTCTCAACTTCTGTTCCCGTAAGAGATCTTCTTTCCTCTTCCCGATATGGTGTCCAGTCCCCAGACTAGGCTATTACCAGGTTAGTGGCCAAAGAATATCTCACTACCATTATTATATTTGTTCTCAAAATATAATAATGCATTTTCTATTTTATCAGACTAGGTCATGGGGAATTTGCTATTTACATAAAATGAGTCAAACAAGAGGAGAAAATGGTATATTTCAGTTCCTGTATCTACTGGGATACACTGTAACCAAAAGCAGAGGATGGAGAATAGCTGCTGAGATAGGCAGAGGACAGAATTCTGTTCATCCAAATATTGTAAGCTGGATATTTTTTTTTTGTACCCCCCCTAAGCTGGATATTTTAATATTAGGTTCCACGCAACACAGTCTAAAACAAAGCAAGTAGCACATTCAAAACTACCATAAAGTTTACCTCTCATTCCTCTTCTTCCCAAACAACCCAGCATACATTTTCCCTAATCTGTGTTGTTAGACAGTCTTTTCCATATTGAGACTGCCTTAAAAGTTTCACTTTACAGATGTGATTTTGTCTACATTGGGAGAGAATTGCTGAAGTCGGTCATGTCAGTAAAAAGACAAAAGGATGGGTTTACTACACGCAAAGGAAGGAGGAGAGGGATGGAATGTACCATGCTGAGAGGAGCATGTCTGGAGGTGAAAGAACAGAGTACTTTCTAGGGATTATGAGTGTTTGGGAAGAAAAACCAGAGAGGAGAAAGTGGGAAAGGGGTCGGCTAGCCTTTACTATTCTAGTCGATAGGAGCAACCAGAAGACCATCACTCAATTCCTGACAGTTTCCTGAGTAGAAGCATGTAGCAGTGAACTTGTTAAATTGCTCCATGCTCCCCAGCGGGTTGCTTCCAGCCACCCTCCAGAGCTCTTTGGATTTGCAAATGAAAGACACACATATGCTGGCTTAATTTTGATATGCGTTGACTAGCTCAATGGCTGGACATTTCTAATCCTCCCCACAGCTAGCATACATTTCCCTCCAGTATTCCTGGCTTAATACCTTCTAAACTCTATATTTCATCTCTGCTATCCCAATACCTTCTGGAGATCCCCCACCCCCTTACCACATTCCCTTTCCACCTACATTGTTTCTCTCCTGTAGTTCTTAAATCTGATCCTCTCCCTCTGAGTCATGGTGATTCTCCTTCAATCCTCTTTCTGTCCTTACCTGTGCAAACTAAAAGTCCTGCCTCTTTCATCTTGCCCAGCCAGAGGCCACTGGCAACTTTATTTACCAGAGCCAACTGGGGGCAGGCTTTCTTTAGCATCCGGAAGTGCAGACTCCTGTGTGATTTTGGAAGCTCAATTAAGACGATGCATTAGACCCAATCCCCAACACAAGCACTACCGGGTCAGTCATCCTGGCAGACTGCAAGACAGCAGACTGGAGCAAAATGAACAGCATGAACAGAAAAGAGAAGTTTCCAGGAAAAATTAGATTGCACAGTTTATTAAGTGGCTTGTAAAGATGCATTTTAGGTTTTGGGGTTGTTGATTTTTGTGTGTGAAGGGGTGTGGGGGATGTGCATCAATGTCTATGGAGCTGAAGTTGCCGACAGTTGTGAGCTGCCCCATGTGGGTGTTGGGAACAGAACTCCAGTTCACCAACACTCTAACTGATGAGCCATCTCTCCAGTCCCTTCTCTTGCAGGAAGGATTTTTTCTTTTGGTACATGTAAAACAAAATCACTGTGTTTAAAGCAGAAGGAAAATATAAATGAATAAGCTACTACAATTTCTTGGCTGTAATTCTACCAAATGTAAGAACCATAGCCAGTTTGATGTTCTGAAGGGAGATAGATCAATGCCACAACGTAACAGAAACAGTGGACACTGTCAATCAAGGCTGATGCTGAAGGAAGGAATGCAAAGTGCTTGAACCTAAGTTATAAGTTTTCTATTTTATACAACTGGAATTACGTCAAAGTTTAATGATACCTAAGAAAAGGAGGAAGAACCTTCTATCAAGAAGGACTTAGACAAATTGGATGAAGAAGTTTGCCAGAATGTCTGTCCTCTCCAGACAATTGGCAGCCACACACTGTACTGAAAAATGACTGCTGCCCAGATCTGCCAAGGTGACCTTGATGAAAAGGGACACAAGGCCTTGTCTTATCTTCTCATGTTCAAGACCAGGATGTGTCAAAACATTTACCATTGAAGCGGGGAGGGGAGAGCATCCTCGAACTTACAGACACATAATCCCCTCCAGGTTTTCATTCCTCAAATAAATACTGGGGTCCTAGTTCTCTGCCAATCCCTAGAGGTACAGAATAGCAAGAGAAACAAGTCTGCTCTCACTTATCTGGTATTTCAACCAAATATAAACTGCTCACTAAAGATGAAGAAAGGAATCTCACAGAAGAGAAGACTGATGAATTTATCTGAACCTGAAAATATAATTGCTTTACTTACTTAAAATAACTGAGTAATATTTAATTTAGGAAAGCTCTATTAAAGATCTTTTATCTATTCAATCCCTTAGATTTTAAATATCTTCTCTGGATTTTTTTTTATTTTGTTCAAAGAGCAGTTTTCATGTAGCTCAGGCTGACCTCAAACTTGTTGTGTAGTTGAGGCTAGCCTCAATGTCCTAATTCTCCTGCTATAGCTTCCTAAATGCTATGATCAGAAGGGTGTGCTATTATACCTAGGTTTTCTTCAACAGATTTTACATGTTGGGTTCTAAGACTCCAAAATTTCATCTGAACAATCTCCTTTGCCTCTTACAGGAAAGCCATCAATTATTCATTTCTATTTCTGCCCAATGCTATACAGAGTTTATTCACTGAACAAAAAAAATTAACAAGGAAGCCATGCATGTGAGGTGTGAGAGTTAAGGGAAATAAGAGCACCTCTGTACCTCAAATTAATTCTTCTATAAACCTAAGTGAGCTGTCAATCTTTCCTAAAGGAGGGAGCATATGGGCTGTATGTGTCACAAGGTGTGCAGTTTCTCAGCAAAAGCTACTTTTCCAGAAAGACATTTTTGCCTCCTTCCCCTCTCTATTCTGGATCTTACAATGCAGGGTCCCTGGGGGAGATACAGCCTGGAAGGTAGATTAACAGGAGATATGGGCTGGAGACATAGCTCAGGAGGCTCTAACACTTGTCTAGCAAAAACAGAGTCCTTGGCCCAATCCCCAGCACCAAAACAAAACAAAGCCTGATATAAAATGAGAATGTACACACACATACACACAGACACACGAAAACATAACCACACACATGCACACAAAGTACATATGTGTGTGTATATAAAAGTATTTTCCTAAGCCATCTTTTCTTTAAAATGAAGTTCATTAAACAATCAAGCTCTGACAGTAAAGTCCATGTTCTCCAGTCCAATCTAATGTGTATCTTCTAAAGAATTCCTGATGTACTGAAGACTCATATAGCACACAATAGTGATACATATAGCTCTACAACATTTATTTATAATTATGTTTTAATGTTGAGCTCACTATATGAATAAGACTATTCCTTTTTGTTCTTTTCTCTTAAAAAGCAGGATCTCACTGTGTAGCCTAGGCTAACCTGAAACTTACTACATTATATGGTCCAGTTGGCCTTGAGCTCATAGTGATCATCCTGCCTCACCTTTGACATGATAGGATTATGGGTGTGGTTCACCAGGCCCATTTAATAACAATACTGTTAAGCACTCAGTCTCAGCTTCCCTATCAAGAAAAGGTTGCCAACACCAAAATTAAGTGAAAATATGGTCTCTTCCTTTATCACCATTTTTGGTTCCTGTCCTGGCAGTTAGAGTATTCCTCACTACTTTATAGTCCAGCAACACTTTACCCTCCACTAAAATCTCTTAGCAATGTAGGAAAAGGAATAATCCGTTCTCTGTTTCTTTGAACTTAAGAATTCTCGCCACTGATAAAATCTCTTAAAATGTTTATCCTTCTACATTCTAGATATGAATAAAAATGAAAGTAAATGAACCAGAAAACTAATATTCAGGGGGTCTGTTGTAGTTTATGAAGCCCTTTCATACACATTATCTTGTTTAATCCTTCTACATCTCTATGGGCTAGTTAGTATCATTCTTATTAGTGCTATTATCAAATATATATATATATATTTTTTTTTATTTCCAGGAATAAATTCCACCACTTAATAAAAAAATACAAACAACTACTTGGTTGGATACATTCTCAACTTATGTTTTCTCATTTCAAATTTTCTGGTGGTTGCTAGCCTTAGCCATGTAACAAACGTACGTAAATTATGAAATCACTTGAAATAATTATCTAGAGATGACTAATATAAATTTCCACAAATAAAAAACAGATAATTTTAAAGGGCAGTACTTGAGCATAACAAATACAGAAATACATTCCTTAGGACTACAGAAGGAGCTAGAAGAATGTCTCAGCATGAGTGCTTACTGCACAAGCACGAAGAATGGCACTTGGATCTCAGCACCTATCTAAAAGCTATTTGTGGACCCATGGACATCTATAACCTTAAGACTGAGGAGGGAGTAACAGGAAGATCAGTGAGACTTGCTAGACACCAGTCTAGCTGGAAATCAGGAACTCCAAGTACAATGAGAAGCCCTTCTTCAAAAGAACAAGGCAGAGTGTGATAAGTGAGCCCTGTCACTAAGCCCTGTCTTGGCCTCCATGAGTACATCCACAAACAACTGTGCACACACATCCCAATACTAATAATGTATACAAATAAACACATGTGCTTGAGAATTTAAAAAAAAAACAACTTGGTATACTGTCAAAAGTACTACCTGATGCATCTTGCTAAATAACTAAATGCCAAAGACAGAATGTAGGTTCTGTGATCATAGAGATTTTTATTTAGTCATGTTTCTCAGCATTCTTAATAAATAGCTGTTGAATGGCTGAATGCCAAGTGCAACATGCAGCATAAAAATAAGGCTCTCTGTTATAAGAATATACACCGTTGTGCACTCAGGAGGCTTAGGCAGGAAGACTGTCAAGTTCAAGGCCAGCCAGGGCTATACAGCAAGACAAAAGAGTTTATAATCAAAGACACAACACCAAGTCCACTGTAGCTGTTTACGAGCGGAGAGCTGAGTTAACCAGCAAGTGCTTCTAACTACACTAAGATACTCAGGGATGCACCTTCCCCAAGGTCTCGAACAGGTGTCAGATTTGGATGAACGTTTAAGCAAGCGTTAGCAGATTAGTTACTTTTAGCCTGGCTGTATATTAACATCACCTGGGGTACTGAACCAATGCCTACAGGCCTCCCAAAAACACCAGCTAAATCTGAGTCTGAATCTCCATGCTGGGAACTGAGGCCTGGATTGTTGCTGTTTTTGTTCACAGTTGCTACTGATGTCTAGTGAGCACTTCTACTGTAGATAGTGGTTCTCAAACTCAGAATACAGAAGAATCACTGAATGTCTTGTTAAAATTCATTCTCTATCCCAAATTCAGACTCAGTTAGTCTGCAGTAGAATATGGCAATTCATACTTAAAGACATTTCCAGGTAGCACTAACACTGCTGATATTTGGGGTTATTGTGTTAATAATTTTTTGAGACAGGATCTCATGTAACCCAGGCTGGCCTCCAACTTGCTATGGAGATAAGAGTGACTCTAAATTCCTGATCTTTCTACGTCTACTTCCCATTGCTAGGGTTAATGACTTTTGCTGGTGTTTGTGGACTAAATGAAGAAAGAGTAAACGCAATAGCTGACTAGAGAAATATGAACACTACATAAAAAACTGAAATATAAAAAGTCAGAAAGGGAACTTTAACTATAAGATACTGTCATGCACTAGTTAGAATGACTAAATTTAAAATAGAGCCAAACTAGCTCGTGTGCTAGTGGTGGTGGTGGTGGTGGGGGTGTATAGCAACCAGAACCCTCTTGTGCTATACGCTGGAAAGCATTTGGTCACTTTCTTGTAAGCAAAACACCATATACTTAGCATACAAGTCTGCAACACTATGTCTAGGTACCTACTCAAAGGAAATGCAAACCTACCCCCACATCAAAGCCTGTATGTGGATACTCAGAGCAGTTTTTCTCATAAAAGCCACAAGTGATAGTCACAGAAATGCTCTTCAATGGGTGCATGGATAAGTGCACTCCCCAAATGGTTGATGACTACTTAGAAATCACCAACAAGCTGCTGATGTCAACAGCACCAATGGTCGACTTCCACACATTCTGGTAAATGAAAGATGCCACTTAAAAGGTTGCAGACTACATGGTTTTGTTCATACAGTATTGTGAAAGACTTAACATTAACAGTAGCTAGGGATGTTGGGAGGTGTAAATTACAATGGGACAAAAAGAATTCTGGGAGGTGACAGAAATGTACAGAAAATTCGATCTTGCAGAATCTCATCTGTTATACAGGATTATAAGTCTACCTACTCCTTCACACTGCTGTTAAGCAATATACATTTTAAAGATAAAACATGCCTTATACAGAAGTTACAAACACTACCCCTTCTTTCACCATACAAAGTGTTAACACTAGTTTAGAAGAACCATTTATGTTTTCTGCTTCTTCCAGAACAACGTGACAAGGCACTGACGAGGAAACCAACAGCAATAGACACATACTGACTTTGCGATAGGCAGGCACAACAGGAGCATGCTCAGATGAATCTGCAGCCCAGCATGAGGTTAAGAGGATACGTTTTTTTCTTCTAATGCCTGTGAAATTTTGGGAAAGAAACATGCCTTCTGTTTTACTTTATACTTGTACCCTTCAACCCTGGCAGTGGCAGAGGCTCAAGCCCAGGGCCTGCACATGTTAGCTAAGTGTTCCAGTCCTAAGCTACATTCCCAGACTTTATTTATCTTTTCTAAGAAAACAACCTCCCAAGCATTCTTGTCACTCCTAGCTTGTAGCAGTGTTTAGTGAAGGATTGTTTTGTATGGCACTGTACAGAGTCACTTAGAAGGTGGAGCATAGATGCATACACAATCTTTGGGATGGAGGATGGAGGTTGGAGTAGACCACCACCCCACCCAGCAGTGCTTTTGTGAAGGTGGGTTTTGCAGGAATCATCTGTGCACACTAATATTTCTGTATATTCCCTTGTGAAGTCTTCAAGCCTCTCCTGGATTTTGCATTGAAACCTTTCTTCCTATTATGCTACTGTTCCTTATCCACCATGGATATCCTGTAGCCTTTGCAAGATAATTGGTTCGTCAATATTCTATACCAGTTTGCTTACTCATTTTCTCTCTCCTCCACCTCAAACATAGCCCTGGCTCTCCTGGTCCTCAAACCAGCTCTGTAGACCAGGCTGGCCTTGAATTCAGAGATCTGCCTCCCAAGTGTTGGATTACCACATCTGGCTGCTTACCCATTTTTTAAAAAATGATTTCTTTGTCTTTCAATGATTTCAATGTTTTAAAATCTGATGAAGTCCACTTTACGTTTTGTTTTTTGAGACAGGCTGTCATTCCCTAGCTCAAGCTGATTTCAACCCTCTATCAACTCTTTCCTCAGACTCTGTGCAGAGTGCTGGCATTCTAGGAAGTGCCAGCACACCAGGATAAAGCCGACTTCACATGTAATCATATTAAACAGTTTAAACTAACTAACTAACTTCCTTCCTTCCTTCCTTCCTTCCTTCCTTCCTTCCTTCCTTCCTTCCTTCCTTCCTCCCTCCCTCCCTCCCTCCCTCCCTTCCTTTCTTCCTTCCTTCCTTCCTTCCTTCCTTCCTTCCAGACAGGTCTCACACTGTAGTGCATGCTAGCCTGAAACTCATTATGTAGCTCAAGCTGGTTTAAACCTTGTAATCCTCCTGCCTCCGTTTCTCAAGTGCTGGCATCCCAACATGAGCTAACAGGCCTGGAGCTAATATTGAACTTTGTATCCTACTTCTAAAAACTCTTAATACCATAGTATTTAATTCTTAAGGTTATTTTTAAACATAAATATTCTGCATTATCAGTGCAGAGTATTTTATTTAGCTAACCTATTGTAAGTCATTCAAATTATTATTTATATATTAATAATAAATAATATTGTAAAGGGTATCACTGAATCAATTTTGCTTCTCTTTTTCTGAACATCTGCTTAGGGAAGATTCTGAGATACAGAGTTTCTAAGAAAATATATTCAAATGGTAATATGTGTGATGACAACTGAGCATGCCACACGCCATCATTCCTTCAAGAAGTGCAGATATGAAAATCAGAGATAGAAACTGAATGGCTAGAGGGGACATAGCAGCTGTTTTATTCCCAATAGCATGTCTTCATTATTGTATCACACAAATACATGCTTCTAAAACCATAAATTGAAATTAATGTAGCAAGTCACTATTGTTCTGAATGTCCAAGATTATACCTGTTGACTTGATTTCAGATGTTGTCACTAGCAATGCACTCTGTTAAGAGCTTTGCTCAGCACCTGGATCAGCTACAGTCATGTCTCCACCACCTCTGCCCTGACCTGCATGACTGCTACCACATGCATACGACAATACTCAATTACAGGTGCTTTTCAAAGCCAAATAACAATTATTAACTTGATAGATTTTATTTGATTTTTAAAGTTTCAGATTGACTAACAATGTTCTTATCTACTTCCTGTATGCAAACACAGTAACATGCCATACACTGAGCTGCCAGGTTCTATTTTAAAATCTTTCTGAAACACAAATATATGCATGTCTTAAAAAAATCTTGACATATTAGAAATGCTTAATAATTTGCTTGACATTTTAATTACATATAGATTACAAAACTTAAATCTTTCTAATGTCTGGAATTACAATTTGACAATATAATTATTTTCTTAAGTATAACATCTGTCAGCACTGGAGCACTGAGGCTTTGGTCTTCCTAGGTCCAGTTGCCTCCTGGCGTGAATACCAGCACCCTCATCAAAGTCACACCGAGAAACACCCAGAATTCCATTGTTCTAACTAGCGGCTGACTCACTTGTGCCTTGACAGGGAGCCTTCCTTTACTAGCTTTAGTCACAGCCACCTCGAATTCTAAAGCCTCTCTCTTCCTCAGGAGGGTATCCGCCAGCTTTGTGGCCTCCTGACTGAGACACTGGGTAAATGTGTCACCTCCATGGTTCTCATTATATGGTGTCAGGTCTGCTAAAAACAGACCTTGTGGCAGTTTCGTTCATTCCTCTCCCCCATGTGGATGCTGTCAAGACTAAGGTGATGAGATATGTGCCAGATTACTGTTTGTTAGGCTGGAAATAAATTCCACAGAACTTGCTGTAAACTTGTGACGGAATGAATATCCCATTTCTCTGCCCAAACACTGCAACTATTCACAAAGGAAATGCCAGTCCTAGGAACTGTGTATTGAATGTACTGTCAAGATCAGAAGCTTGAGGAAAAAAAGAATAATATACAATGTTGCATCCTGCCTCCCTGCTTTCTAAATGCCACTGTTAGGAACAGTTTCCTATTGATAGCTAGACAAATTCCTCTCAGAGTCATCAGAATTCATCAGTTCAGTTCACGATCTGGTGACCCACATGAATTACTACTTGACAATTTTATATTCCATCTCTCAAGAAATGAAATGAAGTAGTTAAGAGAAAGGAAAACAGATTTTTCAAGGGTCAGTATAATTGGAGATAAACAAGAGTAACAAACAAACAACATAAGCCAAAATATCCTTACAGGCTCTGGTGTCATCCAGCACCTAAACTTCACCACTGTGGGTCAAAAGCAACTTGTATTGCCTTTCTCCAACCCTGCTGAAGAGAGGTAAGAAATAAGTAGTGATGTATATATAGTGCTCATGCATTATGTGGGCATTCAAATAATGGCAGTTGGCATTTATTAATCCACAAGTGCTAAGAACTTCATATAGTGGGTATAATATAGAGTTTGGCCATAACTTTTGTCATAATAAAAGGAAGAGGACAAACCTCAGATGAGTGCAGAATACACAGGCCATCAAAAAGGAACCATAGAAAAGTTAATCTGTCAGGACTGGGATGGAGCTTTAGTTCTGGCTGTTAAGACTGGATTCTTTCTGCTGTGCCCTAAACTGGCTCTTTCAATAATAAATATAAGCAAATTTGAGAGTTAGCAAGGAACCAGTATCTCATTTAATCTGGGTGATGATGCAAAGAAACAAACTGAAGTAGACATAATTTTCTCTAGTATACAAGCATTATGGATTAAGTATGAAATTTCCCCAAAGACTCATATGTTGAACACTAATGCCCTCATCGTTTTGTGAGGTTCTGGAAACCTCAGGAGGTGGGACCTACCTTGAAGAAGTAGGTCACCAGGGTTAGATCTGGAGGTGGATCTTGTCTGTGGCCTTTCCTGCCATGCACCTCCCTATCAGCCAATAAGTGAACAGCCTTCTCCATATGCTCTGGCTGGCATGATTCCTACGTGCATGAATGTGAATTCCAATCTCTGAAACTGTGAACCTAATAAATCTTTCCTCCCTGAGGTTGGTTGTGCTGGGTGCTTTTACCACAACAATGAGTGGGTGTCCAAGGGATAAAAATAATGTCTTCAAAGAATCTGATGTTGTTACTACAGATTAGACACAAATAAAGCATGTTATCATTGGAGAAATGCTACCCTTAACCAAGCATAGCTCATCCAGTAGGTTTCTATTCTAGAGATGGTAAATGCTAACACCTGAACTGCCTCCTCTTTCCCACTCTATCACGTTAGATCTTCTTTCTTACTGAGCCTAAACCCAACCTCAGAAGGCTGAATACTCTGGTCCACAGAGCCTCAACTGATGACAGGACATATAAGCAAGCCGGATGAAATGTTCTGACTTTCCTCACATTATATAATAAATAAGAAACATAAGAATATTGTTTTTTTCCAAGAACAAGACTATCAACTATATAAAAGAAATAGAACAGGTATTAAAAAGTGTTTGAGTATATATGAGAGAAATGTATGGTATTTAAGGGCGAAGGAATCTACAGTTTAAAAAAAAAAAAAAAAGCCCACCAATCAAACATACAAACAAAAAACCCCCCAAGAAACTCTGGATGTAGTTTAGATGCGGAGTCAGTAACCTTTCCTGTACAGAAGCAGATAGTAAACATTATAAGTTCTGAGGGCCAGTGGTTTGTGAGGCAACATGGGCTCTGCAAGGACATTGGAAAACTTGCCACAGACCACATGTAAACTAGTGAGCGTGTCTGGGCTCTAACCAACCTAGTTACAAAGCAGGTTTCCATGTTACCTTTACAGCACTAAGTAGTATCCCTGCTTTGATTCCCCCAATGATTGAACCCTCCCTCTAATATTATAAAAACTATTCCCAATCTGAAAGCTGAATTTGTACCATAGACGGCCCAGATCTGGTGTTTTCAAAATGGGAATTTCTGGTGGTCTGAAAATGTGACTACTATACCAGCATATGAAACTCTCCTTCAACCAGAACAAGGGATAGCTACGGAGCAATGCAAAAGCAAGAAAGAGGATTCATCTGCTTTACAGGCCAGATTTGAGATTTGCAAAAATTAGAATCAATGCCACCTAATCTCAGTACATTTTCCTTATGTTTGGGGAACAGTTACATTTCATGTCAAATGTTGCCTATACTTAACACTTCGGAGCATGGTTTCTAAAAATAGATTATTATTATTATTATTTTAATCCTCAGTTCTGTTTCCAGTAGGATAAATACTACAAGGCACACACGGCATGTGACCTAGGACCCGAGAAGTACATTTTCAGGATGTTAAAGGGACATGGGATCACAAAGCTTGAGAACCAGCTGCTTAGCTACACCAGGATGCACTGTGAGTGCAGTAGAGAATACCTAGTCCTGCCCACCAGACTCAACCACCTTCACCACCACCTTGACCTAACCCTGTTCAAGAACTACCTGGCATTTCTTTGACTGAATTATCATTTGATAACTTAAATCCCCTGCAATTATTCACATGAGAAATATGGAGAAAATATCATGGTTGTTTACCTAAAAGAACAACCCTTTACATACATACTTCAGTTGTTTTTATCTTTAAAACAGTCTTGTCATATAGTCCTGGCTAGCCTGAAACTCATTATGTAGTCCAAGCTGGCCTCACACAGCAGTGACCCTCTTGCCTCCAGAGTGCTAAGACTTATAGGTGCATGTCATCGTGTCCGCAGGGTTCTCATTATAGCTTTTACTTCATCAAAACAGGCAAGTAGAGGTGAGGGTCTTTGTGTGTGTGTGTGTTGTGTGTGTGTCCCTCCCTCCCTCCTTCTCACTTCTATTTTCCAATTTTTAAAAACAAAACATTATTACTACAAATTATAACAACTCCTTTACTCCAGAACACATTTCAAAGCAGATCCATTAGCCCATTTAAGAATTCACAGTGTACTTTGGATCTAGACACAATCACTGTGCAAGCCTGGTCCATCAGGACCACCACGACAGAGTGAAATCTAAAGAACAAAATCTATCAGACATGCTACAAATGTAACTGGCAGTGCTCAAAACACTAAGCTAAGAATTCCATTTTGCAAGCACCACAAAAGCATCTTATATAGCACTTTAAAAGAGTATTGATATTTTGTTTGCTCTGCTATTTAAGACCAGGACCTTTTAAAATAACATTTCAGGGGAAATTAAAGGGAAACTTCTGTTAATCCCAGTGTTGCAATGCATGGGGAACTCTTACATAAGGAAGTGTTCTTTTCACTATAAATTTACTTTGTCATTAGATTTAACTATCAAAATGATGTGTATGGCTGGACCTGGGAAAACACATTTCTTCTATCCCTTCTCTCTTTCTCTCTCCCCATATTAAAAAAATAATAATCACAATTCAAGCATTAATTTGGTTGCATTATATGCTCCTGATTAGAAATTTCTCCAAGACCATATTATTCTAAAATTCCCTATAGTTTCTTTTATGGAACAATAACTTTGTGAGTAAGTAACAAAGGGGAAGAATATACTTTTTTATATATTTATTCCTCAGTTTTATTATAAAATACCTTTAAAGTAAGTGATGATGCATTAGGACTGTCATAATCTGTAAGAGTTGGATCCAAGGACACTAAAGTTACAAACATGTCTGCTACGACATACATAAAAACTAAAAGCCCCATCATCTCTCTTCTGGGGATTCTGTTCTATTTGGGGGAACAGCACAAAATTACTTGAGAAAGATTTTGATAGTGACAATGTTCAATGAAGAACCAAATAGAGGAAAAATGCTTACTATTTAAATCTACAGAACAGCAATAGTCTCATCATGATTGCAAAACATTCTAATTGTGAAACTTAAGTTATTTGTAAAATAGACAAAAGTGAAGCAGCTTCCTCAGTCATTTTTGACATCTCAGCACCAATTTAAAGAAAATATTTTACTTAAAAGAAGGCCAACTTCAAAACACAAATCGCTACACTGAGTACACAGAAAGACATAAAATGAATTTATGTCGCACATGACATTTCTGCTCCATCAGTATACAAGTAAATGTCAAAGAAGACTAATGTTCAAAAGGGAAAAGAAGTTAATCACTTTTCTCTACAATTCTTTAAGGAACAAACGAGTCTCAATCCTGAAACAAACAAAATAAAAAACCCTACACAACTAAACAGCTGCCGAGACACACAAGGGAAAAAAAAGATCCAACTTACTAACATTGTTTTGAGGACCACATGGAGAGACAGGAATGGATGGGGCACTGTGGAGATCTATTATTTCTGGTACACTCTGTAAGGAGTGTGAGTGTGTGTGTGTGTGTGTGTGTGTGTGTGTGTGTGTGTAAAATGAATTATTTTCCTCATTCTCACTTTCAGTCAAAACTCTAAATGTAACAGTCATTTAAGACAATTTAAAAATCACATGGAATGTATAGTGCCCGGGTACTATCAGAGGGACTTTGACCACATTTGGGAGGGATCCCTGAGGAAGCCTCACCAATGCTGTCCCACAGTAGCAAATGAGAACAAATGTACTTTGGAGCTTGGCACAGCAGCTTATATTTTGAAAGGATTACCACTGTTATTTTAATAAAATGGTTTTTAGTTGTATTTTGTTTTCCCAATTCCCCTCCCCAGCAGTGAGACACTTTGTGGAAACTTTTGGCTTTCAGAAATGGACAGGCAATTGGAACAAGTATTAGACAAACACGAAACTGCAACAAGACAAGCCATTCCGGCAGAGGATGGAGCAAGCAGAGAAGCGGACACTGCTACAGTCAGGCCCCTCATCTCAAGGCAAAGCGAAGCGGCTGACTTACATTGCTTCTTCAGCTCCCTCAGCTGCTGCTTGAACTGTACGAACTTTTCATTCTCTTTAAAGTCGGTGTCAGAGTTCTTATCCTGTAAAGCCAAAAATTTCTTCTCCACCAGTAACTTTAAATCTGGTACTTTCTCTGGACGTTCTTCTTTTACCTAAGAAAGACCACAAATTCATGTTCATTAGCGATAACGAGTATTAACAAGGGCTATACAACTGTCTTAATCTCATTTAATTCAAAAGACAGTATGAGAGAAAACAGATCCTCCCAGGAGTCTTGCCCACCCTGCCTTCCTTCTCCACACAGCCTGTCACTGCGTCCATGCACTTGCTGAACCCTGCAGAAAAGGCAAGTGGCCCAGACCTGGGCATCTCTGTTCTTCCTTCACCTGGATCTGCTCAGCCCATCTGTACACGCAACAGCGTTCATTCCACTTTCAGTCTCAGCATCCCCTTTAGCCCTTGACCAGTTGGTGAGTGATTCCCATGTTAACAAGAGAAACTGAGGTTTGACTTTCCAGTTCCCTGGACAAACAAGGAGCTGAGTGTCCTGCTTGTTCTGTTCAAGGACAAACACTCAATGTATGTTTTTCTCCCTAAATATTATGAAGTTCAGCCATGCAGAAATATTAGAGGTATTGGACTGTCAACACTATGTATGTCCTCACTGCTCCAATTACCATCTGGCTGTTTGCACCATCACATCTTTTCCCATCTATGCTGTTCTTGAGTCTGTCTTAAGTAACTTCCTTAGATCTTCATCTCCTTTAGAACACATGCTCAGCAGCAGCAGCAGCAGCAGCAGCAGCAGCAGCAGCAGCAGCAGCAGCAGCAATTAGAAGTCTGGAGCATCTTTCCAGGCACTTGCTTTTTGACATTAGCCCATACTTGTGTGCTTTCCACTCTGTTTTGATGGAATGTTGACAGCACCTTGGTTTAAACAGTTTGTCCTCCATCAACAGGGTAGTTGGAGACCTCTGAGGTTGGGTCTACTCTTCCAAGAACTGGCTAGGGAAAGCTGAGGAAAGCCATTTCCTCTTCTACAAAGTAATTATAAGTGTTGCTGATGTCTTAAATGTTTCCACTACCTGCACTCCCACTCATTCCTCACCAATTTCTGACTGGAAAAGCTTTTTAAAGCCAAACAGTTCCATCCGAACAGCAAGATTTCTAGTCAAGAGAAAACAATAAGCAATTTAGCCTTTCCTACCCAGACCTCTAGGAATAATTGTAGGACCAAAGCCAGGGAGGATGGCTGGCAAAGCAACTGCCTGCCTCGTGAAGGGAACACCTACAAACTCCCTGATGGCAAACTCATGGAGCTGCTGCCAGAACAAGCTAGCTCTTCACAAGTGTGAGAGCTTGGAGGAGAAAGGTATCCATCCTGGCAGTCAGGAGTCCAGGGATACCACAGTCACAGCCCACAACACACCTCACAACAGGCGATTATTGGGAGGGAAAACCCAGGAGGATGGCAGCAGAGAACTGAGCACATGACAGGAAGCTGGGAGTGGCAGAGCTTTCCAGAGTTGCCCAGGATTGGAAGGATTTTGTGGTCTGATCTTAGGGTAAGCTAGGAGAGTTGGTAGTTTGTTTTGTTTTGTTTTGTTTTGTTTCTGTAGGATGGGGCCTGGCCATTCTCCTACCCAGGGGAGGGGAGTTGTTACATCCATTTGGGAAGTCTGGGAGGAGTTGTCCAGTGGAACTCCTCGGGGGCAGAGTCTGGCCACTCACACACCTGGAGAGGTCAGGCCTGGCCACCAGAGTAGTCCAGGGGTGGAGCCTGATGGTCAGAGGGCTGCAGAGGAAGGGTCTACAATGGGAAAGTTGGTGTGACTAGCCAACATTTCATCTCCTCAGAACCCACCAGAGATGACATAACATTCCATATTATAGATGTGAAAGTGAAAAATTAGACATAACAGGTCTTGTACACAGCACTGGGGCTACCACCATTAGCTCTGATTTCAATTAGTCTTGGGGGTTGGACCTGTTTCATGCTAAGCATATGCTCTACCACTAGTTATACCCCAGCCTCTGCTGGAAAATCTTAAACACCAGTGAGAGTTGGCTCTTGGCTTATCAGTGATGTTCATAAAATCTGATTTTAGAAAAAGAGAAAGGTCTTGATACTAGTTTTGTAACACTCTTATCTCCTTTCTTGGATCTTTATTATTTTAAATTATGTGCACGTATATGTGTCTCTGTGTGGGTACATGTATATGAGTACAGGTGCTCACAGAGGTACACATATTGGACAGTCTCTTTAAACTCAGGTCCTCCGGAAGAGTAGCCACCGCTCCAGCTCTTGCTTTCTATTTCTGTTCTAGCCGCTTCCTTACCACATCCCTGCTTCTCCTGCTTTGCTCACCATTGTGCTGACAGTCACTAAACATGCTTGCAACATTGTCTTTTTCTCTGAATAAGACAGAAACTCTTTGAACACTGATTTATCACTATTTCCAGTACCTGACAGATAGATAGGAGATACTACTCTAAATATTTCAAATTAATCTTAATAGGATCACTTAATCTTCTAACACCCAAAATCATCAACCTGTTATTAAAATTAGTAGAATATTTAACTTATACACTAGAAGACAGCTTATAGAGCAGCCAAACTTGCTCTTTTTAATCAGTTTAAAAACTTAAGAAATAATATAAAAAAGAAGTTAAAGGGCTCAACTTCTCCCCTCTAATCAGAGAAACTTCTTGATTTTATTTCAAATTAATGAGATGTCTTTCTAATTTCTCAGAGCCTATCAATCACATGCAAGCAAAAGTTTGTGTTCTGTGATCATCTTTTGTCAGGGGAAAGACAATTTTCTTTGCTTAATCACTATGATTTAAGTTAGCTGGGCAGAATGACAATGTAAGCAGGACTAAAAATGCCCCAAATCCACGCTTATGTGACAGAGTGATGGAAGTGTCTTATACTGATGTCACTTCGACCACTGCTGGTCAATCCAGAAACTAACCAGCAAACAAGGCAGACGGTGAGGGAGTGCAGAGAAAGAAGAGCCATGGAAAATAGTGACGAGAGTCTGATAGCCCTTGAATCTGGACAAGGAGCCTGGGTTCAGGTAAACTGAATTTAAGGAACTCATGGAAGAGACTGTCTGGAGATGGAGGATGGAGGATGGAGGAAGTGACTCTGAGTGAGAGCAGGCTGGTAAGCGCATCATGCAGAGTGCAAGAGAGCCAAGGAGGAGATACAGACTGCCTCTTCAGGAATAGGGGTGGGGGTGGGCAACCACACGAAAGGAGTCTGAAGGAAACCTGGAAGTAATGCACAGGGTAGAGACTAAGGGAGAACAGTGCTTCTGGGAGCCAGGGAAGTCATAAACAACCTCAATTTACTTCCAGATTGTTCTTTCTCCACTCACTGCTGACTTTAACTCACATCCTCTGAAAGGGCAGCAAGCACTCAATTGCTAAGCCATGTCTCCAGCCTCTCAAATGGATTCTCCAACATGGCATATCAACAAGTTCCTCGAGTGATAAAAATTCAGGTTAAAGCTGAACTTTAATTAAAAATCAGACAAAATTGGATAGTTGGTGGTAGAAATAACTTGTTTACGGAACGGTAGTTTTTTAAACCTCCAGGCCGGAGCTGTACACAGTAGAGCATTTGCCTAGACTGTGCAAGGTCCTGAATGCAGTCCTCAGCACTGCACAGAGCCATCTCATTCCTCTTCTTGGATGGAATAGCACACACGTGTACTCCCGGACGTGGAAGACTATGGCAGGAGGACACCATCAAGTGTGAGGATAACTTTAGGACGTACAGTAAGCTGAAGGCCAGCTTGGGCTAAAGGGAGACTGATTCAAAAACAATGAATGAATAAATGAATGAATGAAAACAAACAAATACTTTGTACAATAAACTGTACTACCCTTTCAAGGCTAAGCAAAAATTTCAAAACTGATGATATCATTTTATTGGTATTTATTAAACTTGTCAAATATTCAAAGCATAAGCACATGCATTTTCATCCATCTATTCATCTCTCTCCATCATCTATCTTCATCCTTTCATTCATCTCCATCCATCCATCCTAAAACATTATGTGTGTGTACGTATACGTAATCAGTTTTTGAATTAACTAAATGGCCCAGGCTGGCCTTGAACTTCCTCTGAAGCCCAGGCAGACTGTAAACCTGGAATCTTCTTGCTCCAGCTTCCCAAGTAGCAGAAGTTACATGCCTGCATCAGACATCTTCCCCCTTTTGGAAACATGGTCTTAATAAATCGTTATGGCTGGCTTAGCAAAGATAACTTCCTTTACTCATCTCCCACTTGTTATTTTTGTAATCCATCCATCCCTGGCACTGGTTGAGCACCTAGGAGCTAGCTAGCATCACGAGCCTTGCATGAAAAGGTTCGTGGCCGGCAGGCTAGTCAGGCAGGAGCCGCTCTGTGGTATAGCCGTGCCTGGGATGGACACTCCGGCAGGCTAGGCAGGCAGGAGCCGCTCTGTCTGTGGCATAGCCGTGCCTGGGATGGATACTCAGTGTTGGCTTTCAGGATTTCTAACTTGAGCTTTGTTTCCCTTTTGCTAAACCAAACAATTTGAGAAAACTGTTCCTTTCTTCTGTGGCATTCCTCACTCCTGATCCTTCCCTTCCTTTCCTCCTTTTCCAAGCTAGCCAGAACTAAGAGAGTTCTGAGATTGTAGTGGTACAAAGGAGCAAAGCAGCAGGAACCAAGTCATGGGTGACATGGCATGGACCCTGGAACAGACCTTGTTCTATTTCAGGCTGTGGTCTCAGACAATCCTCTGGAAAGCTTTAGATTTTTGTCATTTCTTTATTAGGGACCAGAAGTATATACCTCAGTGATGTTGAGACAACAAAACTCTACTTATATTTAAACTTTGAATGATCAAAAGTTGTATTTCTTTCCTGTCAACAAGAGCACAGATGCTTTAGCATGTTTGAAGATGGAGAAAGAAGCAATGGGGAACCATAACTGAAAACACCAAGAGCAAGCAATAGATCTCACCTGAAAAAAAACCCGCAACACATTACACACATATACACGCACACGCACACGCGCGCACACACACACACACACACACACAGAGAGAGAGAGAGAGAGAGAGAGAGAGAGAGAGAGAGAGAGAGAGAGAGAGAGAGAAATTGGGCATGGTTGTATGCTCGAGTTGCCCCTGAAGTTCCAGCATGAGAAAGTGAAAGCAGGAGATCAAGGAGTCTAATGGCATCCCTTGGCCACAGTTTAAAGCCAAGGTAGGCTGACTAAGACCCTGTCTGAAAACAAAAACAAAAACAAAAAACAAGCAACAATAAGTAAACAAAGTGCTTCTGTGCCTGCAGAATTTGAATGTCAGTGCTTGGGAATAAATCCAGATCTGTCTCAGGCTAGGCAAGAGATGGACTGAGTTCCAAGTTCCAGCTCTGAAATGTCCTTTCTTGTATGGCAGAGGGCAACAGAAGGTATGTGTGTACAAGACAATATAGAATCCACCTAGATACGATAATCTAAGGTGTTGAGATTAAAAATTTGGACTTGGAATGGAAGATTCTGCTATGATCTTAGAAAAGGCACTGTATACATCCAACTCTGATTTCCTCTCATAGTGGTAGAAAATAACAGTATTAATTTTCATAGTTGCTGAAAATAAATGGAACAAACCAATAAAGCCCTCAACCACCTGACCGAGAATTCTATAATAAGAAGCTATTATTGTTGTCATGATTACTATTGTGATTATCATTATAGAGGCAGATCTGCAGGGAGGCTGGATTTGCAGGTCTACACTCTGTTAAGACTGGAGACACCCACATGGAGGCCTCCACGAATAGATTTTAATGGAAACCATGGAAATGAATGAGATCACCAAGGAGACTGAATAAATGGAAACACAAAAAGGACCAAGATAGAACTTTGGAGAATATTACACTTAACAGGCAGCTAGAGGAGTTTAAAAAAGAAAATCTGCAAGAGTTAACAAGATAACCAAAGCAAATGCTCCAAAATTTTGGGAAGAAATTTTAAGATGTGTCAGATGTCTGACAGAGGTTGGGCTAGCCACAGACTGAGAAGTGCCCAACCGACTCAGTTTGAGTTGTCTGGGACTCTGGCAAGAGCAGCGCAAAGCACAAAAGCACATGCCAAATACTCAGACCTTAGTCAATGAATCATTTCAAAAAGACGAGGCAGTAATGCAGAAAACACACAAATCACCAAACATTCAATGAGTTTGCTCAGTTTAGGCTCAAAACTCAATTGTGACTATTTAGCTGCATTTTAAAAATTATTTATTTATATGTATGTGGGCATGTTTATGCTACACTGAACATGTCAAGTGGCCAAAGGACAACGTTGGGGCATTGCTTCCTTCCTTCCACCATGTGGGTCTGGGAGACTGAACTCAGGTTGCCAGGGTTGATAACAAGTACCCTTACCTGCTGAGCCTTCTCTCCGGCCACTTAGCTACATTTTAACTAACACCCAATCCTGACTGCTTATGACTGCAGTGTTTCCTCTGTGTCAGTAAGGGACAGGCATACAATGAGCTGACTTACTTATTCTGCTGGCAAGTCCTTCCACTGAATAAAAGTCAGTTTGTTTGCTTTTGGGAGGGGGAGGGGTATTGGTAGAAACAAAAGGTGGAACTCAATTATAACCTATACTGAAACTGCGTACTACTTTCACAATGTGCAACTACAAATATTAATATAGTTATAAGATGATAATATAGCTCATTTCTTCTGTAAAATACTGTATGTATATATAATTACTCAAAAGTGTGTCATTTTATTGCCACAGGGCAAAGTCAAGATCTCCTCCTCCTGCAATTACCATTACTGCCTTACAGGCATCATTTCACTGGGAGGGGAGATCACAGGAGTGAAAGATATTGATGGTCTGAGTCATTCAAACACTTCTTGAATCATGTGAGAATCTAGTATAAAATTAGTCATTCCTGTAACTGAACCAAAAGTCTCAGATAAATTGATTGACTTTCAAACAACCAGTTAGGTATCTGGCTTCCAAATAAAAAGCACTCAATGCTTTCCAGTCTTCCTTTAAAAGTTCTACATACTTAGCATACATTAGTGGAACAGTTTGCTTTTATTCTGCTTAGTAAGAAGATTCAGTATTTTAATTCCTAATTTGTGGCCAGCTGGATAAAAAAGCTATGGAACCTGGCTCATACTAGAAATCTACAAAGAATTGGCTCATTTGTCCTCAGAATACTCTTTGAACAAATATTTATTGAGTCTCAATTGAATGTTAGGCATTATGCTAAGCACTGATGCAGTTATGGATGCTGGCCTACATTTATGACACACCACCAACCTAACTGGTCATACACAGGGTACGTTAATATAAGCCAACACTGTCCCCACCTATATGTAGCAAAACGACTTGGTGAAAATATTATTAAAAGGTTGTCAACAGAGAATCACTATGCTTTCACTGTAGATACCCTTATTACATGTACATATGGGAGATATGCTATACTTTTATGTTTCCCTATACCCCTTCCATTCTTAAGAAATATCCCTACCTGTTTTCAATGATGGCCAGCACAGATCTTTTGTTCCTTTTATCTCATGCCACCTTCTTCTGTACTGTGTAATTTATGCTAACTTCTACTGGACCAAATTAGTTGTAGTTTGATATGTTTTCTAACATTAGTTAGCAAGAGTCTGACTTCTAACTAAACACTGGAGAGAAAATATTTCCTTGTGGTTCATTATGACACACCAAGTGGACTTTACAGTCTGCCAAGGTGTTGTAACACCACCACTGAGCAATTCCAATCAGACATGGTATACCTTTCTTCCTTCATGGCTCTTAGATAAAAACTGAGAAAGAGTAAGGCCAAATATGTATATATGCTATTGATCTGGTTTTAATGATCAGTCGTGTTAGAATACACCCAAAAGATGGCAGCCAAATAAGGCAGCTTGTCACCTTCAGGCATCTGCTACATATATGCACTCATGATGCTGAAAAATCACCCAAGTACGTTGCTCATGGCACTATGCCCACTCTAATACTGGGGCCAACAGGATTCTCATTTCCCTGAGAGAACAAATGAAAATGCTGATCTCACCATCTAGAATTTGTTTGCTTTGTTTTGGAGGAATTCTTTTTGACAATATTTAAAGAAACATATGGTTTAGTTATTCATGTACTCATCCAGTCAGTAATTTACTGATTTATTGAATATCTGTTGCATCACACCCTGTACTACGCATTGGAAGATTTATTATGAATTAACAAATTAACTACTCCCTACTACGATCATGGGGTTTGGGATCTAGTAGGAGAAACTGGTATTCTTTAACTAGTTGGAAGAGTTATGACACTATGGTAAGCACTTGGAAGAAAGCTTATCAGATGTTAGGGGAACATCTAATGAAGTAAATATTGAGAATACCATTTTAGACAATATTTATAAGTAAGTGCTCAGTCTAACAAAGTCTAAGGTAGGGTGTGATGAGGACTATGGCTATTGCTAATGAACACCTGCATTTTTAACTCCAAGTGGCTCAAAGCCTCAAGTTTAAAAAACATCTTTATCTCAATTTCACAGACACAAGGAGTAGATAGCTCATAGTAGTTAAACATCTTGCACAAGGTCAAAGTGGGGCAGTGACAGAAAGAACCAACTCATTCAAGTCTCCCTTTCACACCAACACTGTGGAAACATGAAGGACTCCAGGCAAATATCCAAACCACTGCGGTCATGTGTGAGTTCTCACAAGAAGACACTCTGACCTGGAACTGTCTTTGCCATCCACCATGCCTCTATCACCCAGGGATTGAACCAATGCCTTATCAGTTGCCATGGTATGTCACTTAAGGACAGTGAAGCAGTACAAGGATGCTGGTTAATACTAATATAACTTATGTCCTATTAGTTAAAAACAAAGTATCGTCAACTGAAGTTATCTTAGTTCTAGCACCTCATGAGATTAGGTAAGGTGGAATTCTGTTGATACTGGAAACCAGAGAGTAACAGATATTGTTTCTCCTAGAGCCAGAGTGGACAGGCAGGGGGGAATGAACCAGTTTTACAACTCTTCTCCTCTGTCATAATTGAAGACCAGTTTACACCCCCACCCTACCCTACTTTATGGTAATTCTGGTTCTACTGGTTGGACTGTTTCAGAACCCAAGCAAAGAATGATTGTCCAAGGACCCAACAATACCTCTACTGACTTGGAAGTTCAAGTAGAAGCCTAGTAATTCTGAGTCCCTCGTGGCACAGACAGAAAAAGGCTAAACAATTTTTTGAGGCAGTGAGCTGTGACTGTCAAAGGTAATCAGGATTGCTATGTGGAGTAAGAAAGGACAGTGTGATTCTGGTGGATCTCTTAGTGTTGCCATATCAAATGGTAAAGATAATGGATGACAGAAGCCACTACATACAGGCAGAGCAACCAGGATCTTAGGGCTTTATGTGTGGAAACAAAGTATCAGCAGCTGAGACTGCACAGGCCAAAAGAACATGGACTGAGCACTAGAGAGAAGTATAACCTAGGATCAAGGGCAAAGCTGGGGGGGGCGGGGGGGCAAGGGGGTACTATTTTCCCAATAAGCTAGCCTCAAACTTGTGTTAGTCTTGCCTCAGCATCCGGGACACTGGGATTCTAGGCAAATGCCACCAAGGCCAACTCTATTTCTATTTCCGTGTATGTGTGTGTGTGTGTGTGTGTGTGTGTGTTACATTTTCTCACTCTCCTTTTTCCTAATAGTTTATAAAGTAAGTTGATAATTTAGCAGTTACTGGATACTCAGGGAATGTAAACAAAGGAAGCTCAGCCAAGAAATTCAATGTGGAACTGGAAACAGTAGTTGTCATTTTTATCTCTCTCTCCCCTTGTTGAGGAAAGAACAGAACAGACAGACTTTTTGTGAAAGAAAGCCGACATGTGTTAAGAGGACGCATTTTGCTGCTGCTGCTGTTTCTACAAATTTAAGCCTCAAAGAAAAATGCAGATGCCCAGAGAGTGAGCAGCAGAATTCATCCGTCTAGACATATTCCTAAACATATTTAGGTTTGATAAGTTTCTTATCTTGGTAGTGATAATTCACTTGGGAACACTACAAATTTTTTGTAGCAAAAATACCGGTTACCCTGGGCCTTGCATGTGGTACTTCAATTATTGAGGAAGAAAAACAGCTGTGGTGGTTTGAATAAAAATGTCCCCCATAGATCCCCAGGGAGTAACACTATTAGGAGTTGTTGGAATAGGTATGTTGCTGGAGGAGTGTGTCACCTTTCCTGCTGTATGCAGACCCAGATGTAGAACTCTCAGCTACCTCTCCAGCACCATGTCTGCTTGTAGGCTGCCACATTTCCTGTCATGATAATGGACTAAACCTCTGAAACTGTAAGCCAGCCCCAATTAAATGTTTCCCTTTATAAGAGTTGCCATGGTTGTGGTGTCTCTTTGCAGGAAGAAAACCCTAACTAAGGGAGAAGTTGGTACCAGGTACTAAAGTATTGCTGTGATAGGCCTGGCCATGCTTTTGTTTGGAGAAATGTAGACTTTGGTACTTTGGATTAGAAAAGTAGATGAATGCTTTAAATGGGGCTTAATGGGCCATTCTAGTAAGAACATGAAGACAGTGGTGCTGACAGTGATTTGAACTGTGGCCTAGAGACTATTCTGGTGATTTTTTTTTTTTTTTTGGTTTTTTCGAGACAGGGTTTCTCTGTGTAGCCCGGCTGTCCTGGAGCTCACTCTGTAGACCAGGCTGGCCTCGAACTCAGAAATCCGTGTAGCTGCTTTCTACTCTTGTCTAAAAAGTCTGCCTGAGGCTAAATTGAAGAGTTTTGGATTAATTGCTTTGGCAGAGAAAATCTCAAAACAGCCTAGTATTGACTCTGTCGAGTAGTTACTAGTATTCACTCTACAATGAAAGGGAACAAGAAGAACAAGAAAAAATACAAAATGTACATCTTGAGGAGAAAGGGGGCACCAGGAAATGGAATGAAGCTAAGCTCTGTGTTCAAGGAGATTAACTAATAAAGAAAATTCTGATGTTAAATGAAAGACAGTGGGCAAGATCCCACCTAGCTAAGCTCCAACTTTAAAGAAAAGTTTAGTCCCAGTTGTGGTGGTACATGCCTTTAATACCAGAACTAAGGAGGCAGAGGCAGGGGTTCTCTAAGTCTGAGGCCAGCATGGTCTACAGAGCAAGTTTCAGGACAGCCAAGCTTAGGTAATGAAGGAAACCACTGAAAAAAGAAAGTGGATGAAGATGTATTTGAACAAGGGAGTCATATTCCAGTTCCAGCAAGCAGAAGAACTTGGTAGCTTCAGCCACATGGTTCTAGTTTTAGACTTTTATTTTATTTTTTTAAATCTGTACTGTACTGAGATACAAAGGCACTTCATAGTCACTGTCCCATTTAATCCCTTCAAAAAAACAGAAGGAAAAGTAAGCACTAGACCAACACCTAGTTCAGGACAAGAAGCCAAGACTAAGGGGTAGTCTAAGTGCAAATACCCAAAGAGCTCAGTGTTGGTGGTGGTGGGTCCTCATTTTGGAAGATATGCTAAATCACTAAAGTTAAAACTTAACTTCTACTGTGGACTTTACCAACTATGACCCAAGAGCCACAGCTGCTCAAGATATGTTAAAGATACAATGGAGAGACTAAGCCTCTGGCCTGGTGGAGTTTACACTCTGGTTAATGGAAAAATAATACAACAAACAAGGTGGGAACAATAAGCTCTTTTGTGATGGATGGCTAGAGATGGCTTCAAAATAATGTTCAACAGGGACTTAAAGAAATTAGGGTGGTGAGCCTGGAGTCTTGGCAGTTATAGAAACAGACAGGAAATAAGTCAGAGTGCAGGATACTAGGGTGCCGAGGAGTGAGCAGATCTGCTTCTCACTCTGGTTATCAGGATGGTTTTCAGAAAGCTTGCAGAAGCCGGCCACTTAGTAGGCTGCAACAGCTGTCTAAGCAGGTGATGAAGGCACGATTTAGGCTGACAACAGTGAGAGGTGGTCAGATCCTAGTTATGCATTTGAGAAGGTAGAAATAACCATTTGCTGAGGAAAGATCAAATTATTTTGTTGATGCTTAGATATGGGCTGAGAGACTGAACAACTCTGGTACTTTGCTTGATTAAGCTGATGTGAGAGTCTGAGAAATAATAACCTGGAAAATATTTAAATTTAGCTCTGGAAAATTATATGCCCTATGATGTGGAAATGAAAAGAACAGAGCTACACATCCAAGAAGTGGTTTTGGAGAAAGCAGTAGGCTTCCCCTACAAATGATGAAACAGGGTTAGGAAAGCAGACAAGGAAATCCTTTCGTCCAGAGAAATCAGATGACCTCAGGGAGGTCTGCCAAAAAAGACTGAATTCAACAGGAAGGGTGACAAAGAACAATCTAAAAGAAAGAACACTCCAACAGGCACTTGCTGGAGTGAGTTCATCTCAAGAACTGGCCTAAAGGGACAGCAAATGTGATCACATAGGTAAGCAACAGAAGCCACACAAAGGAGTTTGAAATGAAGCCTAGGAAATAAGGAATAAGGGAAGACAGGAATTCGTGGGCAAGGCAGGCAGGCAAATTTTCAAATGTCCAAAGAGCTCTTGGGTTGCTAGAGAAAACAAGCTTACCCTGGGAGCCTTTGACTGTGAAAGCAGGGGCAGAGGTGGGTGAACTAGCTTAAGGAGGTGGAAAGTAAGATATGACGATCTAAAAGGAGTAAGGCGGCCAGATTTCTGATATGAGAAATACTTACTGATTAGAAGGTACTACTTACTGAAAGCTACTCAACTTCCCCCAAACAAGGGGAATTTCAAAATCTAGAATGTTGACAATATGAAGCCTATAGCTTCATAAAATAGAAAATGTAAACTATGTATTAGTGGCGTCATATACATGGTTCTCATACAAGAAATCTGGAGTAGAGATTGGGATGGGGGGCTTGGCAGCATAAAGATACAAATGTCAGTTATGAGCAAGACACCATCTTCAGGAAATGTGCACAGTGTCAAATATAATACTAAGAATTGGTGGGTCTGGAGAGATGCAATAGAAGTGGGTTTGAGGGGCTGGAGACATCGCTCAGCAGTTAAGAACACTGGCTTCCAGCGCACCTTACAGAGAGCCCAGGTTCAGTTCCCAGCACCCACATGGCAGCTCACAACTGTCTGTAACTCCAGTTCAGGAGATCTGACACCCTCACACCAAAGCACATAAAATTTTA
This sequence comes from Mastomys natalensis, assembly GCA_021653895.1. Taxonomy (NCBI): domain Eukaryota; kingdom Metazoa; phylum Chordata; class Mammalia; order Rodentia; family Muridae; genus Mastomys; species Mastomys natalensis. The sequence continues at coordinate 107,025 of JAJTUV010000990.1, read as the reverse complement.
GGAAGGAAGGAAGGGAAGGAGGGAGGGAGGGAGGGAGGAGGGAAAGAAGGAAGGAAGGAGTGAGGGGCCAGAAGCCAGCCAACAAAATCAGGTTTGTGATATAAAAGTTAAAGGAATGGAATGTAGGGAAATAACAGCAATCAACACAGACAGGTCACATAAAGGGACATCAGACCAAAACTTCTGCATGTGTCACTAGGTGTGTTACCCTGGGAAACCAAGGTAACTGTCAGCCTTGGGCTTCTCATCTGCACTAGAAAGCATGTTCTTCTGTCTGCTGTACTCTGAGGTGAGATTACATGCTGAAGTGTATGTAGTCCTCCATGAGGCCATTTAGACATAGAAGGCACCACAAAACGCTGTCATGTTAGTATCCCATCCCTTATTTATATGTGACAAAGAAGCCTAACTAACAAGGATAACTAAGGTGGACATCACAGCATGACAAGGAAATGCTGTTGCCAAATTCTGGACATTTGTGACTTTTGCAGGTGTTTGCTGATATTCTACCCTTTACCTCTGGAAGGTGTTGTGGTAACAAAGGCAGAATGCTGACACATGATCAGACTTGTGTCCTTAGAAAAGGAACCAGAGCTCTTAGGAACCAGATTGGCCCTTCTACCTTATGAATACCGGACACTGACATGCTGGTGTCCTAAGCTTAACTTCCCAGCCTCAGTACCACTCATGGCAGTTTGTTAGAGCACCTCAAAAGAACTGAGACAAACATCCACTGAATATGGCAGGAACTTTGAAGGGACCAGTCCCTTCCCTCTTCTCCTTCCTCCCATCCTGTAAGTGCAGCCTAAACTCCAGAAACTCTCGTGCACCTGTCAAGGGGACTTACTTAAGCATACCTCAGTGTTTACAGAGAACTGTACTGTTGCCACTATTTTCTACTCACCATGAATTTGTGATGCAGGGATTTTAAGAGGCAGCTTTAAACCTACAAGCTATTCAAACAAAACATGCTGCACACAAGTTAGACTCATCAATCAGTGATTTCGAAAGTTCTTCTAAGTCTTTTAAAATGATAAGCCGGGTACTGCTTATCAAATGAAATATTCTAACTACATGACTAAAGAGACCTTTGAACAACCAAACTGACTTCCAGCTTAGTTTCAGCAGATACTTCCTAGGTGGCACACAGCACACACATTTCTTTCAAGGACTAAAGTCCCTCTGTCCTTCCTTGTTCTCAGATCCTCAAGGATACCAAAATGTGCTAAAAAAAATGTCCTCTGGTGCTTCCATTTCTATTGTAGAAAACACCATATTTCCTCAAATAAAATTTAAGACTATGTCTCTGCTGCAGTTTGAATGTGAAATGTTGCTCACATTGTGTGAACACTTGGTCCCCAGTTAGTGGGACTGTTTGGAAACAGAGCCTTGGGGAAGTGGGTCACTGAGGGCAGGCCTTGGCCTTAGTAGCCTGGCCTCACTTCCTGTCTGTTCTTTGCCTCCTGACTGCAGATGCACGTGCCAGCTTCCTGCCTCACAGTTTTGCTGCCATGCTTCCTTGCCACGATAGACCGAATCCCTTCTTAAACTGTGACCCAAAAGGAACCCTTCCTCCCTTAAGCTGCTTCTTATGAGGCATGGTCACAATAAGGAGAAAAACAACTGGTATAATTCCTGAAAAGGAAATAAAATTATTACACTCTTTTCATTACCTAGTCTTTCCTATCTTTTTAGCATAATTTCCTTTAGAGCACTACTGTCTTAAGATGGACTCTATCATAGTCAGGGTTTCTACTGCTTCAACAAAACATCAGACCAAAAACCAAGTTGTGAAGGGAAAGGTTTATTTGGCTTATAGTTCCACATTGCTATTTATTATTGAAGGAAGTCAGAACAGGGCAGGAACCTGGAAGCAGAAGCTGATGCCGAGGACATAGAGCAGTGCTGCTTACTGGACTGTTCAGCCTGCTTTCTCATAAAAGGAACCGTTCCAGGAATGGTACCATCCACAATTCGCTGGGCCCTCTCCAATCAATTATTAATTAAGCAAATACCTTACAGCCATTTTCACATTTGAGGGTCCCTCCTTTCAGATATCTCTGGTGTGTGTGTTGATATGAGATTAGCCAGTACAACTTCCTAACTTTTTCCATTATAATCTCAGCACACATGGAGCATGTTTCCTTCCATTCATCTATACTATATCACATTGAATGACTATGAAAGACCTCAACTTGCACATATTTAGATAAGCTGCTCTTGTCTCCGTAACTCAGCAGTGGCTGGTGATACTGACATTGATGTTGTGGTGAAGAACACATGTTTATTGGAATCTACAAATAAAGCACCAAGGACATGGAGAAAGAAGTCTCATATTCATCAGGAGCACACCTGCAATCCCAGCACCCAGTGCACTGAGGCAAAAGCCTATAGAGGGAGCCCCAGGCCAGTCTGGCTACAGAAGAAAATCCCAACCCAAAAACAAAACAAAAAACTAAACAAATAAATAAGCATGCTCCAGTCTGTGTCTGAGAGTGCATAAAGGAGCATGAGGTGAGCGATGTGACTGTGTACATGGAGGAATGTGGGGTGGGAGAGCTCAAAGTGTGAAAGATATCTGAGTGTACATAGGGAATATGGGAGCCATGGGGGGAAAAGACGTCAGGATGTATGCATAGGCGCATGGAGTAAGAGATGTCAGAGTACACACCAGGGCATGGGATGAACTATGTAAGACTGTGCACGGAAGGGCAGGAGGTAGTGGGTCTAGGGATATACATTTTTGTGCTCTACCTACTGAGGAAGCAGAAACTTGGAAGAAGAAAGGACCAGTGCTGAATCTCAAGAAAGCTATTCTTTCTGAGTATTGTCACTGGAGGCCCAGTCCGGGGAGTACTTGTGGAATCATCTTCCTTGTCTCCCTTGGATCTCAGCCACAGCCCCACAGGTCAGGAGGTTTCTAACCAGATGAACTAACACCACTTCTATTATGTCCTAAAAGAAAAGGAAAAGCTGTTTTGCCTCTTCCTATTGTTGTTAAGGTGAACCTACTTAGTAGACAAGAATAACTAAAAAAAAAACCAAGGACGCTTATCTATCAGGTAATGTAACCTTTTTCCTTGAATCTATAAATTATCATCTACAGTGACACACAATTTCTAATCGTTAAGTCTGATTCCAATCTGGCCTGTATCTCATGCCTCACACAGTGCAGGGTGAGGGCAATGTAAAAGACTGGACCTTTCCTCAGCTTTCATGCCTCACATGGCAACAGTGCAACAGGACGAAGGACTAGTGCTCCAGGAGTTCCCTGCTGTTCCTTGTCCTTTGAGTGCTCCATAGTAGCTCTGATGATGCCTTCTACATAATGAACACAGCTTTCTTACAATTAAAACTGCTTCCCACTAGCAGATCTATCAAATTGCTCTTAGCTTTCTAAGCCTCACTGTCAGGGATACAGTAACAGCTGTGCTGTGGGCAAATTAAAACAATAAAGCAAAGCCCTCCACTAGGTGCTTCCCTACCTGTGGAGTTCCTTTCAGAATAATGCACACACTCAGTTTCTCATTACTTACAGGAGTTACATAACACCACTGAAGTAAACACCCGAGAGCTGGGAAGTTGAGACTACAGAGTGGCCACAAAAGCAGAAAATAAGATATTACAGGTTGAGCATCCCTATTCTGGAAATTCAGTTTCCAAATGCTTCAAAATCTGAATCTTTTGGGCAACAACATGATGCCAAGTAGGAAACTCCAAAACCAACTTTATACAGTAGTCCAAAGTCAAAATGCAGGCACAACAGAAATTTTATTAAAATAATGTATGATATCTTTGTATAAGGTCTACATGAAACAAATGAATCTGTGTCCAGACCTAGGGCCTACTCCTGAAATGCCTCACTATGTAAGCAAACAATTCAACTCTAAAACATTCTGAAGTCTGAAATAGTTCTCCCACGTGTTTCAGACAAGAGTACTCAGAATGTATATCCTAATGCACTGTAAGAACACCTTGTTATATCCCTTCATTTCCAGACTTGTGGTGGTACGTACAAACATTTGTGTGCTCACGCACATATGTGTGTGTGTGCATACACTCACACCACAGGAACACATATCCCAGCACTCAGAAGGCAGAAGCAGACAGATCTCTATGAGTTCATGGCCTACCTGACTGACCTACATAGCAATTTCTTGGCCAGCCAAGGATTCGTGGTTACCATTATCATGATGATCCTCGTCCTCATTTTCCAGCGTCCTCTAGCTATAACCTATTTGCCCCTGATTATTTTACTCTGGAAGTGGTTTAAGACAGTGGCTAAATAAAATAAAAATAAAAAAAAAAAATTTTAAAAAGCTACCTGATATTGTAACAGTTCCCAAATCAGCTTTTTTATTTCTGTTTTCTCTTTTTAAATTTCATTTCACAAAATCCTTAGGTTCAGAGGTTAAAAGAGACAATTACTATCTTCTCAGTGTCTATCGCTAAAGTCCATGACCCTCATTTAATTCTTGAAGCCATCTCATGACGTGCCATTATCCTGACAAATAAAGAAAAGCAAACTGTTTGTGAGGACAGATCACTAGTTGAATGTCACATGATCAGGCAGTGGAGAAGCAGCAGTAATGCTTGTCCTCCAGGCTTCAACTCAGTGTTCATTCCCCAGTCACCAACTCTCCACACGCTCCACACAGCCTCACACACAGTCACTGCCACCGTCTTCCATGAACAGACTCTGTCCCTATTGCTTGCTTCACAATCAGGGACAAGCCTCCAAGCTGACGTGACAAAGAGGAGGTGATTTCTCACGAAGCAGGGGCTAGCTCCACGACAGGGGGCATTCTTAGTATGTGTGAGGCTCTGGGCTCCATCCCCAGTACCAAAGGGAAAAGCACATTCAGCCTCCCTAACAAAAGCCGACACTCTATAGCACACACTGGAGGGACGTCGCCAGGCTCCCCCTTGTGATGAAAAGAACCGAATGTTTTCATACACTCAAGCTTATATAAAGCATTCTGCAGACCATTCCACCTGGGTATCCATCCCATGTGCAGTCACCAAAGGTAGATGCTGACGTGGGTGTCAGGAGGTGCATGCTGACAGGAGCCTAACATAACTGTCTCCTTAGAGGTCTGCAAGAGTCTGACATATTCAGAGGCGGATGCTCACAGCTAACCATTAAACTGATCATGGGGTCCCCAACAGAGAAGATAAGTGAAGACTGAAGGAGTAGAAAGGATACGAGACCCCATGAGGAGAGCAACAATACCAACCAACAGAGCCCCCAGGGTCTAAACCACCAGCCTGGGAGCGCTTAGGGAGGGACCCATGGCTCCAGCTATATATGCAAGGGAGCTATATATAAGTGGGAGAAGAGATTCTTGGTCCCATGAAGGCTGGACATCTTGGGGGGTGGTTTCGAGGGTGGGGCAGGAGGAGGGGGGAAGGGATAGAGGAGTTCCTGGGAGGGAGGGGGGAAAGGGGGTAAGGGAAAAACACCTGAAATGTAAATAAAAGTTCCATGAAAAATAAATAAATTAAAAAAAAAAAAAGCATTCACAAAGTAGAGAAAGTTGGCCTCAGATTTATATGACTTTAAATCCCTAAAATTCCCTTATATTCACAAGACTATTTCAAAAGAGAACAGAAGTGGTTTTAGAAGAGTTACTTATAAATGTTTTATTTTAGTATAAAAGTTGCACATATATAACAATATCTTTTTCCTCAAACAGATAGCACTAATGGGATCCCTCTTTTACAGATGACAAATCAGATAGAGGGTCACTTTGTGTAGATTGAATTTCTTCAACCTTTACTTTTGAGAGCTTTAGGCAAGATTCTGGTTTTTTTGTTTGTTTGTTTTTGTTTTTCGAGACAGGGCTTCTCTGTGTAGCCCGGGCTGTCCTGGAACTCACTCTGTAGACCAGGCTGGCCTCGAACTCAGAAATCGGCCTGCCTCTGCATCCCAAGTGCTGGGATTAAAGGCGTGTGCCACGCCACCCGGCTTTGTTTGTTTGTTCGTTTGTTTGTTTTGTTTTTTAGGCAAGATTCTAAACACACTTTAATCTAAAATAAAATATTTTCTCTTAGCTGATAGCTACATCCTATATGAATTTAACAAATGACACCTATCTTGAATACAGAAAAATCATTAAAAAGCCTTGACTTGTCTGCAGGAAGAAAAGTGAAGCTTTAGTGCAAACCCCTTAAGAGCAGCAAGGGACTTGGGTAAGTTCATTAATCTTGCCAAGGTGCAGAGCCAATAGTGCCCACTGTGTCTAATGGCCTAAGGTTACCAAGCTCACTAATAAGGTTGGAGAGCCAAAAGGGTAAAGAAATCTTTGGGTTTACTTTGGGTAAAGAAATCTGGTTTCAGACTCTTACTCATAAGGGCAGGGGACTGAAGTTTGAGCTGGTGTTTACAAATCTGTCCTAAGCAAGCCGTGGGTACACAGTAAGTAATCATGGAAAGCCAAAGAGAAATAACTTTTGTATCTCTCACCTGGATCTCAGCTAAATTCTCCAAATCACTACACAAACTGATACCCATACAACCAATGGGCTTTTTCAATGCTTAATAGAAAGTAGACCGAAATAAACTACTTATGCTTAAATGTTCCTTAAGAGACTAGTCTGGAAACTCAGCTATTGAATTTATTTCTGTGAGAAATTGTGATCCATGATTCCATTTAAAAAATCCAAACAGTAGGACATAGCTTTCTCTTCCGAACTCCAAGAGCTCAGAAACTTGCTCTGTCTCCTCTGGGAAAGACTCAGAAAGGCTCTTAGACTCTTCAGCTCTGGGCTGTTCCCATATACACGATTACATGGGTGGACTGTTAGTCTCTAGCAGCTACACAATCAATCACCCTTCACTTGCAGGGCTGGGAGGATGGGATGGGGTTGGGTCAAAACAGACCTGTGTCTATACTTGTTGCTTTATGTACAACTGCTCATGAGCTATATAGGACAGATACTACTAATGTCCCATGTTAGAAACGAGAAGACCAAAGTGCAAAAGTTTCAAGACTGGCCCAAAGTTACAGCCTGGAAGGGCTAGGATACGAAACCAGATTTTTATTTCTCAGCCTAATCTCCCTTATCAGTCAGATAGCAACTAGTGGAAAAAAACAAGCAAGGGACAGAAAGGTGACTGATTGTGGCTTATTCAATTTATTTTTAGACTAATTATATATGGCTTTTTGAATTTTCACCAACTCTATTCTTTATTGTTGCACAATGAGTTAGCCACTAAAACCATCTGATCAGAGAGTATAAATTGTTTTAACTTAATCACTGTTTCTCCTTGTCACGCAGAGATTGTTCACTTCAAAAGTTTCACCATCCTGTGAATCAGCGACTAGCAAGCTGATCTGCACTGGATACTTTTTAACTGTTAGATGAGATTGTCCTAAAACTTCTCCTGGTAGGCAAGTGGGCAGAAATAAACTTTACCAAAAGACAACAGCACCGAAGGCAAAAGGTAAATGTGGTCTTATACATTCCTTCCTTTCAGCTTAAGCTGTGAGGCAGGAAAACAAATAAGGAAAGTGATCTGCTGCCATTTATTCTGGCTTAGGTGGCTTAGAGGAGAAAGCTCACTAACTTAAATCACGTGGTAGATAATTTTTTTAGGAGAAAAAAGTTAAGGACCGGAGCCACAGCTTGCCTAGCTAGCACACGATGCTCTGTGCTTACAAACAGAAATAAGGGGAAACAGAGGTGGAGTAAAAGCTAGCCCACCAGAACAGCCAGGCACACTTTCACCTCTAAGGACTTTCACACGTTATCTCATTCTAAAAATCAAGATACCACTATCAGATAGGTGAGGGCAGCTATTGCGTAGCCGAGTTTGCAAATGAGCATAAAGTCTAAGAAACTTGCTGAAGGTCACACATTACACTGATCATTAAGACTGAAATCTATTACTACCATAACAGCACTGTGTATGACACGATTCGATGGAAAGGAAAGCACTTTAATCTCATGGTCTGACTGAGTAATTTCACTATTGTTAAAAAAAACACAATATAATATATAAACATGTTCTAATTTCATCATGTCATATTATATGCTACCATATTATTTATAGGTGTTCTAAGTAGTACCTCAAGAGTTTCTGCCAAGAAAGAAATGAACAGATGATGTTTTTGGCATTTTTAAAAAACATGGCTTAATTAAACCTTATATGTCAAATTCATTTCTGATTTTGTAAGAGGGGATTCTTTGAGCACACCTAGGAGTCAGTCCAGTCCGAGGTCCCATTTAGGATTTTAGGAGACACTTTAGGTTTTTGTTTCCCATCAAGGGCTAACTAAATTTAACCTTAGGGTGATCAGAGGTAGCCCACTGGGTCAACAGGGTTTGTGTCTCAGTATCAACAGCATTCCAAGAACCGCAAGAGGTTGAGGTGTCTGAAAGGCAGGCTCGAGAGCATGTGAGATTTTACAGGGGCCAGCTGAGAGGAAGGTAAAAAGCAAGTGTGTCCAGATGTCTGAGAATTATTTGTGTGTGCAGCCACATTCAACTATTTCTGGTTATTGTTTCCAATTACAAGAACAAGGACCAGGCCTTCCTAACAAGCACTTTCTTGTCAAATATAATTAAATGATTATTTTAAGATGAAAAGAAAGGAGGAAAGAAATAATTTTTAAAACCATTTATAAGTGACACAAAGATATGAAATACAAAAATATCTAGTGCTTAAATTATCAGGTTGGTCATGAAACAAAAGAAAAAAGTACTACTTTAGCCAGAAGCTCAATGTTTTGAGGGCAAAACAGAGAGCCGCCTCTCTAGATTTGAGTGAGTTTGCGGAGTACTGGTTCCACTTCCCAAAGTAAGTTTTGCAGTACCACAGTAACTCACTAGAGCCTGGGAATGTAACACCCTATACGCTTTCTATTATTCTCTTGCTTGTAAATGCTTACAGAGATTCTATCTGAAATGATGAACTGACATATGATACATAAGTTAATATTCATATAAATAATAAATAAGTACATAAATCCTGCATATTTTTGGCTAATACAATACCACTACCAAAAAGCTGTTGATACAATTTTTCAAAAGGGTATCATAAACAAAGTAAGATTTAAAGATATAACATTCTGTTTATTCAATAAACAGAACGATTTAATAATTCTGTATACACAGAAAAACACACTTAGGGTTTCATTTCTGGTACTCATATAAAATATCTAAGAAAATATCACACATTATTCTTAGACTAGAAATCACGTTCACCTAATGATCTGGTGCTTATCTTAGAACAACCCCACACCCTATACTAGCTGACCCTGGCTTCTACAGATAAACAGACGTACAGTTACTGTCAGGTGACTTCAGCTTCAACTGCCAGAGGCCATACTGCTCCCGGCCTCTGCTCCAGCCCAGGCCCTGGTTCCTACACAATCCTTCCAGGTACCAACACTGACAAGAGCACCACGCTCTGCCCCAGCCAGCTCTCCACTCTAGTTTCTGAAGACATCCCTTCCACAGACAGGCAAGAGAACGCAGTTTCCCACTGCCCACTCCAGTCTCCATAGGTGAGGTAAAATTCCCTTCAGCATGCTGTCTGACTCTAGCCAAGGGAGATGGTGACTCTCTTTTTTTTTTTTTTTTTTTTGAGGAAGTTCCTACACAACCTGATGACACTGTGACAGAGTGTTTAGGTGGTTTCAGAATGTCACTTCTCATCCTTCCCAGATGACCTGCACTACTCTCCCCATACCCAGTAGAAACTGAGGCTCAAGGTCTAAAAATGTATACAAGCAGAATTTACTAAGTCTGTCCTTACTCCAGACTTCAAACTAAATCACTGTTAAAATTATTTTGTACCTCTCTTGTGGACAAATCAATAGGCTTTTGTATCTGAACTAGTTGAAGGCTTTTATATCTGAACTAGGTGATGTACGTTATGATTGTTAACTGAATAACTTAAATTATGAGGTCAATAAAGAATTGCTTTCAACTCCTCAGGACAGTATGTATTCATCTTACAGGGAACCTAAACATTTGGTGACTTCCTCTCCAGGTCAATCAGGCTTGCCTGCCTTTCTCTGTTACCCACTCACCACCACTGCCAGATGGTAAGAAAAAGCCCGAATCTCAAGCTTAGTTCTTGCCAATTATAGAGAAAAGATGATTCTGGAAGTAGATTAAAGTGGTTCCTCTTGCTATAGGGAGGTCCAGGTGTGTCCGTCCAGTCTGTGGTCCACAGGCTGCATGTACCCCATGATAGCTATGAATTTAACCTAAAACAAATTTGTAAACTTAGTTAAAACAGGAGATTCTTTGATGTGGATTTTTTTTCTGTAATTTGATCATAGAGGTCTCAAATGTGAACTTTATAAATGATAAAATTGTGCCACAAAAACACAAAGTTAGCTATGTCAGACAGATGACATCCAAGGTGAAGACAACAGATACTGCTATATTAAAGAGTAGTTCTGCCACGTCAATAACTCATGTTGTTATAGGTGGGGTTCCTATTGCTACCAAGACTAAGGTTTTCAATCATCAGACCTATACCCCAGTGCTTAACTGGAGTGTGTGGTAACCCTGGTTGTTCATAGATCTTTTCCCATGCCCTGCCTGCCAATTTGATAATCTCTATATTAGATTCATTGTTGTCACAATGACCAAATTCTTGAACAGAAGTGAAGGGTAAATGCTGTATTCTGGCCCTTAGTTCAGGGGATACAGTCCACCATGGTGGGGAAGGTGAGGTAGTCGAGTGGAGAGTGACCCCTAGCTGTGGCAGAGGAACATGAGGATGCTGGTTATATCCCAACCTCCTCTGGTGATCTACACTCGACAGGCAGGCCTCACCTCTTAATCTGTACAATCTCCCCAAAAAGCACTGCCATGGAGGCTTAAGGATCTAAACCCATGGGCCTTTGAGGTTACCTTCCACATTCCACCCCACACTCTTAGTGAAAGCTACCTCTGGACTACTCTATAACTCCCCTACTTTCCTGTCCACTGTCATTTTCCCTTCTTTCCATTCTCCCCACCATAAATCACAGAGGGGTCCTGACTGTTTCCAGCAGACTCTGATAGCCACACAGTCTGGGTGTCTCTAAAAGCTTCTTCATTCCTCCTTCTTCACTGGTGGAATAGCGTACCATTTTCCCCCAAAGCCTGGCCCTTTCCCTTCACTTCACAGAATAATCACTAAGGGCCACCTCCTGTGTAAATTTCTAGTTAGCTCAGTTTAGGACATTTCTAAATATCCTTTTCCTTTGGAGAATTACATTGCATAAAAGCACATTAAAGGCTTTGGAGTATTTAAAGAAATTCTTTTATCAAGCATTTCCCAAGCTTACTTAACCACAAAATCTGATTCTCCTTTTATACTTATTCACATCCCAATTAATTCGTATTACAGAGCAACTTTTGAAAATACTGCAATAGAGCACAAGGCCTACTAGAGTATTAAGCATTTTATAATTCTGATTAAAATTCAACACTTAATACCTAACAAAACACTAAGACGAATTTCTGTAAACTGTGAAAATGAATCACAGTATAAGAATGCTCACCTCTAGCAGTTAAATTCCCTTGATGTGGCCTGTATGTATAGGCCTAATTCCATGTATAAGACAAAAAGTCCCAAACACAAATGTAACTTGAAGATGACTACAGAGGAAGTTCTAAAGGACCAACATAGGAACCAGTAATTACAGAAAAAGATACATCCCAAGGCCAAGTAGCTGATGAGAAAATTCCCCCCTTTCCCCTTGAAATCGCTACCTCAGGGCAACGTTCCTACAGAAGAAAAAAAGTCACATATGATATGATTCATCCATAAGCTTCGAACTGAACTGTTAAGAGGAAGCATCTCACTCTGGGGAGTTCAGTGTGGGACACAGGAAGTAGGAAAGAGGGTGGGCTCCCAGGACTTGGCCATTTGGAACCAATAGCTTCTTACCTGCTCTTCTGTCATCTTACCTTGCTAGTCCACAGCCTACTTTTTTCTATGCTTAGGAATTTTTATCTTTAGGCTTTATAACCCCTTGATACTTCCTTCCTTTAGGGAGGGGCTCAGGAGGTCTAGAAGAGTGATGTACATTTGTACATTCCCTCAGCAGATAACCACGCCCACCAGGCACATCCTCTGGCCTAGAACTTCCTTTAGTTGCTGGAAAATAAGGTATTACCTTTCTAAGTGAACAACTGTGTTCCAATTTGGTTTCATTAAAATGGTAGGATTAACTATAGAGGCTGAGCATGGTGGTGAAGGCCTTTAATTCTAGCACTTGGGAACAGAATCAGGTGGATCTCTGTGAGTTCCAGGCAGTCTGGTACACATGGTGATTTCCAGGACAGCAAGTCTACATAATGAGTCCCTGGGGTGGGTGGTGGGAAGCTGTAGAGGTAGGGGGATTACTTATAGAGCCACATGTTAAAGTAGTAGATAATTAAGCTAACTTAAAAACAAACAAACAAAGTCCTAGGCTTACCAGTTGATGAAGGGTGAAGGATGAGAGGGCACAGGCACAGGGAAGTGACACATCAGAAATGGCCAAAATTCATTGCATAATGACAGGACTGAGGTGAAGTATACTTTGACCCAGCTTGTACTTTTATCATACCTGGTTTTCAACACTACATATGAAATATTTCTACTAGTCTCAACATATTAGCTATAAAAGAAAGATAACATTTCAGGTTAGCGTATCAAATAAAAAGCACAGTAAGCATAATAGGGTAGGCCGACTTGATCTGTGAGAACAACAAAAGAGCCAATGCTCTCAGGCTTTCAGTAAAAATGCTTTAAACACTGACTTAAAAACAAAAACAGCTATGTGACTGCAATCCGATTTAAATGCTTAAACGTCTTACATAATCTGCAAGCTATAAGTAGGACAAAACAGAGTTTTGTGTAAAGTGAAGAAAATACTCAGGCTCTGGATTTCCCAACCACTTGACAGTGAAGTAAACAACACAGGTGAAGCTGGATGACTCTTCTAAGGGCTAGAGTTTGCTCTAAAAGTTTATGCTCAAGTGAATCTCAAACTTCTTTTCAAAAGTTACTTCTCTCTCTCTCTCTCTCTCTCTCTCTTTTTTTTTTTTTTTTTTTTTTAGTTTTTCAAGACAGAGTTTCTCTGTGTAGCCTGGCTGATCCTGGAACTCACTCTGTAGACCAGGCTGGCCCTCGAACTCAGAAATCTGCCTGCCTCTGCCTCCCAAGTGCTGGGATTAAAGGCGTGTGCCACCACTGCCTGGCCAAAAGTTACTTTTCAAAAGTTCTATGACTATCAAAGTACTATATTTTATCACTGATAACTGATCATCTAAAGGACTAATACAAATCAGTTGAATCATTTGTCATTTAGCTTTAAGGTTTCGATTCATTTTGAACATCAGAATTAAGATCATTAAAAAGTTTGTAAGGCCCTTCTGCACCCAATCTCACAAAACCTAGAGGAAGCAGGCCTCCCAGGAGCTCTAACCTGGGCAGTCTCTTAGGTAAGGAGACAGCAACACCCACCCCAAACATGGAGTAACTGGGACCCAGGAATTCACTCCTGGCCAGGAGCACTAGTTCCTTCCTGTCTGTGCCCAGCACTGAGCAGATCTTGGGTCCCAGCTCTAACCCCAGTAGTAACACCCACCCCACAGAGTTCTGACACAACCAAGATAATAGGAAAGACAGGCTCCAGTAAGAGATAGGGCAGGTAGCACTAAGGAGATCCAGATGGCGAAAGGCAAGCATAAGAACATAAGCATCAGCAACCCAGGGTACTTGGCATCATTAGAACCTAGTTCTCCCACACTAGAAAGTCCTGAATTCCCCATATCACCAGGAAAGCAAGATTCAGATTTAAAATCACTTCTAATGATGATGATAAAGGACTTTAAGAAGGACATAAATAACACTCTCAAAGAATTTGAGGAGAACACAGGTAAACAGGTCAAAGTCTTTAAGGAGGAAACACAAAAATCCCTTAAAGAATTACAAGAAAACACAACCAAACAGGTGAAAGAATTGAACAAAACCATCCAGGACATAAAAATGGAAGTAGAAACAATAAAGAGATAACAAAGGGAGACTACTCTGGAGATCGAAAACCTAGGAAAAAAAATCAGGAGTCATAGATGCAAGCATCACCAACAGAATACAAGAGATACAAGAGAGAATCTCAGGTGCAAAAGATACCATAGAAAATACTGACACAACTGTCAAAGAAAATGCAAAGTGCAAAAAGTTCTTAACACAAAACATCCAGGAAATCCAGGACATAATGAGAAGACCAAACCTAAGGATAATAGGTATAGATGAGAGTGAAGATTCCCAACTTAAAGGGCCAATAAATATCTTCAACAAAATTATGGAAGTAAACTTCCCTAACCTAAGGAACCAGATGCCCATAAACATACAAGAAGCCTACAGAATGCCAAACAGACTAGACCAGAAAAGAAATACCTCCCATCACATAATAATCAAAACACCAAATGCACAAAACAAAGAAAAATATTAAATGCAGTAAGGAAATACCTCCCATCACATAATAATCAAAACACCAAATGAACAAAACAAAGAAAGAATATTAAATGCAGTAAGGGAAAAAGGCCAAGTAACGAATAAAGACAGACCTATCAGAATTACACCAGACTTCTCACCAGATACTATAAAAGCGAGAAGAGCCTGTACAGATGTCATACAGACTCTAAGAGAACACAAATGCCAGCCCAGGCTACTATACCCAGCAAAACTCTCAATTACCATAGATGGAGAAACCAAGATATTCCATGACAAAACCAAATTTACACAATATCTTTCTACAAACCCAGCACTACAAAGGATAATATTGGGAAAGCTCCAATACAAGGAGGGAAATTATACCCTAGAAAGAGCAAGAAAGTAATGCTCTTCCAACAAATCCAAAAGAAGATAGCCACACAAAGATAATTCCACCTCTAATAACAAAAGTAACAGGAAGCAACAATCACTGTTCCTTAATATCTCTTAACATCAATGGACTCAATTCCCCAATAAAAAGACATAGGCTAACGGACTGGATACGTAAACAGGACTCAGCATTTTTCTGCATACAGGAAACCCACCTCAGTGACAAAGATAGACACTACCTTAGAGTAAAAGGCTGAAAAACAAATTTTCAAGCAAATGGTCCTAAGAAACAAGGTGGAGTAGCCATTCTAAAACCTCTATCCCGAGAACACAAAGGTGGGGGGGGACTCATGGCTCCACCTGTATAGGTAGTTGAGGGTGGCCTTGTCAGGCATCAGTGGAAGTGGAGGGCCTTGGTGCCTGAAAGTTTGGATGACCTAGTGTTGGGGAATTCGAGAGCAGGGAGGCGAAATGGGAGATGGTGGGAGCACACCCTCATAGAAACTCCCAGAATATATGGATTAGACATGACAAAGGCAGACTGCCAGAAGACTAGATTCCAGAATTCAAACAAAAATTATCTTGATACTAAAATCTATTTTGAGAACTTGTATATTGCAGAATACACAGCCTTGGTGTATCTACTCATCAAGCAACTGAGCAGACCTGCTCGAACCTCTGATGTCCTAGAATTTCAGCTGAAGACACGGACGTCAAGGCTTATCAATTTACTCTTCCCCCTGCCCCTCTTCTAATATCTCAACACCCAAATTCAGCTTGAAGAAGTTAATGAAGAGTCGGCGCCCCTATTCCCTGGGCTTGAGGACTGAGATGGTTAATATTGGGCTGTCTTTCTAGGGAAAAGTAGTGGTTTTGTTGGAACAGGGAGGAATAGCTAGGATTTATTGTATAGCCATAACCTATTGGTAGAAATATGTATAGTTGTTATTAAGCTGAAGTTATAATTTCTTAAATGGTACAAAATTTACTTTGATTTCAGATTTAAGGTTTTCATTGGTACAAGTTTCTTATTGATATAGAAGTGAGATTAATATTGTTACTCTCATAGGCATTGTGCCTATATAACACATTTAGAAATACAAAGCTAGACCCAGTCCTTCTTTAACTTTTTTAACTGATTTGAGATGGTTAGCCTGTGAGTTAAGGGCCTATAGCAAATTCATGGCTCTGAGTTTATTGTTATGGTGTTTTCTGTATTTTATTTAGAAATAGCTGAGAGGAGTCAACAGACAACAGTCCAGATTGCCTTACACGGATAGTTGGTTTTCAGAACGTCAGAAGTCCACAGAATTGATGTTACAAACATTTCTGTATTAAGGTTCATTTTGATTAGAGACCTATCTTCTCCTGACTGCTTCCTGTCTTGGATTCTGAGAAGAAATTGAGCATCTTTGGAGTTACCCCAGTTGTGATGAGACAGCCACTAGGCAAGAATTGCCTCTTTTCATCTACAGACAAATTACTGTCCAGAAATATACTTGTGGAATAGTCGACTGATTATATCTGCCCAAGACAGAGTAATCAACCCTTAATAATCTGCATCACTAGGTCTGTCAGATGATCCTGAGCCAGAAGGCTGAAGATCGGATGCTCCAACGTTTTGTAGTATAGGAACTGTCCAGGTGTTCAGCAGTCTCTATAAATTGGATAAGTTTTAGAAGCTATGCTTTGTGCTTCCCATAATTTCAGTTAATTCAGTCATTCTGGATTTCTGACGGGGTTGAAGACTTATAGTCTCATAACCATTCCGGCTATTTACTTTGAGAGAAAAGATTTGAGAGGATGGTTTTCAGCTGACATTCATTCTAAAGCCAAGAAAAAAGCCAGGTTCAGAACTAAGTCTTTGAGTTAGGAGAGATGACAGAGGTTCTGTTTAGTCAACAAAATGATGGGCTGGGTATTAGGTCTATTGTGTACCTTACTGATACAAATTGGTATAGTCATGCTCAAATTGTATTTTGAGAGAAAAGTTTTATTTTAACAGGAAGGGAGATATGTAGGAGGAGTTAAGGTGGGAGGAGTAATGAGAGGAAGAGCAGGAGTAAGGAGAAGAGGAGGGAGTAAGGAGAGGAGGAGAAGGAGAGGAGGAGCTGGGAGTTGGGGGGGGGGGGAACATGGAGGCGGATGTTCATGTGTCTCTGCCAGTCAAAGATAGTTGGTATATCTAGGTGGGTATTGGTTACACTTCCGATTGTATGGGCATCTTGTTATTGAGCATTACCAAAATATAAAGCCTTTGATTAACATTTTTTTAAAAGTTACTAATAAAAAAGAGAGAGAGAGAGAGAAAACAAATAGAGAAATAAAACCAGAAAAAAAAGGGCCACCAAGACAGCTGGGCAGCCAGGGTAAAGGTTAACTGACTGCTAAGCCTAACTCATAACCTGCATTTGATCCCTGAGAGCCACATTAGAAGGAAGAAACCAACTTCAAACTGTCCTTTGGCCTCACCCAGGCACAGCAGCCCAAAGCGTTTGTGCTTTGTCTGTGAAAGAATACATACTTGAAGACAGATTTCGGGGAATCCCTTGAACTGGTCTGGAACTCACTTTCCCTGTTTACTCTCACTAATCTAAAGGTCACAGGCCAAATTACAGGTGTAGGTACAAACACTAAAAAACACAATGAGAAGCACAGAAGATGACCACTGGATTTATTTTATCAGTCTAACTCCAGGAGTAGCATCTACTTGAAAAATAGAATGATCAGTAATGAAAACTATCCTTAAATTTACTATTGTCTTGATGTACATCCCCAGGCACAGTAGCAAGCATGGCATAAGCACTCAAAAAATTTGCTGGCAACTCAATCACTGACCAACCTCTGAGGGTTATGCCACCACTGTACTTCAGGTTTTTTACTTATGAGAGTAGGCATTTTCCTCTGCTTTTCTGATATTAAGAATTTGGAATAATCGAGGGACTTTAAACTTTGACATGATGACCATCAAAGGGGAAGGAAGAGATGGATGGCATAGTGAAGGTTAAGAGTACTTAATGCTCTTGCAGAGAACAGCTCCCAGATGCCAGTCCCAGGGGATCTGATGCACTCTTTAGGCTTCCATGGGTACCTGCATATATGGGTTACACATAAACCCACACAGCCACACACATATACACACAAATTAAAACAAAAACAAAAGCCAACACCTGGAGGTGGTAACATAAACCTTTAATCCTAGCATTCAAGAGGGAGAGGTAGAAACACGTGGTCTCTGAGTTAAAGGCCAGGCTAGTGTACAAAGTGAGTTCCAAGACAGCCAAGACTACAAAAAACAAAACAAAACAAAAAATCCTGTCTTGAAAAACAAAACAAAAACAAATATCTTTAAAAAAAAATAAACACATGGGGAGAGAGTCGTGGCGGTGGGGGGGTGTCAGGATCAAGTGTCAGAAGAGATGGGAGAGACAGGAGAGACAGAAGAGAGGGCCAGGAGAATGAATGGAAATCTGCAGCTGGCAGGAGTACAGGAGTGGGAGGTATCTTTCGAATGTGCCAGAGACCTGGGATGAGAGACGTTCCCAGGAATCAGTGGGGTTGACCTTAGCTTAGACTCACAGCAGTGGGGATACAGAAACTGAAGAGGTCACCTCCTACAGCCAGGAATAAATACCAGTGGAGTGATAGGGATACCAACCAAACCACAAAACTTTTGACCAAAATTTATCCTGTCTACAAGAAATGCAGGGACAGTGACGGAGCAGAGATTGAGGGAATGACCAACCAATAACCAGCCCAATTTGAGACCCATCCCACGGGCAAGCAGCAATCCCTGAGCCTATTAATAATATTCTATTATGCTTGCAGACAGAGCCTAGCATAACTGTCCTGAGAGGCTCCACCAAGCAGTGCACTGAAACAGATGCAGAGACCCACAGCAAAACACTGGACAGAGCTTAGGGACTCTTATAGAAGAGTTGAGGGAAGGATTGAGGGTCCCAAAGCGGATAGGAACTCCACAGGAAGACCAACAAAGTCAACTAACCAGGACCTTTGTGGGTTCTCAAAGACTGAACCACCAACCAAAGAGCATACATGGAGTGAACCTAGGCTTCCACTCCACATATGTAGCAGATGTGCAGCTCGGTCTTCACATGTATCCTCCAACAACTGGAGAGGGGGCTATCTCTAAAGCTATTGCCTGTCTGTGGAATGTGTTCCCTTAACTGGGCTGCCTTGTCTGGCCTCAATGTGAGAAGATGTGCCTAACCCTGAAGAGACTTGATTGCCAGAGTGGGAGGACTACCCAGGAAGGCCTCACTCTCTCAGAAGAGAAGGGGATGGGGGGGCAGGGACTGTGTGAGGAGAAAACCGATGAGAGGGGGCAGTGATCGTGATGTAAAGTGAATAAAAAACATGAAAAGAACTCCCAATGATAGGTTAAATAAATATAATAAATAAATAAATAAATAAATACAGGCTATCAGAAATGGGGGCTGGGAAAATAGCTCAGTTACTAGAGTGCTTGTCTAGCGTGCATAAAAAAGTCCTGGGTTCAATCCCCCATCATCCCATAAAACTGGGCACAATAATACACATTTGTAATCTCACACATTGCAAGTTCAAATGTCCTGGGCTACATTAGACTATCTCAATTAAATTTTTAAAAAAATTTAAAGACCATCACAAATAAGGTGTCCTCATTTCTGACAAAAGTCACATTAAGAAGTTAACTACTTTCCATTCTCCAATTAAGACTCACTTTACTCTTATCAGTAATCTCTCTTCTTCAGGAGGGATTTTCTAACCAGCCATCAAAGATACTATGCTTGCAGTGATTAAATGGCTCAGTGACAGTAATAAAATAACAATGATTGCTCATTAAATGTCTGTGTTCTGTCCTAGACTTCAGAAATCAGAGGTAAAGTCATTTGGGTCTTCTGACTTCCTATGCCCTACACAGACAAGCGCGTGGCACCTGTTTATTCAACAGACATCTGGAGGGGAAAGCCATCTAATAGAGTTCTCAGAAGCAAGGGAAGGTATGGCAGGGCTATTGAAATCTAAGGATCAGAACATCTCTCTGTCTTCACATAAGATGGAAACAGGTTTTTCCAAGGCAGTCAACTGTGATAAAGGAAGTAACTATACCACAGGTATCATTATCAGTGTACCCTCAGACTTTCCAAACACTTTTATAAATGTGTGCTCTCATGACTGAAAAGTCTCCATCCAAATATATCACAAGGATTAAACACACTCATTCTGAAAGTCTTTAGAAATGTTTTTGGAAATTGGTCATTTTGTAATACATACTACATAATATTCCATCTTCAAACAAACTTGCTAAAACCAGGTTCCTTTTTCCCTTTATGTTTTAGACCCCTGAAATGAATACTGATTCCTAATTAAACTTTCAGACTTATGGTATACAGTAGTACCAATTTCTCACAAGACAAAGGGTGGCAATCTAAGAGCTTCTGTGAACTGTTAAAGGGACTTCCCAGGGAATTACTGTAAGGTAAATCAATCCAGATATCTAAATCCACAGTAAATTTCCCAAACAAGAGCTTCAAAATTCTAAGGTGGGAGTAGAAGAGAGAGCTGTCTGTTCAAATGGTAAGTTCTTCAATGACTGAAGTAACATCTTTAAAAACAAAAACAAACAAAACAAAACAAAACATTCTGTGGCTTACTGTGTAAAAATTCATAATCAGAAAGGCCATGGGGCTGGGCGGTGGTGGCGCACGCCTTTAATCCCAGCACTTGGGAGGCAGAGGCAGGCGATTTCTGAGTTCGAGGCCAGCCTGGTCTACAGAGTGAGTTCCAGGACAGCCAGGGCTATACAGAGAAACCCTGTCTCGAAAAACCAAAAAAAAAAAAAAAAAAAAAAAAAAAAAAAAAAAAAAAAAAAAAAAAAAAAAAAACACATGGGTAGCACTTTAGCATTGCACAAGCTCCTAAGTGAGAGTTCTATGTCTTCAGAAGTCTATGACAGAAGAAAGTTAGATGAAAAAAAAGTTAGATGAAAGTTCCCATCATCCAACCGGACTTACAACTTCATTTTAATCATGAACACTTCACATATTACCTTAATGAAGCTAATCCTGCATGACATAAATTTTAAAGTAAGCACGGTCATGAAAAGTATCCAAATCTGCAATGAACAAAACAAAATACTGGTGTTTTAGAAAGTGTGTGTCCCATATTTCCAAGTTCTGTTTAGGAATCTAGGTTTTCAACAATACAGTATCTCACAGCTCCATCAAGAGCTTTGGATACCCAACTGTTTGATATGGATTATCTAATCTGGTTCACTTAACAGTTGTGAAATTGGCAGATCAATGCTTTTATGATGAAACGAAGAACATGAGGTTCCAAGAGTAACTTTCGTGACAAGGATGGTACCTGGAAAGTGGGAGAACTATGCCATTTCCATCCCCAGACAGCTGCTAGCTCTACAGGCGCTGGCTGCCTCGGCACCTCCCCAACTCCTATTCATTCTTTATACCTCAGCACAAGCAACAAGGCAGTAATGCCGTATCTTCAAGTACAGAAAGTCATGTCAAAACATTTCCTTCCAAATCAGTCTTGCCCTCTGAGTCCCTGACTCCATGTCTCAAAAGCCCTTACAGGTTGTGACTACTTTGGTCTTGTGTGACATTTGCATTCATAATGTAATTTGGTACCAGAAAAGGGAAAGACAGTTTTCTCCTCCATGAAAGCCCAGGAACATCGTAACAAGCATCAGAGTCTCCTAAATCCATCCACTCTGCATGCAGTAAAGTGTTGGCCAAAAATCAGAAGAAACTCAAAAGTATGAGCGTAACAGGTATGGGTGTTTGGGGGG
The DNA here is from genome assembly GCA_021653895.1 of Mastomys natalensis. Lineage (NCBI taxonomy): Eukaryota > Metazoa > Chordata > Mammalia > Rodentia > Muridae > Mastomys > Mastomys natalensis. The sequence goes on along the minus strand of JAJTUV010000990.1, from coordinate 85,390 downwards.
CACCTCCAGATGTCACTACTGATACATGTGAGTTGGGTTTGCTTTGAGTTCAACTTTTCCTTTAAGAGTACTTGAGGCCAGGCATGGTGGTGCATCATGACTTTATTCCCAGCACTGATGAGGCAGAGGCAGTAAATTCTAGGCCAGCCAGTCTCAAAACAATGACAGATATTGGGAGGGATGAGAGCTCTATTTTTCTCTTAGCAGTGCATCAAGTATCTGTGAATCTTAAAGTTTAGGGGGGGGAAACTAAATTCTTTGCTTTCAAAATCTTAAGCCACATGGATATACTTGCACACAGGAAAACTAAAGGTCAGTATCAAATAAAACCCAAGAAAATACAGTCAAAGCAGAATTGATCCTGACTGGGATCCTCAGCAGCAAACACATCAAAGTCTTTATTTTCAACTGCAGATATATATTAGTAAAAGAATCATAAAGAAACAAAATAACCCTGGCATCCCAGCCCTGCTCCAGACATGTGGAAAAAAAAAACAAAAACAAAAAACAAGGAGGAACTAACTGGCTGGTTCTAGAACTCAACTAGAACTAAGAACCTTTGGTCTAGCTGGGTGTGATGGCAAATGCCTCCTGAGACACTGTCTCAAGGTGGAGGGAGGGAGGGAAGGAGGGACAGAGGGAGGGAAAGAAGGGAGGAAAAAGGGAGAAGAGGGAGGGAGGGAGGGAGGGAGGGAGGGAGGGAGGTGAGGGAGGAGAAGGGAGGGAAGAGGGAGGGAGGGGATGGTACTAGTACTCTGGTCTAGTACTTTCTGGTTTCCTGCTTTATTACCCATTTTCAAATTTGATGCCACTGAAATGTATTTTCATATCAAAAAATTATTCAGAGATCTAAAACTAAAAGTCACAACAGTCAAAACCACTAGAATTTTACAATTTGAATGAGTTTATTATTTAGCTATAAGCAACTATTCTTAATCATAGTCATAATACACAAAAGACTAGGCATGAAAGCAGAAAAACATCTATATTTAATGCTCATAGTAGTGGCTTAAGTATTAGACAACATAAAATATTTCTTAATCTGTCATACTGACACTAATAAAAACAATAAAGAAACAGAAAAGCACTATATATCCAAGTACTTCAACAATTTATCTCAGAAAAGGATTCCTGAAATACTTCTTTTTGATACTTTTCTCCACAGCCTAGTAAAAGATTGCCTACTCAAGCTAACTCCTATTCAGGTATCCGTCACTTCAACAGGAGTACCATGGCTCAGGACAAACTGAAAGCCATTTTTCTTTTTGTGACTTTCTTATCAACAGACTACTAGAGGCTGTTGCTAACCTCACCTTAACTGGCTCTTCTGTGTTGATCCCTGCACTCTGGACTCACAAGTGCTGGATTACTGGAACACCATGAAGCCAACTTTATTTTTAAAGTTATTATAAATGCTTCCACATTATCTGATTCTAAAAATCTTGCAAGATGCATATTAGTTACAGCTAGAGAATGAATAACCAAACCTGGTCTAGGTTATATGCTTAAGCAAATGTGACAACAGAAACAAGCTGGACACACTTCTAACGATTTACTGAAAATTTACTCTTTTGAGGGGGCTTACACTAAAACTCTTCAGACAAAAATGCAAGACGATGTAAAAGTCTTTCATCTGCTAATTAGCCTAGGTGCCTAGCCGGAAGCTGTCTCCCCAGACTCTGCTCAGAGAGTGTGCTGACCAACATCTGCTTCAGTAAGACACGGAGGTGTTAAGGGTAGAAAAGAATTTACATTTTCTTCTATTTCTAGACCATTGAGCTGTAAGCACACTAGTCAGGGAAGTGGAATAAACTTACATGATTTATTGTAGACTGGACAGCCTTAACATAATGGTTTAGTTCTCGATCCATTTTAGCAAATTCAACCATGGCCTTGTCCATACTGTACTCACTACTCACTTCAGCTGAAAGAGAAAAAGAAGCCATAATTATTGTTTTCCACTTCAAATGCCACATCTGGAAAAAGTTCAAACAACGGAATCATCCAAAGGCTAATTTGTAAAAGTACTCCCACTTTTCTTCAAAACCCCTTCAACAATCATCTTTGTCTACTTGTCTGCCCCTCCCTTTCCTGAGCTTTCCAGGGGTTTGAGAGCGATTTACAGGTATTTGCCTTTTTGATGTGACATCCTGCTCTTTTTTCCTCACCTCTGTTCTTCCACAGAATGAGACTTCCTATGGCTTTCCTAGCCTGTCGCATCTGACACACACACAAATCCACTGTATTGTTATTACAAAAGAGAACTAAGAATTAAAAAAACAAAAAGAGATGCAAAAATATTAAGTTCTAATCCCTTCTGCAACACATCAAGAGACAGGCACCAATCTGACTGCATACTCCGTGATTCTTCCTTCTCAGGGTCACTGTCACCCTTCCTTCCAATGTTTCTTCCCTGCTCAAGCTATACTGTTCTTCACCTGTGTTTTTCAGTTCCTCCACACATCCTCTGGGCTCTGGAGTCTTAGCTGAGGCTGCCTGTAGGTCACAAATGGCCAGTGGAGATGCTTCTTAGGCTTTAAAGTTTATTACTAAAACGTGGCTGGGGAAGATTGGAGAAGGGAAAAGAGACCCACAACCAGAAGCACTTTGTCACTAGATTCCACAGCATATATTTCCCTCACCTAGGGCTGGAGAGACAATTCAGACAATCAGAGTACCTACAGCTCTGGTAGTGGATCTGAGCTCAGTTCCCAACTCTCACAAGTGGCAGCTCATAACTGTTTGAAACTCCAGGGACTGAGGATCTGATCCCCTCCCCTGGCTCCCTGGGGCAATACACTCAAATGCATAAGAGTTCTCCCTCCAACCACACACCCAACCCCACATACACATAACTAAAGGTAAAATACATCTTTTAAAAATTGCCCCATTTAGTCAGATCTGGTAGCACAGACAGGTAACCCTAGCACTTCAGGAGGCTGAGGAAACAGGTAGGAATTCTAAAGTGAGCCTGGTGTACTTTACCTCATCTCAATACCCCCCCCCAAAACACATACACACACACACACACACACACACACACACACACACAGAGAGAGAAAGATTCACAAAACTCTCAAATCCCATCTGTTCTGAAAGTATACCAACCTAGAAGTAACTATTTGTTTAATTTATCTTAACACCTACACTTCCTGTTTTAGCACCATAAATAATCATGCCTTTCTTATCCCCATCTTTCTCATTTCTTCATAGACAAGAATGGTGTATTAGCGTTCCAAGATCCAACAAAGAGCTGTAGAATTAAGTATTTCTTTTATATATTTCCTAGGATCATTATTTCCTAAATCTGGAAGTATCCTACATGATATTCTGTTGAATTAAAATAAAGAAAACATATGGTATATACTCATTTGTCTACTCTATTTTTCACTGTGATCTTCTTTTTCCATCAGAAAAAAAGGAAATACCAATACTGGGTGGGGTAGGAGGCAGAGTCTCACAAAGATGCTAAAATCCTGAGAACGATAACCCCAGAGAGGAGGGCCTCACTGTATACCCTTCTTACAGGACCAGCACTAGAGAGGCCGGTGCAGATGACAGAGCTTTAATGGCCATGAGGAGACAGCACACACAGGTACAGTGGTACCAACAGCTGTAACAGTTAACGAATGCTTCATTAGGCACCAGCACTGTGCATAGCATATTGTATTTATGGTATAGCCTACAGCACCATATCTGACTAAGTGAGATAGGTAGTTAGGTTGTTTTGTTTTTTCAATACTAGGGATTAAGTTCAGAGCCTCACACATAGTAGGCAAGAATTTTATCACTGGGCTACATCCTCAGCCCTTCTAGATTGCCCTGATCAGTCTTGAATTCACTACGTAGTCCATACGGGTCTTGAACTAGGGCTCTTCTTGGCTTAGCTTCCAACATAGCTTGTATTACAAGGTCATACCACCAGACCAACGAAAGAGATGGGTAGTTTTTACTTGCTATTTACACAGAAGAAAGCTGAAATACCATATTCTAAGCAACAACAGTACAAAGCAGTTCCAATTCTGACTTTTTAATGGCAAAACAAAGATGCTACTCTGTTGGACAAAATGGAATTTGAATATGATGAGGACTCCAACTCCTTCACAAGGATTTAAGGCAATCTGTGAGTGTCAGCTCAGCTTCAAGTTTAGACCCTTAGAACTATACTTCTAAGTAGGCCACTGGGAATTTGACTCAGAGGCTTAGTGGACCTGTTCTGGAAGCCTCTTTCTAAATTCCTCAAATAGAAGAAATGGGTAAGAAAACAAAAATGCTTCCCCTGGGTTAGAAGCACACTACATTTTAGCATAAGGAAAGCATCTTTTCCCATCCTCACAGGTAGTTTGAAGTGCTATGACAAGAGTCAGGTCACCCACTGAATGCTAAGAGAATACCAGTCAAGTCCAGATGCTGAAAAGTCAAGGGTACACAAGTCTAAGAGCACTAGCAACCCAGCACACAGACAGAAGCTGCTACAAAGAGAACTATAGAGAAATGGTTGGGGGAACAAGAGTCCTACAAAAAAACTCCTAAGTAGCACTCATGGTCAGAAATAACTTTTATTACATATATCTAATTCTCTCCCAGCTAAACATGGTCTGAGAGGGGTGGGTATATTGAAATTTCTTCAATACGTCATCCTACAAACAATGATTTATTAGACTCAACACTTCAGTAATTGAATGAACCTCCATGAACTACATGAACATTGATTTCCAAGCCAATACACACATGGAGAAGATCCATGGGGACAACTCTGGGAGACTTGTCACCTGGCACATTAATTAAGAAATTGTTCCAAGAAGTTAAAGTTAGTATAATAACTGAAATATGTCCCCCATCTCCACACCAGCAAACCAAGTCCAGAGGGCACAGATAATCCCTGCTTTGCAGTGTAGAATTCTAGCTGTCCGTAAGCATGCTAGCATTAAGCTTTCTACAAACCTACCCAACAATGCCAATCAGAGCTATTTCTAACACTATGCAGAACCACTGTAGCCTGCACGACCTCACTCTACATTGTAAGTGTGACTTAGACCAGAAAGAGTCACAAAAGCTGGTCAGTGGTGGTGTACCGAGGTCGTACCTCAGGAGTCCGAGGCAGCCGTCTCTCCTGAGTTCGAGTCCAGCCTCTGCCGTGAGTCCTTCTCACAGCCCAGAAAAAAAAAAAGAAAAAAGAAAAAAAGCCACAAAATAAATAACTCATTCCTTCAAGACAATTTCTGTTTTTGTTTTTCCTACTCAGGGGCAAACTTCAAAAAAACAAAACAAAAGCCCCAAAAACAAAGATAACAGAAATACTTGAAGAGGGCTTCATTTTTGATTGAAAATACTCTGATGCTTACATAATTGGAGAAGTCTCTAACTGGATGAAGCTGGTCTGCTTATGGTTTTCCTAAAGGCAGACAAGCCTATAATTATGCAATCTCGGCAGCCACGCTATTCATTAGACACGTCATCTGTTACTCAATGCTAAAATGCACCAACAGCAATAACTCTTACTATTCTCGGCTTTGAAGCACTGAAAATGCATTGAAGGTATATTAAGCAGAAATGGGTGACTTAGTGCTAGAATCAAACCCAACTTCAAACAAAATTTATAGGCTTTAATGAGAGGAAAGATAATGGGCTGAGGCAGGAACAAATATGAACGTATGAAGGCGAAAGAGTAGCCACTGCTGCCAGTTGTCCTGGATGTGGAGGAGCACGGCAAAATTAGAGACTGATCTGAGACAGGAGGCAAATACGCTGCTTGGACATGGACTCTCAAGGAGGAAGAATAACTTCCAAGTTGTGGCTAAAACCTGTAGGTGACAAGCATGGCAATATGGTATCCTTATGTGGCACAGTTGAGAGCACAAGTTTTTTTTTTTTTTTTCCCCGTTCAGTTGCAGTGCTGTCCAGGGCTGGATTCACGCCTGTTTGTTCAGTATAATTTTCTAGGCCACAGGTTTAAAAACAGAAGCAGGTGGGGGAAGTTCTTTATCGTGTCATGTCTGAGTCCACCTGGTCATGATCAACAGACCAACCCAACTGCCATTCCAGACCAGCACCAGGTTAGTGAGGGAAGGAGGGAGATAAGAGGCACAGTTCTGGACCTACTTATTCTAAATAGGGCCTTTCCTAACCACAAGTGTGCTGTGCCTGCAGTCTGTACAGAGGAATAAACTTCCCTGAGGTCTAGCTCTGGGGTTTGGGAAATAGAGTTGAAAGCCACTCACAATCTCTTTTTACTAGACTAGCCTTCACTGAAACAAACATCCAAAAGTAGGCTTGCCGTCCTTGTCTCTCCAAGCAAACCACATACAAAGACCCTGAACGTCACTACACTTCACATGTCTTTTTGAGGTACCCTCATTGAAAGCTCCCCTATGCTCTCAGCCATAAGGTCCCTCTGGACATCTCTCTACTGCCCAGAAAAGGACCAAGTATTCTAGCCCATATCAATCCATAAAATCTCTTTACCTTTACCAGTAGGACATGTGTGCACACACACTAGGGAGGCACACCCTCAAGACAAATGTCACCTACTTACTCTTTCCACCTGCGGATCTGACTCAGTTGAACAGCTCTGTCCATGCTCAAGCTGTTTTCTGAAATTTTGTCCTAAACAAATAACAAGAAAACTGTGGGATCAGGTTAATTTTTCTATTCTACAAAGCTACACACAAGCATGTCTGAACAGAAACACAACCAATTACATGGAGTTGATTAAATTCAATAGCATGTATTTTACTAGTGAATTACCAAGCTAAGACAAAGCAGACATTTAGTGTTGCTAAGGACTGCTGACTATGAGTCAACATGACTCAGACACTCAGAAGAATCTGATAAACACTAAATGTCATAAAATACACATACCATTTCGGCAAGGAAGGAGGAGGGTGGCAAAGAGTTGCCTGACTTTATTTTAAATTTCTTAGAATAAATGGCACATATAGCCAGACGATTTTATTTTCTAAAGACAAGGAATAAGTATTTCCAGATCTCTTCAAACGAGAACTTGATTCTTCTGTATTTTCTATAAAAGGCATTTACTTTTTTTTTTGAGAAATGAAAACAGATGACAGTATAAACAATATCCTCAACTTTTCTGTGTCAAAATCAAACCAAAACCTGAGTTCCCTAAAAAATCAGCTCCAATTACCTATCTCTAGTGACAAATATCTGTGTGTCTCCTGACAGACAGGTATTAAGCAATCTACATTCATCAGGAGTTGAATTTAATGACTTACTCACTTGCTTGAGCAATCTCTAATAGAAACTTGGTTACTTCTCACTACACTGAACTTCAAAGTTATAATTATTCCTCCACACAGATATTAGTGTGGTAAAATTAAAACTGAATCCCATGTTATAACTGCCTCCCACTGAAGTAAGTGTGCAGTATCAGGTGTATGATATAAACCAGTTAGCAGCTGGTTTCTTCCCAAATTCTAGGAGAAATCCTGGAGGCCTTTCCACCTTTCTGCCATCTGCCTACCCACAGCCCTCCCATCATATAATAACAGATGTGGGAAGCTGAACACCACAGAACTGAAAGCGCAGTCTGCTTGATTACTTTCTTGCAGACTGTGTAGTCTTTGGAAAGACTGTTTCTACTCCTCTATAATGGGTATCAGAATAGTACTGAGGGCTGGAGAGATGGTTGAGTGGCTTAAAAGCACTTGTGATTCTTGCAGGGGACCAGGGTTCAATTCCCATCACCCATATGACAGCTCATCAAGAGCCTATAACTCCGAATCCAGGGGATTTGATGCCTTCTTTGGCCTCCATCAGCACCAGGAATGCACGTGGTGTACACTCATATACACCGGCAAATACTCATACACATAAAATAAAATACAAATCTTTTAAAACAAGAAAAAGATAAAGAATAGTACCAAGTTCATAAAGTTATTATCATGTAGGTACAGTGCTCAAAGCAGAGCCTGGCTTGGAGTGAACCCTAACCAGCCATATATGTAACTAAAACCATTACAAAGTAGATAGTTAACCTGCAAATATAATTAGTTCAAATCCTAAAAGCATTTTGCCCTCAGAACTAAAAAGTATCAAGTATGTATTAACTTGCAAAGTAACAAGATGAACCCATAGACTTCAAACCTCAATGAGAAGGTTGCAGACACTCCTTTCCAAGTTCAGAAACTCCTTTACCTTGCAAGTGGTTACTGAGCACTTATTACACACCAGGCATGGGAAATGCCTTAAAGGAAGAAGAACAGCAGCTACCACTGCCATACGAGGCAAGGAAGTTTAGCAGCAAGCCACAGCTGTTCACCACACTGGGGTAGAGGCTAAACAAATGGTTCCACTGCTCCCCATGGAGACTGATTCAGAATTCTACTAGTCGAAGAAAACACTGATTATGAACAAAGAAAGCCATGAATGAAAAAATGAACAACCTTGAATGGGCACTGACTATGTACGAGGATCTGTGAACACACTACCTCCTGATCCAACATAAATTGGGCACTATTAAGCATACAACAGAGATAAGGAAATTAACTCCCAGAGAGGTGAAGTCATCTGGCAGGTCATGGAGTTAATAAATGGTAGAGTTATGACTTGAAGTCAGCACCAGAGGCACAAACCACAATGTCTGAACTACCACAGACACAGACAAACATACTTGAAACAGAAGCCATGGAGTAATGAATGTGTTGTTCCTTAGCTAAAAGCTTGCTGTTGCATCACCTTTCTGTGAGGAAAGGACACAGGGGAGAGACTAGTTTACTGTGCTCCTCCTCAGACTTGGTTTCCCTTCACATACAGATAGCTACCTTCATGAAACATTTGCTGGCACTCCATAAACTGCCATGGCAAAGGTGTCACAAAATCACAGAAATGAATGCTGCCAGTTACTAAAGCACCTTAGGCTCTTCTCATCTTAAAACACACCCTGAGACTCTCTCTTGGTCCCCTTGAGTTTTGAGTGTCAGTCAGGTCTTTGATTTGACTCAAATATGTTTCCCACATCTCAAGCATCAATTTTTTCCAACTAGACTGGAAAGAAGTGGTGAGTTCAAGGCAGGAAGCAATATGTTCACAGCAGCATTTCCCAACTGACAACGTTTCTGTCTGTGCCAAGTCTTATCTACACTGTGAGACTTGCAGACCCAGGAAAGAGGCTTAAGAAACAGTTTGGCTTGGATTCTGGTCCAACACCAAAGCTCCTGCATGAATTTCTGGCAATAAAGACAAAAAGGCATTTCTTCTGAATAAGCCTACAATTGTTACTGAGAAACTTAAAGAGGATACTGGTGAATCATCCAACCCGATACCTCAAACACACAAGACCTGTGAAAACGGAAGGCTATTTTTCTTTATTAATCAGACTTTCTAATATTTTCAATATAAATTTATCTCACTTGAGCTAGTAAATGCTTAATCATGTGGTTTACCCACATATTTAAAGGCAATGTTTAAGACTCGTAAAGCATACAGCTGAAAACTAAGATGATACCACAAATGTGTGTTTACAACCTGCAAAGCTCTCTACCCAGAGTCAATACTGCTGTGAGGCTCCTGACTGTAATCTCATAGAGCTGGCTATTCTGTGTAGTACATGCCCCCTTCTGAAGATGACTATAGACATATCAAAATAGTAAAAGACAGAATGGAAACAAGGACTCAAAGCATGACGTGTTAGGAAAAATGACTTTCCTGTCTCCCAGTGAAATCATATTGTTCTTTAGCTGCCCAGTCTTCATGTACAGGAACACAAAGACTGAGAGCATGCCTCTTTAAACTCCAGGATATCTACTCTACAGTACCAACATAAAAGCAAACAAAACCAAGTCCCACAGACAAGCAAGGACAGTAATGCTAGGCAAAGAACAGACGTTTAGTAACCGAGCTAAGCAAGCTCAGTAATGAAGTTCCCACTCAGACATCCAACAGTGATTACTACCGAGCAGTCCCATGACTGGCATCAGCTGTATCCTGAAGAGCCATCAATAGGGCAGTGCTGTATCTTCTTACAAAGAGCACTGACAAATTTTTACCCCATTCAGAATGTCTTCAAGAGCACTGATTAAGCCAATAGAACTCTGTCTGCCTTGGTGTGATGAGAAAGTCTGTTCTACAGCTGAACTACTCTAATTATTGGAATCCTCCCAGACAAGTCTAGGTTAGCACCAGGCAAAGATAACAATAAATCTGAACTCTCTACACATTAAATTATTTATTTCTCAAGCGCATGTGCAAGTGATTTTATTCTTGTCTATGTGGTTCATAAACTACTACAGGCACATTAATTTATTTTCAATGTAATTGCCCTAAATCAGCAATGACATCCAAGACTGTCTGTCTTCCCTTCTTTAAAAGTCTCATACCAAAGAAACAATGAATATAGACTTGTCAGGGAATTTTCTGGTAAGTGAAATAAACTCCTACAATAATATGACCACCTACTACGGTATCTAGTTTGGGGAAACAATTATAGTCAAATCTAAAATGAGAACTAAAGAACTATCACTATTCACTGAGCAAGTGGCTGAACTCTAAAGTACCAATTCTAACCCTGTAGCAGTGTTTATGAAATGGGGGGATATAGTATATCACAACGATACACAAGCACCCAGCCTCAGGACCAAACACAACAAGAGCAATTTCAAGACCTAAGCCTCGATGTCACTGTGGCTGCTCCCATCTCTAACGGGAGCTGCCTAGCTTCTGTCCTGATTGTTTTTTCCAGTCACTGTTGAACTTCCTGTGTGATCTACTTTGCCAATAGCTTTTCTCTCTAATCCTTTTACCAACTAATCAATTCCCTTTCTTTGATGTTACATTCTTGTTTATCAAAAACCTGCTACATTTTACCAATGGGTGAGCAGGTTATTCTCTGGTCTGAAGCAACCAATTTTTTTTAAAGGTGCAAGAAAAAGTTGTAAAGGTGTGTAAGATGCTGATTGTGTGCAAAGAGAAAGAGGAGCAAGTGCCCAGAAGCCTACGATGTTCGCTAGTAGACTTAGTCTCTTGAGGAAGCTTCCAAGCTGTAGGAACACGAAACCAACCAAAATCCCAATTGACTTTTGTATCAAGTGTCGATTATAAAATCTTCAGGATATGCAGAGGACCTGCTGGAGGCCCAGAACTACTGATGGAGGTACAATATAAGGCTCCGATATCAGGATAATCAGTATTGGCAGAAGCACCAACAAGCTAACAGAAGAGAGTCCAGAAGCCGAGACACACATACATGGACAATTGACCTAACAAAGGTACAAAGGCAAGTCACCAGAGGGAACTTCTGCAACTGGTGCTAGAACCATGGGCTACTAAAAGGAAAAGAGAAGCAGAAAGAGTGGGGAGAAAAGAGGGAGGGCAAAGAAGAAAAGGCGGGGGGGGGGGGGCAAAGGATGAAAAGGAAAAAATGAAACAGATGCACAGCCTTATACAAAGTGTAAAACATAAAACTTTCATAAACAAAAAAAAGTACAGAGAAAAACCTTTAGACTCAGATGTTACCTGAGGCACGCACCATTCATATGAGAACAAATTGGTAAACTGCATGCCATCAAAATAAAATTACATGTCTTTAAAAATAATCTGTTGAGAACATAGACTGGAAGAAAATACAAATTATATATCTGTTGAAGAATTTATACTCACAATATACAATATCTTTAAAATACAATAAAGAAAAAAGACAGTCCAATAACAAATAGGGACAAAGCACAATAGCAATGTCACCAGAGATGAATGACAATGAAGCACATGAAAGGAGCTCCAATTCTATTAAAAACTTGATATAAGCTAAATATGTCAAAAACAGAACAGCAAGCCACCACTGACTAGCTGCTGAGGTGGCTAGCCCTCTGAGGCCAGCCTGGACCTGACTGTGCAGAGGGAGCAGGAATTACAGCTCTACTCTGTTCCACCAAGCATTATTAACTCCTAGGCAACTATCTTTAAAAAAAAAAAGCACATTTAATATAATTTACGCTTATCACAATGATTCACACAGACTTTAGAGTACAACGTCTCAGTGTCATCAGTATGTTTTTTATGAGATTTCTGTTGGCTTTTGAGACAGAGTCTCAATAAGTACTATAAGCTGTCCTCACATTCAGGGTCCTCCAGCCTTGGCCTCCTGTGTGGTGGAACTTATAGGTGTACATGCCTGACACTCACTCATTACAATTTTTATGTAAAATGTGCAAACATTCCCTTTTAACAAATAACAATTTATATGATTAATAAATATACAATAAAATATAATCTATATTAATATATATTTATTAACAAATAATGATTTGTTAATAAAACAAATATCATCACTCCCCCAACCCCAAAAAAAAGCAAACAAAGAAATAAAGACACAAACAAAAGCCAGCAGTTAAGAGTCTCTTGGCATGCCGGGTGGTGGTGGCGCACACCTTTAATCCCAGCACTTGGGAGGCAGAGACAAGGCGGATTTCTGAGTTCGAGGCCAGCCTGGTCTACAGAGTGAGTTCCAGGACAGCCAAGGCTATACAGAGAAACCCTGTCTCAAAAAACAAAAAACAAAACAAAAAAAAAAAAGAGTCTCTTGGCAGTTTGCTGGTGCGTGACTGCTTTCTATTTCATGTTTTCTGTAACTCAGTGGTTCTGAGTACCGACAGCTCAGGAGCATCTACTCTGCCTAGGAAGTTGTCAAAACAAAAATCACAGAGTCCTAAACTCGAGACTGACTGACAGCAATCCTGGGTACAGTTTAAGAGTAGACAGGGACAAAAAGTAATCTGTATCTTTACAAGTCCCACAGGCAGTCTGTCCTACTGCATGGGAAGATGTGAGGGCTGTTGTTCTATACGTGACTTAGAGTTGGAGTCACAGACTGCCTTTTGTCTTGGATTCTTTTCTTAATAGAATATAAGACAAAAATATAAAAGAAAATCATTGTTTTCAACAATCTAGAACTCAATCAGCTGTTTCTCTATTTTTATGCTCCTAACTTATTTTAGGCCTTTATTAAACTAGAAAACTAAAATTGAGTGTAAAAACCCACAAATAATTCATTCTACAAAAGTGTTTGTTTTAAAATAAGCTTTGCTCCTAAATATCCTAGCCATTCACTCATATCTATTTTTGAAACTGTACCCAGCATTCTTCTGAAGTCTCTAGATTTGTTCCTAGTTTAAGCTACAAATTGTCACTTCCAGTGAACATCTGGGAGGCTTTTAATTAGCCTCCCACAAATGGATACATTTTAAAAAAAAATCTAGTTAATTTCTGAAGCTTTTCATAAAGATAGTAGAATGAGGAAACACAGGAGGCTAAATCAGGACATCTGAGCCTGTTGGTGATGTGCTCTGACACTGTGGGATAAACACTGAATCTTTCTGGGGGCTCAGTCCCCTCATTTAGGAAGAGGGAATTGAAATGAATGCCCTAAAAAGTCCATTTCAAGCTGGAGTACTGAAAAAGCTGCAATCTTACTCTAATGTTTTATAACAGTTGCACGTCTACATTGATGAGCTATTGTAGAATTGTTTCCTTAAGTATTTATCTATACTTTAAATTTTTAAATTATTTTAAGATACATGCATCTTTTAGGATTCCAAGAACCTCTTGATAATACTTCCTAGAGAGCGGAACAGTGAAGAAAATGAATACACATATTCTTAGTTGATGTAACACCAAATGGCATTGGAAATTCTAAGCTTCTTGTTTTTTATTGGGTCGATTAATTTATCTATGAGATTGTGGGGGTGCAACCATAAGTCTCTCACCAAAACTTTGCATTCACACTGTTGCTAACAACCTATAATCTAGATGAAGCCTGTGTTTGAATTCTGGGCCCATCACCAAAGATATTTTTGCAATCCTGAGTTATGATCTAAACTTTAATTTTATCTATTTTCTTTTCAGAAATTTTCCTATGTTAGATAATTAAAGAAAAGCACTTAGCACAGAACCCAGAATAGTCTAAACAGTAAGCATTAGCTAGCTTACTAACATTACCAAAATACAGTATTAGTCTTTTAACCAGACTATTACCAGAAGTGATCTGTAATTCAATTTAGTAAAACTACTTTTGGCCATCGATGCACCCAAAGTCAGGGGCTAGAGTTCTTAAATGTCAGAATTACTTATAAGGCTTGTTTCAAACACATATTACTGAGCTCTATTTAAAATAAGTACCGCAAGTGCTTTCCCACAGGTTGCTAAGCCACAGTCAGAGGCATTTTTCTATAGCGATTTCTTTCTTTCTTTTTTTTTTTTTTACTTTTTAAATTTCTTTATTATTTTTTCTTTTTTTTTTATTGGATATTTTATTTACATTTCAGATGCTACCCCTTTCCCCATTCCCCCCCCAGAAACCCCCGGCCCATCCCGCCTCCTCCCACTTCTATGAGGATGTGCCCACCCCACCCACCCACTCTCACTCCCCCCCTCGAATTCCCCACACTGGGGCATCCAGCCCTCACGGGGTCAAGGACCTCCTCTCCCACCTTATGCCCCACAAGGAAGGCTATACTCCTCTACATATACAGCTGGAGCCATGGATCCCTCCCTATATGCACCAGGACATAGACCCTGGGAGCTCTGGTTGGTTGGCATTGTTGCTCTCCCCATGGAGCTACAAACCTCTTCAGCTTCTTCAGTCTTCCCATTAACTCCTCCATTGGGAACCCCATGATCAGTTGAATGGTTAGCTGTGAGCATCCACCTCTGAATATGTCAGACTCTGGCAGACCTCTAAGGACACTAGCTATATCAGGCCCCTGTCAGCATGCACTTTCTGATATCCATCTATCTTTGGCGACTACACATGGGATAGATATCCAGGTGGAGCAGTCTCCAGACAGCCCTCCTTCAGTTTCTGTCCCACACTTTGTCTCCATATTTGTTCCCATGAGTATTTTGTTACTCCTCCTAAGATGGACTGAAGCACCCACTTTGGTCTTCCTTCTTCATGAGCTTCATGTGGTCTGTGAGTTGTATCTTAAAGTATTCCGAGCTTTTGGGCTAATATCCACTTATCAGTGAGTGCATACCATGTGTATTCTTTTGTGATTGGGTTATCTCACTCAGGATGATATTTTCTAGTTCCATCCATTTGCCTAAGAATTTCATGAATTCATTGTTTTTAATAGCTGACTAGTACTCCATTGTGTAAATGTACCACATTTTCTGTATCCATTTCTCTGTTGAAGGACATCTGGGTTCTTTCAGCTCTGGCTATTATAAATAAGGCTGCTATGAACATAGTGGAGCATGTGTCCTTGTTATATGTTGGAGCATCTTCTGAGTATATGCCCAGGAGTGGTATAGCTGGGTCCTCAGGTAATGCTATGTCCAATTTTCTGAGGAAATTCCAGATTGATTTCCAGAGTGAGTGTATCAGCTTGCAATCCCACCAACAATGGAGGATGTTCCTCTTTCTCTACAGCCTTGCCAGCATCTGCTATTACCTGAGTTTTTGATCTTAACCATTCTGACTGGTGTGAGGTGGAATCTCAGGGTTGTTTTGATTTGCATTTCCCTGATGACTAAGGATGTTGAACATTTCTTAGGTGCTTCTCAGCCATTCAAGTTTCCTCAGTTGAGAATTCTTTGTTTAGCTCTGTACCCCATTTTTTAACAGGGTTATTTGGTTGTCTGGAATCTAACTTCTTGAGTTTTTTTATATATTGGATATTAGACCTCTATCAGATGTAGGATTGGTAAAGATCTTTTCCCAATCTATTGGTTGCCATTTTGTCCTATTGACAGTGTTCTTTGCCTTACAGAAATTCTGCAATTTTATGAGGTCCCATTTGTCAATTCTTGATCTTAGAGCATAAGCCATTGGTGTTCTGTCAGGAACTTTTCCCCTGTGCCCATGTGTTCAGGCTCTTCCCCACTTTTTCTTCTATTAGTTTCAGTGTAGCTGGTTTTATGTGGAGGTCCTTGATCCACTTGGACTTGAGTTTTGTACAAGGAGAAAAGAATGGATCGATTTGCATTCTTCTACATGCTGACCTCCAGTTGAACCAGCATCATTTGTTGAAAAGCTGTCCTTTTTCCACTGGACAGTTTTAGCTCCTTTGTCAAAGATCAAGTGACCATAGGTGCGTGGGTTCATTTCTGGATCTTCAATTCTATTCTGTTGATCTTCCTGCCTGTCTCTGTATCAATACCAGGCAGTTTTTATCACTATTGCTCTGTAGTACAGCTTTAGGTCAGGGATGGTGATTCCCCCAGAAGTTCTTTTATTGTTGAATAGTTGTCGATATCCTGGGTTTTTTGTTATTCCAAATGAATTTGCAAATTGCTCTTTCCTATCTCTATGAAGAATTGAGTTGGAATTTTGATGGGGATTTCACTGAATCTGTAGATTGCTTTTGGCAAGACGGCTATTTTTACTCTATTAATCCTGCCAATCCATGAGCATGGGAGATCTTTCCATCTTCTGAGATCTTCTTCAATTTCTTTCTTCAGAGACTTGAAGTTCTTGTCATACAGATCTTTCACTTGCTTGGCTAGATTCACACCAAGGTATTTTATACTATTTTATACCAAGTATTTTATACTGTTGTGAAAGGTGTCATTTCCCTAATTTCTTTCTGTTTATCCTTTGAGTAGAGGAAGGCTTCTGATTTGTTTGAGTTAATTTTATATCCAGCCAGTTTGCTGAAGTTGTTTATCAGCAATTTCAAAGAGAATCTCTCCCCTCAAGAAACATTCAGCATCCTTAGTCATCAGGGAAATACAAATCAAAACAACCCTAAGGTTCACCTTACACCAAACAGAATGGCTAACATCAAAAACTCAAGCGACAGCACATGCTGGCAAGGATATGAGAAAGAGGAAGACTCCTCCATTGCTGGTGGGATTACAAACTGGCACAGTCATTCTGGAAATCAGATTTGGAATTTCCTCAGAAAATTGGACATAGCTTTACCTTATGACCCAGCTATACCACTCCTGGGCATATCCCCAAAAAGATGTCCCACCATACCATAGGGACATGTGTGTCACTATGTTCATAGCAGCCTTATTTGCAATAGCCAGAAGCTGTAACAAGCCAGATGTCCCTCAGCAGAAGAATGGATACAGAAAATGTGGTTCATTTACATAATGGAATACTACCCAGCTATTAAAAAAAGGACATCGTGAATTTTGCAGAGAAATAAATGGAACTAGAAAATATTCTGAGTGAGGTAACCCAGACCCCAAAAGGACACACATAGTATGTACTCACTGGTAAGTGGATACTAGCCAAAAAGTTCAGAATACCTATGATACAATTCACTGACCATATGAACCTTAACAAGAAACAAGGCCCAAGTATGGATACCTCAATCCCTCTTAGAAGGGGGAACAAAATAATCATGGGAAGCAGAGGGAGGAAGAGACCTGGATGGAAGAGGGGAGGGGCAGGGATAGGGGAGAAGCAGGATCAGGTATTGGAGGGGAGGGAGACAGGAAAAAAGCACAGAGGGCCTGGAGAATGAATAGAAATATGCAGGAGTATGGGGTAGGGGAAACCTCTATAAAGTCTCAGATACCAGGAATATGAAAGGTTCCCAGGACCCAATGGGGATGACCTTAGCCAAAATACCCAATAGTAGGGATATAGAACCTAAAGAGACCACCTCCAGTAGATAGGTGCCCCTATTTGAGGCATAGGGCCACCCACCCATCTTCAAAATTTTTGACCCAGAATTGTTCCTGTCTAAAGGAAATGCAGGGACAAAAATGGAGCAGAGACTGAGTGAAAGGCCATCCAGTGATCGGCCCAACTTGAGATCCAACCCATGGGCAGGCACCAAATCCTGACACAATTGCTGATGCCAAGATGTGGTGGCAGACAGGAGTCTAGCATGGCTGTCCTCTGAGAGGCTCTACTAGCAGCTAAGATAGATGCAGATACTTACAGCCAACCATTGGACTGAGGTCAGGGACCCCTATGGAAGAGTAGAGGAAGGACTGAAAAAGCTGAAGGAGATTGGAACTTCAGTGTCAACTAACCTGGACCCCTCAGAGTGCCAGAGACTAAGCCACCAACCAAAGAGCATACATGGGCTGGTCTATGGCCCTCACTACACATGTAGCAGAGGACTATCTTGTCTGGCCTCAGTGGGAAAGGATGTACTTAATCCTGTAGAAAATTAATACCCCAGGGAAGGGGGATGCTAGTGGGGTGAAATAGAAATGGGGTGGGTGGGTGGGGGAGCACCCTGTCAGAAGCAAAGAGGAGGAGGGTGAAGAACTTGTGGGGGAGGACCAAGAAGGGAGGAAACATTCAAAATGTAAATAAATAAAATAATAATTAAAAAAAAAGAACTTAAAAAAAAAGCCTTTGTTCTTCTCACTTCAGAGTTCACTGTAGTTTCCAGTGTTGGCCATGTTGGCCAAGTACCAGTCCTTATATCTGGATTCTATTTGCCAGCACTAGAGCCATTCCATTTGCCAGAACTGCATCCCAACACAAAGGCATAACTCTTTTACCTTATATTTGAGAACCCTGAGCACCTCTGATCTCTTGATTTCTAAAAGTTCCTAACATAAGGGCTAATCCTGATCTCTAAAAATAGAAAGTTCTTTATGCTCATTGCTGACCTCGGAAGCTGACCATAGCCGCATTAGCAGTCCTAGACTAACCCTATGACCCTGCTACTGGAAAACAGCAGGACTTCAGCATATGTACTATTAAAGAGAGACTGCAATCCGTCCAAACACATAGAGATATCACCCATGAAGAACTCTGGTTCACTTTTGAGTCAGAGTTCTCTAGAGGAATGTCTTCAGTAGACATGGGAATCCCAAAGAAGCAGGTTCCAATGTCAGTGAAGGGATGGACCTGCAAGGAAGAGCAAGAGCAAGCAGGCAGAAAGCAAGCTTCCTTCTGCCATGACCTTCATATAGGCTGCCAGCAGAAGGTGTGACCCAGATTAAGATGGATCTTTCCATCTCAAAAGATCTGGATTAAAGGTGAATCTTCCTACCTCCAAGATCCAGGTGACAAGTGTGTCCTCAAGCTTCTAATCACTTAAAAAAGATCCCTCACAAGTGTGCCTAGTCATGAGTTTTAGTTAATTCCAGATATAGTCAAGTTGACAACTAAGAATAGCCATCACAGTGCCCATAAAGCATGAAGAACAACAGGATGGCAACATTCAGGAATGAGAGATCCTTGGAGAGACTTGACTATGGCAAATGCTTTTATTATTCATTTTACAAACATATGAAGCCAAGGATAGCTCAGTACTTGCCTGATGTGGGAGAGACCCAGGGTTTGATCACCAGCACTACAAAACCAGAAAGAAAACAAAGAAACAAAAATCATAAAAACATACGACCAAACCTGCCTGAAAAGAATAGGGAGATAGGAATTGACTTATACAACCACGGACAATGGTGTTTGAAACTTTAAGACTAAAGGTTAAAAAGGATCATGCAAACCCTGTGAACTAGTTCAAGTTGCTTTCATAGAAGATGTTAATGACTCTAAAACTGATTTAGTTTATTATAGTGGAGTTAAATAAATAAATGGATGGAGGAATGGTGGGAGCTATGTTTTTTAATATTAGGACAGTGATGTGACAGTCCATCAAGAGAGTACTAGAATTTAGCTATGGAATCCTACAGTTGAAGATGGCAGATGGGTACTTACAAGGTGGATGATAAAACATTAGCCTAACTAGCATGCACTTACCAACTTTGCTAAAAGTGATGTTTTGGTAGAAGCAAACCCAAGGCCCAGATCTCAGTTTCAAAATACCAATTTCCAATAAAGAGAACTAAGGCTCTTCGGAGATGTCGTTGATAATGTGCCCAGAGTAGGGAGAAGACAATACCCATGCCCCCTTTTATTAAACATAGATTGCCTCATACAATATAATCTGAATATAGTTTCCTCTCCCTCTACTCTTCCCAGTTCCTCCCCACCTCCTTTCTCATACAGATCCACTTCCTTTCTGTCTTTCATTGGGGGAGAAAAAAAAACAGGCTTCTAAGAGATAACAAAGATAACAAAATAAAATATAATAAGAAAAAACAAACACCATTATATCAAAGTTGGATAAGACAAGCCAACAGAAAAATCAAAGACCTCAAGAGAAGGCACAAGAAGATCTATTCATTTACACATTCAGGACTCCCATAAAAATACAAAACTGAAAGCTATAATAGATAATGCAGAGGACCTGATGCAGACCCTTGTAGGCCCTGGGATTGCTGCTTCAGTCTCTCCGAGTTCCTATGAGCCTTGTTCAGTTGCTTGTGGATCTTGTTCTCCTGGTGTCCTCTGTCCTATCTCCCCTACTCCTTCAGTCTCCTCTGAAGAGGAGATTCCCTGAGCTCTGAGGGGAGGGATTTGATAAGGTCATCTTGTTTAAAGCTGTGTGCCCTAAGGTCTTAGAAAAAACAATTTAAAGAATTCCAACTAATTGTGTAGACAGTCACCCTTTCAGGAGATAGGACTTAACTCTTTCCTTTGAGTGTGGACGGAGTTGGCTGACTTGCTTCCAAAAGGACGTATGGAGACAGGTGGGCTCAAAAACACCACGAATGTAGTAAAGACAACTGGCAAACACGGCCAGGTCCAAGTGATATAGGGCAACATGATGGGTCCCTCACAGGATGTGATTCGGTATTTGGTTTCTGTCATCTTCTTCTAAAAACATATAACTCAGTCAACTCATAAGAAAAACATTAAACTCCAACTGTGGGACATTTCACATAAAGTTCCTTAAAGCTGTCAAACATTTTTTTAAGGGAAAAGAAAAAGGTTACACAACTCAAGAAGTGACTAAATGCAATGTTGCAGCCAAGACTGGATCCTGGACAATGTATTAAAAAAGGACACTGAAAAAATGTTACTAAAGCTGGAGTTTAGTCTGTAGTAACACAGCAGCATTTTATGTAGCTTTGATAAATGTACTATGTATGCACTAAGGTCTGAACAAGTAAGGGCAGTGGGTAGGGACATTTGGGAACTCTCACTCCATTTATAAGTCTACTACTATTCTAAAATTTAAAAAAGGATACTTTTAAAAATGGACAGTCTCAGCCGGGCGGTGGTGGCGCACACCTTTAATCCCAGCACTTGGGAGGCAGAGGCAGGCGGATTTCTGAGTTCGAGGCCAGCCTGGTCTACAGAGTGAGCTCCAGGACAGCCCAGGCTACACAGAGAAACCCTGTCTCGAAAAAAAAACAAAAAAAAAAATGAACAGTCTCAAAATGGGACAAACAAGACTGTAAAAAAAAAATCTGTTATTTAGTATAATTTTGTTTGCATGTAAATAAGACACTGGTTTGAAAGTATCCAGTGCCTTTCCTTAGTATTCAGAATACCAATGAGACACATACACATGTGGCTAGTCTCTGCCAGGGCCATCTTTAAAGTAAGGAGGTTAAGACAGTAGAGTAGCATGTGTCTGTACTCCAGCTGGGGCTGAGAAAGAAGGATCACTTGAGCCCACATAGCTTTGGAGGCTAACCTGGGCAACACAGCAAGACCACAGTTCAAAGTAAGTCCTGCACAATAAAGGGAATAACTGTCTCAAACCCAGTATAACCACAAAAAGGCAGTCACTTCAAGTCTTCACATGCAGGAAAAAGCAAGCTAAAGAGATGAAGCAATCATCTCAGGCTAGTAGATAGAGAATTTGAATTGTAATTCACAGCTCTATTTTTGTACAAAATCAATTCTGACCCTAAGGCTCTACAAGATCCATCTTTTCAAATGTAAAAGGCTCAAAGAATTATAGCAAAACAAAGTAACTGACCAATGAAATGTGACTACTATGTACCAGCTCAGTAAAGAGCATTTTAGATACATTCCTTAGTACTTTACAACAACCCTAAATAAGGCAGGAGTTGGGGAGATGTATATAAATGGATGGTTAAGGATCCAACAGACATTCACTGCTATTTTACAACATTATCACTATTTATAAAGGAAACACAAACAAAAGTTAAAACTCACAATGATACTAAAGTGGGCAGTGATGAGTCTGAAACCAATGCATGACTCTGTGGTTCTGAAAGGTCAACATTATTCCATCCAGCCAAACAAAGGATTATATTCTCTTGGGGAGAGGGGAGGACCCTCCCTCTTCATCTCACCTGGGCTCTCCCGAATCTTGGACAAAGTTCATTTCCAAAGAAAAGTGCTGAAGCTTTCACCACTGGTGGTGGCACAACCTGGAAAGGTCTAAGCTGAAGTTAATCTTCAACGTGAACCACTTGCAGTTCCCTGAATCTGCCAACTACCAAGGAACAAGTCTCTACAGTTCTCACTCATCTCTGCACATCCTGGGGGCAAAGATACCATGTGCTCTTCTGTTCCAGATCATCTTTGCAAGGATGCTTATGTAAGAACAAAACCTCACAAGACTTGAGATGGTGTCTACTTCCAAAAGCTGGGTCCCGAGCCTGAGGTCCCTTAGCATGACTTCAACCCTCCTGGGCTCTCCCATATCTGTCCCATATTACATGAGGCATGGAGACAGGAAGATCAACTAGGACAGGATACTACTTGATGTACAACAATAAAAGACTGCTGTCTCTGACTTAGAGGTCTCTTACCTCTCTAGCACCATGAAACTCAGGCAAATTTGTCAGCTTTCATATAGGGAAAAATACTCATCAATCTTTTCTAGTCTGTGTTTCTAGTCCATAAAAACAGCTTTAATGCTGCAATGGCTCATGTGAAATCTATCCCAAAGGCTTTCATCTACAATTTCCCACCAACTCCATGATACCACATTGTTTCTGGGAAAAGGTTTGTATCACAGCACCTTTATAGAACTACTCCACTTGCTTATCTGTATATGATGCCATTCATCATGTGAGTCCCAGCTCAAAACTCATACTCAGTACACACGAATGGGACTGCTTTAAGCTTGATACTAATCTCTATCAAGAAAAGTCACCAGTGACAACAGCAAATCCATACAGCTGGACTCTGGTAAGATCACAACCTTGTGTACTTCAATGAACACTATCAAGAAAGTAAAATGCAGTACACAACAGGAAAAATATCGGCAGATCATGTCTCACACAGGACTTTTCTCTAGAATATATAAAGAACTTAGACACTGGATTTAAAAGTGCACAGGATACGAATAGACACTTCTCCAGAGATTTCTCTAAGAGCCCAAAAGCATATGACATCATTACAGAAATGCCAACTGAAACTATGCTGAGATACTAACGTTAGAATGGATGCTTAGCAGCACAATTATAGTTAGATATGATTGCTGCTGTGATAAAACACCATGTGACCAAAAGCTTATCTGGGCTAGGTCCCAGAGGATTTGAATCCATCATGGCTGGGAGGCATGACATCAGGCAGCCACCTGCAAGCATGGTGCCTGGAAGATGAGAGCTCACATTGCAAGGGAGAAGCAGAGAAAGCAAACTGGAAGCAAGGATAGGCTATAAACTCTAGAAGCCCGGTGACTCCAGCAAGGCTGCACCTCCTAAACCTCTCCAAATAGCACCACCTACTGGGGACCAAGTAATTCAAACCTGAGCCTAGGGAGGGCATTTCTCATTCAAATCACAAGCATCCAAGAATAATTTAGTAATATATAACAACCCAATGTCTACCACCTGGTGGATCTACAAAATGTGGTATAGCTACATAATGGAGAATTATAATTTAATTATAAAAATAAGTGAAGTGCTAACTGATTAATACTGATGGATGTAACAACACTCCATAAAACAAGAACACTCCAACCACAAAAAAACACATTTTATATAAAATTTATTTCTATATGAAATGTCCACAACAGGTAAATGTACAGTTATAGAGCCATAGCAGATTAGCGGCTTCTGGAAAGACTAACTAAAGGATCTAGGTCTGTCTCCTTTCTTTTCCCTCCTCTTTTTCTTTCTTGATGGTCTCCTCTCCTCCCATCATTATACGGCCCAGAGTGGCCCTGAACTCACAATACTCCTGCCTCAGCCTCTTGACTGCTGAAATTATAAGTATACACCACCACTCCTGGTCAGGGGTCGTGGTTTTGAATTAATGATTGTGGTAATGGTTATGTGTATCCATGAATATACTAAAAAAACACTACACTATACATTTTAGATGGGTAGATAATAAAGTGGGTGAATTACAAAGTTACAAAAATTAAAACACTAATGGACTTTCAGAGCGCTGGAGAAGAGACTAAAAGAAAACTAGACTGGTATGGTGGTTTGAATAGGAATGGCTCCAGACAAGCATGTATTTGAATGCATGGCCTATAGGGAGTGGCACTATTGGGAGGTGTGGCCTTGGAGTAGGTGTGATCTTAGAGGAGTTGTATTGCTGGGGGTGGGTTGAGATCTCAGAAGCTCAAACTTGGCCTAATGAATCAGTTCACTTCCTGATGCCTGCCAATCCAGATGTGGAACTCTCAACTCCTTCTCCAGCACCATGTCTGCTGCATGCTGTCATTTTTCCTGCCACGATAGTAATGGACTAAACTTCTAAAACTGGAAGCCAGCCCCAATTCAATGTTTTCCTTCATAAGAGTTGCCATGGTCCTAGTGCCTCTTCGCAGCAATAAAACCCTAATTAAGATAGTTAAGCATATGGAAAATTCCACTAAAACAAATTTTAAACACTCTGCCCATAAAATCTCTTTAAAAAAGAATCTATATTGCATACTTACAAATTATTTACTAACTTAACTGTTTATACAAAGGTAACTAGGATTAATAAAGAACAAGCTGATATATACACACATACATGTTGTATTTGTTTATTTATTTTATGTGAGTACACTAGCCGTCTTCAGACACACCAAAAGAGTACATCGGATCCCATTACAGATGGTTGTGAGCCACCATGTGGTTACTGGGAACTGAACTCAGGACCTCTGGAAGAGCAGTCAGTGCTCTTAACCACTGAGCCCTCTCTTCAGCCCATGTGTATATTTGTTACACATATATTCAATTTAGCACAACAGAAACTAATGGGATATGAAAGTACTCTATGGCTTCAGGCAAGCCACTTCACCCCTCTGGCTTTAGCTATCTCCTCTATCAAATGTCAGGTTATTTTCATCAAACTGTTAAGAGAGAACATGTCTGAATAAAGTCTATATGCAGTGGAATTACTAGCATAGCACTTGTCAGAGAGTGAACGAATACAGTGAAACTAACTTCAGAAAATGTAGCAGGCTTTTGGAAAATAAAGCATTAAAATACATAAGCTTCAGTAAGATGTACCTGACTCTAGATTAACTTTACAAGTAAGATTTGTCGGTAATCTATGGCATGGCAGCAGCTATAATGCTCTTTTAAAAAAATATTTTCTACTAGAAATTAACAGACCCGTCAATCACACATATGAACATGAAAGAATCATTTCTTTTTTTAAAAGAAAATGTGTGGGAGTGTGCACACATCATACATGCAGAGTCAGAGGACAACTTGTTGGAACTAGTTCTCTCCTTCCGCAATGGGGTTTGAGAGATCAAACTCAGGTTGTCTGGCTTCATGGCCAGTGTGGTTACCATCGAGCCACCTTGCTGGCCCACAGGAACATTTCTGCCACTCTCTCCACAACTTCTTTGCAGATACTATTTTATATTCCCAGTTTACAAAATTTTAATCTGCCACAGATATGAGAAGAGACTATAACAGAAGATCGTTTATCTACAACAGGAATCAACAAAGCACAGCTCACTGCTGATCAACCAGCACTGTTTGTATGCTGTTTGTAGGTTCTCCTCAACTGAGCCTAGTACAAAATATACTTTGGAACACAATGCTAAAACATGCAAAACTGGACATAACCAAGTAGCCTTTTCAAACCTCCCTGTCTAGTGGCGTGAATGGCTATGAGAAAACAACTCTGAGAAAAAAGTGCTCAGTTGTTCTGCTGAATGAATGTACGGCATAGCCAGAGGAAGCAAAGAAGAGAGACAGCACTGAACCTCAGCTGTGAGTGACCAACAGGTGTCTCACCAGCTGACAGGGAGAAGACACCTCCGGGAGAGGAAGTCATACAAAGAAAGGAATGGGCCAAAAAATAATTGGTGATCAATTAATAAAAAAGAAAACTATTAACAATTACCTAATAATGAAAAGCAAACAAGTTCAATAATAAATTAGTTTTATATGATACTCTACAGTATTGTATTGTACAGTATAATGCTGTACTTTGCCTAGCACAGATCAGAACCCAGAGTCCCCAGGTGCAGATGCTATAGCTGAGCTGACGAGCCATAGCCAGTCCTATAACTTGTTGCCCTTACACAGCCTTCACCAAGAGCTAGATCTGCCTCTTCCCCAGTGCTAATCAAAACCTAAAACAACCCGACTGTGCTCCGCATCACCTGGCTCAAGTCACATATTAACTAGGCCTCCTTCCACACAGTACAGGACTTCCTCCAACTCTCTGAAACCTATAAGAAAAGGCACCTTCCTTTGTCTGTCAGGCCAAAGCCTATGGCATCAGGCTGGAACCACAGGACAGGCTGTGGTGTTAATAAATACCCTATCCTAAAGACAACTGAACTCAATACTTCTCTTTCTTGAACACACCTGTTCTCTTCTCACTCCCAAAAACCTAACACACAGTCCAGAAGAAAAGGGGATCTTCATCTTCAGGTTAAAGTGGCCACTGTTCCCATCACCAGTTTACAATGGCAGTAATTAATTCAGAACTTAATAAATACTCTCAACCTCCCTCTCCCAGGTAAGCACACTTAGAGCCCATGGAAGTTCTCAGCAAGTGTACATTCCCAGCTAGCACCCCCTTTTCGATTATTCACTTTATTCTGGAACAGACACTAAATAATTGCAATGAACACAAAACCACACCAGGTGTACTTATGGATTCCTGTAATCTCAGCCTTCTGGAGGATGACATAGGAGGATAGTAACTTTGAGGCAAGCCTGGGCTACATGGTAAGATCCTGTCAGTAAAAATCACAAAGCAGGAAGTGTGTGTGTGTGTGTGTGTGTGTGTGTGTGGAGAGTAGAGAGGAGAGAGAGAGAGAGAGAGAGATAAAAGGTGACTTCCAACTCTTCTATTAAGTTTAAGAATCACAATGAACCCACAATGAGAAAAACTGTCAGTTTTAAATCAACCTTCACCATGACAGATGAGAAATCTACTGAAGGGCAAGAATAGATCCAAAGGTAAAAGAAGCTGCCTTTCAACTTTGCTCTCTGATTCCAGGGCCTTAAAAAAAAACATCATGCAAGAATATGCCTCTTGCAACTGTGGTCACATGCAAAAATGAAGCAAGAAGCACATCTGTTTGGAGCTGGCCTCAAATGCCTCTAGTTCTTCTCCAAACCAGGTTCATAACTCCCACCCACAGAGAGAAAGCCAGGGCCTGAGGCAGCACCCAGGGACAAGCAAATTAGCATTCCCAAGGTCAATTGCTGACAGGCTTAATTGTTTACAGCAACTAGAATATGCTGGCTGCTGAAGTTAAGAGGATTAACCTTCCAGCTTGCTCAACAGCATATGAAACTGATTTACCACAACAGCTACAAAATATGAACAACTGTAGATGTGGATTCAAATGAACATACAACATTTTATACAGAAGCAAATGTAACAGGATCCTCAAAAACAATGCACTTTTTATTTTAAGCTGGCTAAACAATTTGGGGGAAAACCCTAAAGTATTAGCCATGGCTTCAGTAGGAGGAGAGACAAGTATAGGAGAAAATGAGAGTGTCTCATTCTTCCAACTGGTTTGATTGGAAGATTTATCAGAACTGCTAAAATGTTGCAGATGGAGCTGTTTGGCAACTCTTCTTATTTCTTACCTTTCTCTGTCACAGAGAAGTGAAAATAGCCTATGTGACTTTTGTCATCTCATACAGTGTTATATGTAGCCAATAAGCATAAGCAGTGTGGCTAGTATGGAGTGTAGTGAACTGTAGGATTTTGATTTCAGTGCCCACACTGTGTCAAAAGAACTTCTTAGGAACGTTCATATTTATGACATGTAAAAATATTTTTTTTTATTTACTTTTGAAATTGTATTTATTTGTGTGTATAGATGTTTTGACTGCATATATGTCTGTGGACATACTATGCACATGTCTAGTGTCTAGTGTAGAAACAGGTGTAGTATCATCTGGGTTCTGAGAATTGAACCTAGGTCCTCTGGAAAAGCAGCCAATCCTTTTAACCACAAAGCCATCTCTCTGGCCCTGAAAAATAGTTTCAGATACACTAGGTTAAATAAAACATTACAAATCTCTCTCTCCACCATACTTTATGAAAGAAGGGCAGTAGAAATTTTCAAATTACACATGTGGCAAAGACTAGTTTTATCAGACTGCACTTCTACATGTAAGTAACGGTATACAGAAATGTACAGTATGAATACATAATTTCATCTGTAACTACAAAAACAGGCAAAGAGCAGTATGGGTAATGATCTCTAGAAGAATCAAGCTGGTTTCAGCTATGTTACATGTCATCCTCATAAAAGCTCCTTTTCTCTGACCACAAGACATTAAAATTCTGTCATTAAAAGAGGACTACAGTGCTTCACAAAAAGCTCCTAAAGCCTGTTCTACTTCTGCCTCTGTTGTCATCTCTGCAGAGCATTAAGCCAGCATCAGTCCTTGCCAATGGCCAGAGACAGATGTGGTACCAGCCTGGCGTTTTACCGATTGAGTGACTCAATTGCTGATTGAGTGATTTAGTTTTTTTCTGTTTTAGTCCTTTTTACCCCAGTTTGATCACTGAAATCTAACCAAAGCCTCAGTTTCAAAGGTCAAGAAAAAAAACAAAACAAAAATAAAACCAAACAAAAAAATCTGAGAAGAAAACAACAAATCAATAGCAAAAGCATTGTCAAAGGTCTAGAAAAATCCAAACAGTATTTAGGTACTATACATAATCTGTTAAAAAAAAAAAAAACAGGAAGTTTTACTATTTCAAAATAAAACACGCTAATATGAACAGGAGAGCTTAGCACACAGAACAGAGCAAGCCAGTGCCTCTACATGAACCACCATGTAGAAAATGACGCTGGCTCTTAGGTCATTCATGGGTAGCAGAACATGTGGAGGTGTTGAGACAGCTGGAAATGTATGGAGTGAGACTCCAAGGTAAGAAAGAGGAGGGGAGGGAAGAGCAGTCAAAAACACTTTTCCAAGAGCCCTTTAAAAGGGAACTGCTCAACGCTGTAACTAGAGAAGCCAATGGGCAGTGTGTTTCACACCTTTAATCTTCTACACTGTCCCAAATGGAATTGGAAAAAGGACAAAATTATGAAGATGTATGTGAACAAATATTTTAAAGTGATTATAAAAGTTAACAAATCAAAATTCACTAGTTGAGAAAAACAAATTCCCCACTTGTTTTACTATTCACATGAGATGTACATTCGTTTTTATATATATTTTAAAGAACTATTTATTTTGAAAGATTTTCTTTTGCGGCGTTGGGGCGCAAGCCTTTAATTCCCAGCACTTGGGAGGCAGAGGCAGGCGGATTTCTGAGTTCGAGGCCAGCCTGGTCTACAGAGTGAGTTCCAGGACAGCCAGGGATATACAGAAACCCTGTCTCGAAAAAAGAAAAAAAAAAGAAAGATTTCTTTTTTTGTTGTTTTATGTGCAGGACAAAAATATTTGTTGCTTCTATGTATATGTAAAACCTGTGTGCTGGTGCTTTTGGGGGCCAGAAGAGGGCATGAGGTCCCCTAGAACTGGCAGATCAATGTAGGGCAGCCAATCCTCTAACTGGTGAGCCATCTCTCCTGCTCCTGTAGTTCTGTTTTGTAACAAGTTCTGCAGCTAACCCTGATAAATAAAATGGCACACCATGAGTAACTGAAAGGAAGTCCATGGAGATGAGAAGCAGTGTGAAAGACTCTAGCGTCAATATTCCTACAGTTTCTCTGCTTTGACGGTATCAAAGCATCTTTATGTTTATGTATATGAACAGAACAGGCTCCAGAATGTTGTTCTAATAATATGATTAATCTTTTATATAACCTAAACTCTGATCAAGAGACTTAGATCAATTTGGCCAATGACTATGCTCTAAAAAGTGCTTTGATGCCATCTAGTGGCAGACAGGCCTCCTACAGCATGGGAGACAATTACAGGACTTTCTTAAAGTGTGGTCCCTAGACCATCAGCATTAGCAGCACCTGGGACTCTTGGAAATGCAAATTCCGGCACTATTCAGAATTACCGAAACTATGGCGTTAAGTACTAGTCATCTACTTTCATGAGGTCTCAGTAGTTCTGATGCACCCTCAAGTTAGACTTCTGCTACAGACAGTCCTTAAGTACAAGGTCTCTAAACAGTAACTCATTTTTCATTGTGGATCCAAATATATCTTATTAAGAACAACCTCAAAAGCCATCTACAAATCCAGTGTGGGAGTGCACACCTTTAATCCCAGTGCTTGGGAGGTGGAGGCAGAAGCAGGCAAATCTCTGGTTTACACAGTGAGTTCCAGGAGAGCTAGGGCTGCATCTCTCTCTCTCCCTCCCCCTCCCCCTCCCACACAGATACACACACACACACACACACACACAGAGAAAGAGAGAGAGAGAGAGAGAGAGAGAGAGAGAGCGCACCATATTTATGTTGTTCAACACCTGGTATGCATTATATGGGTTCTAAACTCTGAAGATACTTAATGAGCACCAGAGGGCTTTGTCCCCAGAAAATCCATTTTAAGGGGTTTGCACCATTAAAATAGCCAACATACCTACAAAGAAATCATTTACATCAAAGAGCTACGTGGAACAAAAGCAAAGCATTAACTGCTATCAGTATGAAAGGATACATGGCACATTACTGTGGCTAAAAACAGAAGAAACAAGGACTGGAGAGATGGTTCAGAGGTTAAAAACACTGGCTGCTCTTCCAGAGGTCCTGAGTTCAATTCCCAGTAACCATCTATAATGAGATCTGGTGACCTTTTTTGGCAAGCAGGCAGACATGAGAGCAGAACATCAATCTTCACCATTTAAAACAAAACAAACAAACAGAGAAGCTGGCTTCCTTAAATATCAACTTAGAAAACATCAAAGTTCAGTAAAACAAGTCCCACAGTGTACTTCAATGTTTCCACTGCTTCAATTCAGCTTGGTACAATGTATCACTTGTGGAGGGGAATAACTGAGAAGGCCATGGGGCTTACGGCCCATGCCTCAAACACAAGGGAGCATAACAGAAGTGCTTGACTGCTTTGTTTCTATCAATGTATAAACTCAGACATGCAGGAAACAGCTAGTGAAATCTAACACTGTAAGAACCACCCATACTCATCTTTCCAACAGCTTTTCTTTTCAAAACTTCTCTTAGCAATCTTGAAGAACCTCCCCCACTCATTGTCACTTGTCCTCACAAGGCTCACGAGGCTCTGTGCTGTACAGTGTATGGACCTTTGCCATCTTTGCTAGCTCAAACACTTTAGCCACTCATTAGCCATATATCCATTTAAAAATTAACATTTTGACTTAGGTTTTCTCATTTTTAACCTAAATAATACAAACTCCATAAACTAATTAAGAACTACAGAAAATGCACCAGACAATGCTGGGCATACCACTAGCAGCAGTTGCTACAGTTTGGATAATCAATGCCCCAAAGGCTGTGTGTTTTAGATGGGTGCATTTGGGAGGCATCATTGGTAGATGTGGAACCTGAGAGGAAGGGTTTGTGGGAAGTGCTTAGGTTGCTGGTGGCATGGTCCTGACTGGGAACTGAGATGCTGACCCTTTTTTCCCCTCTCTTGGTTGCTGGCAGGGACTGTGAGCTCCTGCCACCGTGTGCTATTTACTACAGGTCCCAAGAGAACAGGAACAGGACCCCCAAAACAACGAAGACATCTCTTTGTTTTGACTATCTCAGATGTTTTGGAATGGTGACACAAAGCTGACTGACACGGTTGAGGGTTACTGCTGTCCACCAACTAGGGTTAAAAGGTGGGGTGCCGGGCGGTGGGTGCACGCTTTAATCCCAGCACTTGGGAGGCAGAGGCAGGCGATTTCTGAGTTCGAGGCCAGCCTGGTCTACAAGGGATTCCAGGACAGCCAGGGCTATACAGAGAAACCCTGTCTCGAAAAACAAAAAAAAAAAAAAAAAAAGGGTGGGGGTGTCTAAGCTAGAGACAGGTAATTGGGTTCAAATTCAAATTCCCTTTCTGTGTCCTAAGCTTACTTATTTCAATTTTGTGAGACTCATTTTCCTACTAACAGATCGAGGATAAGGCTATTTATCTCACTCGGTGATGGTCACCACCTGAACCTTCCCATTTGGCAGGATGGGCCTATCTTATCTATGGTAGCTCCCTTTGCTTCTCTTCTGACAGAAGCTTTGAAAATGGCTGCACCAGGAGGAATATCCCAGGTCAGGATTAAGAAAGATGCTGATGGTATAATGGCACAGTCAAATGCACACCTCACACATTTCTAATACATACATAGCAATGTAGGGAAATTCCACCAGCAAAGGAAGCAGGCAATTCTAATCCTACACTAACACTAGCTTTTTGGCCTTTTGCTGAACTTGGATAGAAAGTTCTACAGAATGTCCAAAAGTGCTGATAACTGCTCAACAGCCAGCTCTCAGCTTCCTGGGGAGAGGCCTGTTAGCAACACTTGCCTGTATTCATAGGTGAAGTCACTACTCCAACCATGGCTTTGAGACTCCAACACCCAAATGCCTTAAATGCTTGGCTGACTCACTCAGTCACTCAATAAGCATTTACAGAGAACCTAAAACATGTAAGTCCAGGGCCAGGCTCTGAGGCAGGAAGTACATGCCTATACACGAACCCAATAATACAGGCCAGCTACAGAACTGAGACCCTCTGAATACAAGGAAAGGCAGAGCAACCAAAGCTCAAGTGATTGTTTACCGAAAGAAGCCTGAATACTGACTGCCTGTACTGTCTAATTTCCAAAACCCTAAAGTTCATTAACATGGACACATGCATGTAGGTATGAATGTATATATAAACCTCATCCCAGGCAGCAGTGACACACTAGTCTTTATTGTGGAAGAGCTATCCATGCACATCCATGTCACTATGTTGATTTAACTTTTACAATCACTTCAGAAATAATTATAATTTTGTCCTTTTACTAGGCAGCTGCACTTGGAGAAATTTTAGAATGTTAAGAGGTATATAATGCATTTTCCTATTAGCTGCCTTAGTCGGAAATGACAACTAAAAGCCAGCAGAGGGCAGTAGCACACAGCGTGCAAATTATAACACCCAATATTTTTAAAGTGTCTATGGCAACCCCTAAAGGACAAAATAGCCCACTGCTCACTTTCATTTTCTTATTCTCTCTCTCTCTCTCTCTCCTCTCTCTCTCTCTCTCTCTCTCTCTCTCCTCTCCTCCCCTCTCTCCCTCCCACCCCTTTCTCTGTGTGTGTGTGTATAAATAAAGTACATGGATATGGCATTTGTGATCCATTGACATAGATATAAGTATAATGAAGGAGTTAAACAACTAGGAAAAAAATTTATAGTAAATTTCCTCTTAGGTTTGACACAAATCATTCGATACATTGTGTGGTAACAACCTATCAGGTTATCTTAGTGTTCTATTGCTGTGAAGACACACAATGACTGAAACAACTCAGAAAAGAAAGCATTTAATTGGGGCTTGCTTACAGTTTCAGAGGTTTACTCCATTGTCCTTATGGTGGAGAGTATGGTGGTACACAGAAAGACACAACAACTGAGAGTTCTACATTAGATCTGAAGGCAGCAAGAAGAGCCACCAAGCCTGGCTTGGGCTCTTGAAACCCAGAGAGCACCCCCAGTGGCATACTTCCTCCAACAAGACCTATCCTAACAAGGCTACACCTCCTAATTCTTTCAAAGAGTGCCACTCCCTGATGACCAAGCATTCAAAATTCTGGGAGCCTAAGGGGAGAATCATTCTTACTCAAACCAGCTACACAGGTCCATATTAGGACTAAGAAGGTGCGGGGAGCACCTGACAATAACAGATAGGAGCTTAGCTAGCAATAGCACAGCCAGTAATTTTCCAATTTTACACAATAAAATAATTTACAAATTTTCAAAACATTGCCTGCTCAGGAACCAACAGTATATAAATCTGAATTCTGTTCACTGCAGCACTTCTAGCAGTCAGGTCTGTGCCTGAATACACTGAAAAGGAAATCCAACTGCTGTCACTTAGCCAAGCAAAGGTTCAGCCTCCTGCCATTACAAGCTTAGACAAAGACATCCTAGATCAGTATAATAACAACAAAATGACCCAGCTGCTTCCCACCAGAACTAGATTCAACTCTATTTAAAAAATATATTTATCTTGTGTGTGTGTGTGTGAGTGAGTGTGACTAAGTGTATAAAGATACACCACGTGCATGTAGGAACCACTGGACATCAGAAGAGGCACTGGAGTTTAGACAGATGTGAGCTGTCATGTGGGTGCTGGAAACTACTGAGCTCTCCCCTGCCTCTCTCTGTCTGCTCTGTCTCCTCCCCTCCCCCCTCTCTTCTCCTCCTCCATATATTCCCCCCAACCTGAGCTCTCAACTGTTTTTTTAAAAATAGAAAAAGCTAAAGCTAGGAAAGTCCAATCTTTGGTGTGAGAGCAGTGTATACACGGCAAATTAAGGATTTCATTATTAGCTGTTGGAGCTGGAGAGTGGTTGTCTACCATGTACAAAACTCTAGGTTAAATTTCCAGCACCACATAAACCAGGTATGGTGGCTCATGCTTTCAATCCTATCTGTAAGATGGAAACAGGGAAGAACAGAAATTCAAGGTCATCCTTTACTACATAGTGAGTTTGAGGCAAGCATGGGCTACATGTGACCTGTCTCAAAAAGTAAAATTAAAACAATTAACGGCTGTGTAGTTTTATACTTTAGCCAACTTGTTTGGTTCAGAATAGAAGAAATTAATCAGACACAGAGAAATATAGGTAAGACTTCTTTATTAGAACTTTAGCTCAAGTGAGATGCAGAAACAGCTTTGAGCAAGAATAAATCAAGCCAATGTCTCCCAAATTAAAAGGGGGGGGTTTCCAATAAAAGAAAAACTCTGCCCAAGTCAGTGTGAATTCTTCCACATAAAAAATGATTCCAACTTTAGAATGTGAGGTCCTGCATGTTTAAGGTCTAGGCTCAGGTACAGAGTGTTCATGGGTCAACTCTGCCTATGGGTAAGGCAAATGCCTGGAAGGCCAACCTGGACTTACATGAGGTAAGCAGCTAGGAGAATTTCATACAGTGTGTTTTTATCATATTTTTTCTATTTTTATTTTTTCTTTTAGACAGGGTCTTACTATACAGTCCTGGATGGCCTGAACTCTCTATAACCTCCTCAGTGTTGGGATTAAAGGTATTTGCAACCACAAAGCATTTATGACAAAGAATAAAGGTTCATTTTTCTATGCTCAAATCTGTACCACATTAATTTCTAATTCTGTGGCTTTAGAAACAGTATTTAACTTTTCTAAGCTAGACCTCTCTCATTCAGAAAGTTATGATAACTTTATTTCTATGTCACTGGACTGTTGATGGAATCAAGTGAGAATCCAAGTGAAAACATACTATAACCAGCATACTGAAAGTCTAAAACAAATCACTTATTGCCTTTATCATTTTGGCCATTACCATTAATACCATACTTGGACATAGATCAAAAACCATACTGTCTGACTATAGTAGCTATGATCTTTCTGTCCTGGAGGTCTAGAATCCTAGGGGAACAGATAAATAAATAAATAAATAAATAAGCAAGCAAACAAACAAACCAAAGTACCTATCGACCTGGTTATTTCATTCAAATACTATGCATTCCAGTTCCATCCATGTTCTCATAGTTAACAAGATTCTATGCTTTCTAATGTCTGAATATATATGTGTGTATACACACATATATGTATATGTATTCATCATATATTGTATGCATAATCCAATAAATATCAGGTGATCCTATGTTGTAGTAACCATCACAATGTCTAAAGTATACATAAAATGGTTTGAATGTTGTACAGTGTAGGTCTGCAGTAAGCCACATGATACTCCAAAAATATGCACTCTTATTTGCCAATTTTTAAAAGGTACTGAGAAAAAATGTCTCAAAATAAAACCTACATTTTTCTATAAAAATTTTAAGAGGGCTTGTAATTTTATATTTATATAACTTAGGCCATTAGGAACTAACTTAATGCACAACACACTATGATTTTCATTTGTGGCTATTATATATACTTGAAAATTCCTGTGAAAATGGTTAAGTGACACTAACAATTTGGAAATATACCAAAATTTTCTTGAATTTTAGGTAACATTTTAATTGACAACATATAAATTATATTTAAGTATATTAAGCCAAAATGTTCATAGATTAAAAAAAAAAAAAAAAGATTCTCTCCTTTCAAAGTCTTGTGGGGAACAGTTGCCAGAAGTTTTGTGTCTGAAAAGACTTTCTCATGCCATCTGCTCATTAGCATTCAAACTCAGCTTCATAAGGCAGAGGTTCACAGGCTACAGCTTAGAAACCACAGGTTCACAGATCAAAACCATGCTCATATAATTTTAAGATGTGTATATGTGTTTTAATCATGTGAAGAATTTGTACAAAATTGCTCTAGATTACACAAAAGCCTTATAGGAAAATACTGGCAATGCCTTAGCATGAAACACAGCAATGGTACCTAAGGCCACTAACATGAAACTCACTATGTCACTCTCGATCATGAACTAACACTGTAGCAAATGTCACTTTCACTTAAGAATGTCCTTGATGAACTGGCAGACTTACTATATTTACTGTATCTTGACTGCTGGGCATGTATCTTCATACTATACGATCAGGTAGTAAGTGTGTATAAAAAACACTTCTACCCTGATGGCCGAATAGGATGTGCTCTGGGTGTGCTGTGTGCTACAGGCTCATGTAGCCGTGTTTCCATGGTGCCTTTAATTGCAAAGAATAGCTACAATAGGCAAACTAGGCTCACTGCAATGTGACCATCTACTGAAAATGGAGACTGTGAGTCTGAATTGAAAGGATAACACCTAACAGATTTTTTTTTTTTATTTTAAACAAATTCCAATCTTGAAGAATCTATAAACACCCTTATTGAGACCTTGAGATTTTCCTCATAAGCTCACTAGTGATAGCAAATTATCTGTATCCCTGATGGAACTTTAATCTGTGTCTGTTTTCAAACTGAGATTGTAAACCCTGTAAAGGAAGGAACCACTTAATACTCTGTGTCCTTTTTAAATCATAGCACTGAATTAGACACAGAATAGCTATCTGTAAATGTTTGTCAACTACCTTGGCATTAACTGAAGTATGGAGTGTGCTTCCATGTATACATTGAAAATTGGTAATCCAGGCTACTCTTCACTCTGCATCTCCATCTATCGAGACTCTTCAGCTCATGTGTTTCTTTATATACAATTTAGTCAAAATTTATCTTAAGTTAGCTTTTTTAAACTGAAAAACAAGTATTTGCTGCAAAATTAATTCAAATAAAAGTAGATTTATTTGTGTGCATGAATGTTTTATCTACATTCATGTATGTGCACCAGATGTATGGCTGGTGCCCATGAAGGTCAGAAGAGAGGGTAAGATCTCCTGGAACTGGAGTTATGGTTACTTGTGAGCTACCACATGGGTGCTGAGAATAAAATCTGGGTCCTATACAAGAACAAATGTTATTATACACTAAGCCATTTCTCTAACCCCCAAATAATTTTTAATGAATATTTAATAACTGTGGCTCTAAAGGAAAGGTTGGCAAGCTATAACCCAAACTGGTCAACATCCTGTTTTTGTAAATAAAGTTTTTTTAAAATATACCATTCCCATTTATTGTATTTGTTACTTTTCTATCGTGACAAAACACCAAGACCAAGGCAACTTATTGACAAACGTGTCTTGCGGGCTTCCTCTTCTAGAGCACTAATAGTCCATGGTGGCAGAAGGAGAGCCCAGGTGCTAGAGCAGCCGCTGAGAGCACACATCTTGGACCACAAAGAGCATATAGGCAATGCACAAGTCTTCTGAACCTTCAAAGTCCACCCACAGTGACACATTTCCTCCAATAGGGCCACACCTCTTAGCTTCCCAAACAATTCTTCCAACTGAGGACCAAGTATTCAAACACATGAACCTATGAAGGCCATTCTCATTCAGTCTACCACACCATCTATTTATGCATTGTCTAGGGTGGTTTTACTCTAAATAGCAGATTTACCGGAGTTTATGAGACCTCATGGCTCATAAATACTTGAAAATAGTTGCTATCTGGCTCATCATAGATAGAAATTTACCAACCCAAATTATATTATGAATCTTTTGAAAAACAATGTTAGCATTTCTTTTCCAACCATAATGAAGTAGCTAGGTTTGGTGATGAGAACTTGTAAGCCACTCAGAGAAAGGAGGAGTAGAAGGACAAAGAAAGAATTCATGGCCAACCTCCTCTGCATAGTGAGTTCCAAGCCAGACTTGGCAACAATGAAACTCTTTCTCTAATAAAAGAAAACAAAACAAAAAACTGTAGGAACTATATTTTTATACCAATACTATACTTCTTACTAAAGGCAAAATAAAAAATCCTGGCTGGGTGGTAGTGGTGCACACCTTTAATCCCAGCACTTGGGAGGGAGAGGCAGGAGGAGCTGTGAGACTTCCAGGTCAGCCTGGTCTACAAAGTGAGGTCCAGGACAACCAGGGCTGCAAAGAGAAACCCTGACTTGGAAAACCAGATGGATGGATGGATGGATGGATGATGGATGGATGGATGGATGGATGGTTCTGTAGCCAAAATATTTAGAAACTTTTAACTTAAATCTAGAAACTTTTGATCTGATACCCTTCTCCAGCCTCCAGGGTTGTATTCTAGCTTTTCTCTTATGGCTTAAGGTTCTACTATGACAACAACAAAAGCCAAATATCCATCATTACCAAGAACAGGTTCTAAATCAGATGAGGCAGAGTTAAGACACTTAGAGACCGTAGGTGACCAAAGATCATTAGGTGACTTCTGCTGCTTAGCCATGAATGAATAACTGGATGGAGATGGTCATCTTGTCCAGAATAATTACAAAAGCTGGATAAAAATACATGCTATGACTACTTTCAGACTATGCTACAATAGCCAGACCAGAATGGTAATAATTATAGACAGGGTAACAGCTGGCTGGAGACTAGTCCTACAATTCTCTCCCTTCCTGCAAGCACCAGAGAGAAAGGATCCACATGGAACACAGCAGCCTAAAAGGATGAGAAGAATCTGGAGGCTGCAGCAGCAGAAGCCTACAAGACAGAATGCTGGGAGCGAGCTATGGATCAGCACAGGGATTCCCTTGAGTCTGATACTGAATCCTAAGACACTGAGGAACAAGTGCTATGAAGTAAACAGTACCCAAGTCCAGAGAGTACTGGGAGACACTTGAATTTCATCCATCCAGAGCCAAGCTAAAGTTGCTGAACCCTCAAAGCAATCAAGACTCCAGAGGGCCTTACTTTGCTACATGATGTTAGCCTTACTAAAGTCATAGTTCTATAGAGGAACAGAATTTATTCAGTGAAGCTCTATAGACAGGAAAAAAAGAGAAATGAGTTATAGGCTGTGGTCTAGCTAGTCTTAATAGCTGTCTACCAACAGAAGGTCCAAAAATCAGTCAGTCCATGAGGCTAGTTGTCTCAGCTGAACTCCACTATACTCTGGAACCCCAAAGTAGTAGGCTCTAAAGCCAGTGAAGGGATGGATTTGCCAGTGGAAATGAGAGGCAACAGGCAAAGAGTAAATGCTTCCTTCTTCCATGTTCTTTATATAGGCTGCCAGCAGATAAAAGGTGGATCTTCCCACTTCAAAAGATAAAAGAAAAGTGCCTCTTCCCACTTTAAATGATTTAAGAAAAAAAATCCCTCATATGTGTGTATCCAGCCACTTCGGTTTTAGTTAATTCCAGATGTAGACAAGTTGACATCCAAGAATAGCCATCACAGCTACCTTACACCCACCCTTAACAAAGATTACCAATACTGAATAGAGCCATCTGATCTACAATTATCTGGCTTTCCAGCAAAAACAAACTTCACTCTCTTTAAAAGAAGATATTTGCTTTGTTCTCTGTTGCTGTGAAAACACCACAATCAAAGCTACTTAGGGAGGAAAAGGGTTTATTTCATCTTACAGATTATAGTCCATCTATCAAGGGAAGCCAAGCGAAGCTTGAAGCAGAAACCAGGCAGTAAGCAGCTTACTGCATGCTCTGTTACTTTAAGGGCCATGTCCTGATTGATCTGCGCCTGACTCCTAGAACCCACTCAAAGGTAAAGAGCTGACTCACGAAGTGTTGTTTGAACTACACAAGTTGCAAGGCATGTGCACATACAATTTTTTTAAGGAATAAGAGGGGAAACTAAAAGACGTTTGAGGTATAAGAGCACATACAGCAATCACAACTGTTAGCTGGAATCCTACAGAAAAGGAGACTGGAGAGAGAGAAACTCTGGGAAGAAATAGTACAGAAATTCTTCCAACTAAGTTCTTAAGAGTTCAATTGTTCAAAAACAGTACCATTTTTAAAAAGTAAGGAGAAAAAAGGTTATTATGTCACTCCCCTGGCTCTGAATATGTCAAAAAGTAATAATAACTCTAACTTTAAAAAGAGAAGAACATTGTTCTCAATCTTCTGCTTGAAAAGTAAGAATTCACCAAAGTTGAATCCTTTTCGGGTAAGGCTTTCCTTCGCTACAATCCCTGGCATCTGTTGAGTCTATGTGCAGAGTAATCAAGCACAAACAACATACAGTTAAACTAGTGGAAAAGGATGTTGTCCCAGACATTGACAGACTTCCCGGGACTCCCATGGACCACATCCTTTAGATGGCATACTTTCAGTAAGGAACACAGATTTCCAGGGCAGTTCTGAGTGGAGGGTAACTGCACCACATGGCTCTGAGATGTTTCAGGGTAAGATGAGAAAGTGTGTCCAGTGGAATTAAACACTTATCCCAAGAATGCTCAAAGGGCATCCTCAGAGTAATGCAACCACGGTTACCTCAAAGTAGACACTTGCACATACAAAAAGTTGTACTTACTCTGAGTCTCCACAAGGTCCAAGGCAACACTAGAAACTGTGTCCATTCCAGAGCTGATACAGGATTGGAAGTTCTTTAAGGAGGAGAGAGCTGACTCTACACCGCTGAAGGATATGTAACGAGTAGAACCTGAATTTGTACTGGATCGTCCTGGCATCTTGAAATTGTTACCTAAAATTTCAAATACAACAATAAGAGTTCTAAGTTAGAATAAGTACTGTACAGGAAAAGAACACAGCCATAGCATTCAATAACGACTGTATTCTATATCCAGTGCTACATTGTTACTGCATGCAATACCCAGAGGACACGAAGGCACTGTGCCATCATCTGGACATCAATAACACACACTCAGTGTAACATGGGAAGGTAACTATCTTTAAAGAGAATACCCTCTTTCTTCATGCTTCAACTCTACAAAACCCAGTTCTTAGAAGTTTAACACATATAGAGAATAGAAAAAAGTGAAAGAAAATAAAGTTTAATAAGATGAGATTTTTTTTTAAAAAAAAAATAGTTTTTAATGTACCTAATATATATGCATTTTGAACTAGAATAAACCTCATGAGATCAGAAGCTCATTGACGAGTCCTTCAGAACCTCCTTGGAAGGAAAGAGGCCATACTCTTAGTATGGTCTAGCTTCTGGTCCATAGTCTACATCTCTTTTCCTTTCAAGAGCAGGAGTCATGTGATCTCCCCAACACTTCCTCCTCCCATAGTACCAGCTTTATTTCACACCTGGACTGCTACTGCAGCTTCTCTAGTACTGCTTTCAGTTAGAGATGTTCATTTTTTCCACAAATAGGTATTGAATGTCTTTGCCATGTAAATTCTTAGGCTCGTCAAAAACACAGGATAGAAAAGGGCTAAGGTCTTTTATTTCTGAGGTTATCAGTTTAACATAAACATTCACAATACCACTAATTGCTGACTCAAATAGCTTGAGTGACAAACATTTAGTAAGTATCTTCTTAAATACCAAGCAACCTCTCTGAGTATAGGAATATAGCGGCTTTCAAGGTAAATAACCCAAGACTTTTGTTTTCAAATGCTACTTGGTTTATTCTAATTCAATAAACTCTTTTATGCTGGGCAGTAGTCTAAGCACCAGAAATATTCAGCCTCTGCTCCCCAGGAGCTCCCCAGGAGTAGTTAGTAGGAACTGGACATGCAAATCTATCGTTGAAATAACATAGAATACTTGTAAAATGAATGGACAGATGAGATGTCTGATCAGCCCTCAACATGAGGAAAAGGCTATAAAAATACACAGCAACAACAGTTCGAAAGAGCATACAACTCTCTAGGTAGCTACTTCTTGATTACAGAAAATGGGCCCTTTTCTACTTTTGCTGTTCTGACAAGATCTCACTAGGTAGCCCACACAGGCCTCAAACTCATGGAGATCCTCTTGCCACTCAAATGCTGAGACTACTGGCATGACCCACCTACCAGACCTAACTTAAAAATACTCCATGACAGCTGATACTACAGACGCCTGACATTTCCTCATCCATTTGCACTAAAGACCAGAGCTAATGGCCTTGATTGCTATTTCACTGAGGAAGCGTAACCCACCAAGGAGGGGCAGCCCTCCTCACCCATTAGCCTCGGTCCCTGTGTTCTGCTTTCTTCTCAGGGAGAATGAACTAACTGTGCCCACTGAGACCAGCTCCGCTCCACATCAGATCTTCTCCTTTCCTTCTCTCTGCATTCCTCCCTGCTTTCCTCCATCAGCAGTTTTCTCCTGACCCACACTGCTCTCCATAGCAAACCAGGAAATCTTTCTCTAATCTTAAAGGAAAGCATCCTCCCACCTTCCTCTTTGATTATTTCCCATGCTGCTGGGTTAATGCTGGCAGCAAAACTCTCCTCTAGGCCTACTTCGTTTGTCTCAGAGTCCTGTCTTCCAGTCCTGGCCTGGGAGTCACCAGGCTCCCACCACTCCCACTTCATAGGACCTGCTCTCAAGGCCACAGCTGCAGTCTTCATGCCTTCCTCAGGGAACATTTCCATCTGTGTTCCTTCAGACTCTTAGCTCTTTCCATCTCTTCCAAGTGAGCTGTCTAGAGCCCCAATCCACAACTGCTAATCCTCCCCACACCCTCACGTGTACACATTCTTTTCTCCACCTCCTCCAATCTCATCTGTCTGCTAAGGTCTAAACGTTTGGGTCCTCATCCCCACTTTACATATTGAAATCCTAATGTCCAAACTGGTGGTTTTAGAAGATAAGGCCTTTGGAGAGGTGACTAGATCCACCCTCCAGAACCAAAATAGTCCCTTATAACGGATGCTCTGGGAGTTCTCTTGCTTTTCTACCACCCAAGAAAACAGCAAGTACATGCCATTTACAAACCAGAAAACCGTCTTCAGCAGACACTGAATCTGATGGTTAAGTTGGTCTCGGAATTCTCAGCCTCTAAGACAGAAAGATATTAGTTTCTGATGCTTTTAAAACTACTAAGATATAGTATTTGGTTTATGGCCATCTGAACATTCTAACACTACTCCTTGGGGCTTGGTTTAACCTAGGGTTTGGAGGGGTCTTCCCAAGGAACATTTAACATCATATGGGGACATTTTTGACTGTGGCACTGGAGAGGTGGAGGTGGAGAGGTCACAGACCAGCATCCATGGAGCAGAGGCCAGATACTGATAAAATTCTAGAAAGTACAGTACAGTCTCTCACTACAACATCATCTGAAGACAAAACATAATCATCACACTGGTTAAGAAACACTGAATTAAACCAACCTCTTCTCGGATCCTCTTTCCAATAACACTCATCTTTCTGTTTCCAGTACCTATAGCCTCCAGGACAAGCTACAACAAAAATACGCATTTCCTGAAGTCTCACCAGGCTGTTGGGCTCAGCACACTATTTTGCTTCCCTTATATTCCTGAAAGAGTTGCTGAGAGTTAAGCCATTCTTTAATGTAAATAGGAAAACACTGCTTCACCCGTTTCTGTACAGCATTAAAGTAGACACAGAGCAAACAAACAGAAAGTTTGACCTAATCCAGGGTCTCACACAACTTCAACAGAGTTATGTGTCCTTTTTCAGCATGCCAGCATGCACACACCTTTCTCTCTGAAGCCTACCCTCACCCATAGCTCCTTCTCTTCCACATGTCTGTACTATATAACTTAACACGGCTAACTGCTGACATCTGCCATTGCTTCATGCTGGCACCTCCTTAAAGTGGAACACACTTTAGGAGGTATAAAACGTCTCTTCACGAAAATGAAATGATCAGGACGAATTCCTTAAGTTACAAAGTAACAATAAAAACTACCACCATTTCCGGGTCACCACCAGTATGCCCATGCCCAAAAAAGGTTGCCCCCGCCTCGCTTCCCCCTCTTCTTTTACACCGAGGCTACCACTTACCTCCACCTGCAGACGTGAAATGGCACCTGTGGCCTTGAGTACATCTGAGCTATCAAGCCTCAGTTTTAAAAGTCAGTTCAAAACAGGTTTTTGAGCCAGGCGGTGGTGGCGCACGCCTTTAATCCCAGCACTTGGGAGGCAGAGGCAGGCGGATTTCTGAGTTCGAGGCTAGCCTGGTCTACAGAGTGAGTTCCAGGACAGCCAGAGCTACACAGAGAAACCCTGTCTCGAAAAAAATAAATAAAAAATAAAAAAAACAAAACAAAACAGGTTTTTGTTGTTGTTGTTTTGGTTTGGTTTGATCACATAGTGGTAATCTCCACGAGAGGCGGCAGTGAGCATAACCTGCCTCCTTCTAGTTGCTGCGGGTGAAGAGGACCAGGCCCAGGTCCCCTGAGCACAGAGGGAGGCGACAACACCCGCTAGACCCCTATCGCAGTTCCTCCTGGATCTT
Organism: Mastomys natalensis; assembly: GCA_021653895.1. Lineage (NCBI taxonomy): Eukaryota > Metazoa > Chordata > Mammalia > Rodentia > Muridae > Mastomys > Mastomys natalensis. Next base: position 40,548 of record JAJTUV010000990.1, on the reverse strand, counting down.
ACCTGGCTGTCCCACCTAGCTCAGTGATATCTCGCCAAACGTCGCACGCCCAGACCCCGATTCCTTTCCTCAGCCCACTACTCCTGTGGCTGAAACGCCCCGCGCGCGCTCTGCGTCATCACTTGGCGCCCGCGAGCGATCACATGATGCCCGGGCCCGGGCCACCGCCCCTCGGTCACGTGACGGGCTGGGGAAGCCAGCGCAGAAACCTGGTCCGAGCCGCTGACGCTCTGCTGCCTGGGACTCTAGGGGATCCCTGGGGCAGCAGAGGGGGACCCGGGTGCCCAGTCCACGCGGCCAGCGTCGGACGGCTGACAGGTGAGTCGGAGGCGCGCTTGTGGGTTCGCGGCCCTTTCCTTCCCCGTGGGCCCCGTCGGGTACTGTCCCGGGAGCCACCTGGAAAACTTAGGGCTTGCAGGCTTGAGGTTGCACGCTTGATGTTCACCTACGTTTCATGGAAATCGCTCTTGCACTCTTCTTTGAAGCTTTAGGGGTGATTCTCAGCTACTTGGCCCATAGCTGAGCTTGCACGTTTCTCGGAGCGGTGCCTTGATAATGTGGCTGATCTTTCTCCCACGTACTCTCCAGAAAATCGAGTAGTCACTGAAGGGAAGGTGGGTAAAATAGGGTTGAAATAAAGTCCTGTCACGCACTGTGAGTTTATGCAAGTCGCTCCTCTACATCCTATTCCCCTCATTCACCTGAGACATGGTGCCATAGCCCTTATATTGGGGGCAGGTGATTCCACTGGGTCCTGCTTCTTCTATGATAGGAAAATTAAAACTTAGACGCATAAAAAAAAGTTGAACTCTTGATTTCTATATAGATGAGGGATAGTGACGGAGGTTTATATTGCCTTCGTCCACAACCAAGGGACACATTCCTTAGGTCAGCTCTCTTCAACTTGTGGGTCCCATGACCCTTTGGCAAATCTGTTTCCATAAACGTTTACATTATGATTCTTAACGGTAGCAAAGTTACAGTTACTAAATAGTAACGAAAATAATTTTATGGTCGGGGTCACCACATGTATTAAAAGGTCAGAAAGGAAAGTTGTCTTGGATGTTGTTAAGAATTAATGAATCAGGGCTGAAGAGATGCCCAATGACTAAGACTTCTTTTCCTGAGGCCCAGGTTCAATTCCAAGTACCCATATGTTAATTCTCAACCGTCTATAACTCCAGGTCCAGAGGATCAAACACCCTCAGACATACATGCAGGCAAAACACCAATGAACATAAAACAAAAATAAATATAATTTTAAAACTTCATGAATCAGACTTGAGTGATCCAGCTTATTCCAGAACTTTTCTGGGAGAGCATCCATTAGGGTTTGAGACTGCTTTCTTTAAGGATCTAAGGTTTTATATTTTAAAAAAGAAATTTTGTTCTATACTTACTGGGTAATAGGATACCATTCTTGAAAACATGTTCCTTTGACAAAGGGTCCTTCCTATAGGAAAAAAATTAAGGTTCCATGCCAAATCCTAAAACTAAGTACCATACTTTGTAGCTTATAAAATCATATTAAGAAGGGAATTAAGGCCAGGGAGTGGTGGTGCATGCCTTTAGTCCCAGCACTTGGGAGGCAGAGGCAGGCGGATTTCTGAGTTCTAGGCCAGCCTGGTGTACAGAGTGAGTTCCAGGACAGCCAGGGCTATACCAAGAAACCCTGTCTCCAAAGACAAAAGCAAGAAAAAAAGAGAGAGAGAGAGAGAGAGAGAGAGGAAGGGAGAGGAGAGAAAATAAGAAATTAAATAAATAAATAAATAAATAAATAAATAAATAAATAAAAGAAAGGAATTTAGATCTGTGGTTTCATCCCATGCCATTAACAATTCAATTCAACCTAGAGTGAGAAGTACTGGTGTTTGCAAGTTTTCTTCATTCATTGTGTGAAAGCCATCTCCAAAAGAATCATTTAATATAACATCATCTACAATTTTTTTTTAACATCATTCAAAAAAGGCTCAGCTGACATTTGTAAAACTCTTCTCAACATAACATCTTGTAAAGTTCACTGCTTTTGTCTTAAATGATTAAGTATCTGTAATGAAGGTCATTTGATTCTATAACTCTGGATCAGTTTAGAAAATATTCTAGCGAAATAAGTTGCATGGAAAATATAACTAGTCCTGGTTTGATCTACTACATCATAGTGCAACTAAATGTGGTTATGTGACTAACTGATTTATTCTTTCATTTGATATTGTCTTGACATTAGTCTTCAAAAATGTAGAAAGACCCTTGCATTGTGACGGATTTGTTTTAAACTCTGTGTTCTTCTTGAGGTAGGACAGATTACAAGCAATAATATTTCACTAAAGAGGGAATTGTAATAGGTGTTTTTCTTTTACATTAAAAAATTCTATAAAAACACTTGTTTTAATGCAGGTTTAGATAAGGCAATCACCTTAGTTAAAGGTCCACACGTTTGTTGAATGATTGCTAAATATGTTTGATTGTTTTCTATGTCTTTTTAGAGTACTCAAGTCTCTTTGTTTATATAGAATACCATTATGAAGCTTTAGCTAGCCTGGAGCTCACTGTGTACACAAGGGTGACCTCAAACTCATGAGAATCTGTTTGTCTCTGCCTTTGAAGTGCTGGGATTAAAGGGGTGTGGCACTGTACCCAGACTTGAAGTATGATCTTAAAGGCTAAGACACACAAGTCTTGACTTACATCATCATCTCAAGCCTGATGTTCCCTGAATGTGTACATGCAGGTGCTGGGTCTGTCTGTCTGTCCCTTGGTAGAGATGGGGAAGAGGGCAAGTATCACTGCTTTGCTGTAAGCTGTGTCCTCCAGCATCCAACTGTCTGCACTATAGTAGTATGTACAGTTAGTTAGGCAGCAGTTATGCCTACTAATCATGGCTTGGCCCTTGCTTTGTGAGGGTAGAGTTTTATCCTAACTTTGGGTGAGTTTGGTCTTCAATGGAATTCAGTGTGTCATCATTTTACCCACTGTGGATTCTTTTCTCCCTTTCCCTTTCTCGTTTCCCATGCCAGGCCATATCAGTGCAGGAAAATGGAATTGCCTAAAACTCTCCCTGTTCCTTAGCAGTGTAGTTTAAGAAGCAGATATCACAAGAATGGGAAACATTCCTAGATACCCTTCCTGCTTGTTCCCTCTCCTCCTTCAATCTCTGTTCAGATAGCGTCTTATCAGAAGTACTCTGAATACTCCAGCGTGTGTTCCATCTTTTAATCAGGTTTTTCTTTACATGATTTATGGAAGCCTGTACGTGTTGGCTAACTTATATCTCCTGCTCTCAGTAATGTAGTGTATAGACATCGTGATAACTGGAGCGCACTACTGTATCTTCAGATCATAAAACAGTGCTTGGCATATAGCAAACACTAGGTAAACACTTGCTACATGAATGACCCCAATTAGCAATGGGTAAGCTGTAAAAGCGATTCACTGAGCAAGCATTATAGAAGTCTGTAGTTCCATAATTGAATCATCAGCAGATCAATAATAGCAAACAAGAAATAGGTCCTCTCTAGCTTTCACACCACAATCTGTAGGTTCTTGCCATTTGCCCCCCACGCCACCCCTGCCCAAATGAGCTGACTCCTAGTCTAAAGGAAGCTGTAGCAGCTCTCAGAATCAACATTCAGAGACCAGAAGCCAGAGGTCAATCAGGGCAAGGAAAAGACTTCCCCTCCCACTTCTCTCTTGTTAGCTGAAGGTAAAAACACATCCTAGAAGCCCCACCATAGACTTTCTCCTAAAAGGCACTGCTCCAAAACCAGATCACATGTTCAGTACGAGCCTCAAGGGAGTCAGGAAAGTAAGAGTTGGCCACTTTGTTTTCTACAGTGAGAAGGGAGCTGGACACAGGAAATATCATTGGGGAGTGAACAAAGAGCTGTTGCCATGACACCCCCGTTGATACAGATATTTCTAAATATTGACTCTGGTAGAGACTTCCAAGGGAAATATAGAAAACCTTAGCGAGGGTTACAAAGAGCTTTTCAGACATCAATAACTGTGACAGATAGCTCATAACAGAAGTGAACTTGCTGCAAGCACTGGGAAATGTTTTTCCGTGGATGTAAAAAAAAAAAGTTCTCATTGGTTCTCAGCAGCCTTTTTATATTCTAATTTTGCCTGCAGCTAAGGCCTCACTATTAAATTATTCATCAGTTGAGTCTCATGTTAGAAGACTAATGGGAAAGTAAAAGTTGTCATTGACATTTTCCAAAACATTTTATTGATTCTTTGTGAATTTCACATCATGCATCCCAGTCCATCATCTCCCATCCTCTCAATTTGCCTTCTGTCTTACAGCCTCTCCTCCAGCATGCATGCATGCACACCACACACACAGAACATAGAGAAACATCACATGGTGGAAGCTGTAGTGTGTCAGTGTGTCCCACAGTGTATCCCTCTGTCCACACATCTTCACCTGCAGTGTGTTCATTGCAGTGAGTCATTGGTCTGGCTTGAGATCCCTGGGTTTTGTGACACCATCAATATTAAATCCTCACTGGGATTCCTTTCGGTTATCCTGTTGTTGCCTTCTGGTCACTGACAAAATTTTAATGAGGTCCTTCACCCAGAAACCCCAGAAATATCAAATACATTCTTTTTTTTTTTTATTATTTTATTCATCATTGCCCTAATTGTTGATACCAACACAAAGAGAAGTACAAATTTGAGGACCAGTAAACTCTCCTGGTGCTGAAAATAAAGGTGGCTTTCTAGAAGGCGATAGATGACGATGTAACTAAGTGGGTTACAGTTTGTGACTCACCGTTTGCATTCCTTGCCCATCATTCTGTTAGGCTGTTGCTTTCTTCATCTACTTTCAAGAGCTGTTAACATTTCTGAATTCAGTCCTCTTGTCTGCCTTCTGCATTACAAATCTGACTTCCAAAGTATTGGTCATAGAAAAGGTTTTAATTGTTATATTCTGAAATCTATTTTTGTACCTTCTGGGTGACTTTCTCAAACTCTAACTTCCTAGAACTTGGCCCTACTAAATATCACCCAGCATAATCTGACCGCTCTCCCAACAGTAGTCAGGAAAGGGTCCAGCCTGTCAAGCAAATGAGTGTCTTCCTGTTTATCTTGACTGTACTGTCTAGCACGCCATCTCTTTTCTCTGGGGCTTTCTGCTCAGCTTACTGCAGGCTGCTCATAGGGACAGAGATCTCTTCTTACAGTCTTCATACTGACTCACTTTCCGTGCAGACTAACATCGTTAACTTCCTATGTATTTACTGCAGATGTCCTCAAGACCAGTGTGGTGGCTTGAATAAAAATGGCCCCCATAGGCACGTAGAGGGTGGCATTGTTAGGAGGTATGGCCTTGTTGGAGGAAGTATGTCACAGGAGGCAGGATTGAATGTTTCAGAAGCTCAAGCTGTCTCTTTCTGCTGCCTGCAAATCCAGATGTAAAACTCTCAGCTACCTCTTCTCTTCAGCCACATCTACCTGTATGCTTCCCTGCTTCTTGCCATGATAATGGACTAAGCTTCTAAGGTGTAAGCCAGCTCCAATTAAATGTTTTCCTTTATAAGAGTTGCCATGATCATGGTGTCCCTTCACAGAAATAGAAACCCTAACTAAGACAGCTAATCAGTCTCCACTCTTTAATGTTTCTGGGTTCACATCAAAATTATCTTGGGGACTTATAGAAAAAGATGCTTAAGTCTGCCTCCACCCTCCATTGCAGAAACACTAAGATTCTCCATGATTATGTTACACCACCAAACTTGTGAACCACGCACTAGAAGCTGGGTGCCTAAATATCTTCATCTCCAGGGCTGGAGAGATGGCTCAGTGCTTAAGAATACTAGATTGTTCCACAAAAGGTCCTGAGTTCAATTCCCAGCAACCACATGGTAGCAACCATCTGTAATGGGATCTGATTCCTTCTTATGTGCATGAAGACAGAGCACTTATATACTTAAAATATATGAGTAAGTAGGTCTTTAAAAATCTTTTCTGCTATCATTGCAAAGAGGTTCTCAGAACAGAGTGGCTGGGTAAGAAGATGGGTCTTTGCCTTCAAGAACTTTCCGAAGAATGGCCTGTTAAGCACAACTGCAGTAGTTTCCATGCTGGGCAACAAATCATCCTTAGTGTACTGGGGTAAAAGAGGGATGAGTAGTCGATTCTGCTTACACTTTGTTTACTATTGATAAAACATCTCCACAAGAGTGTAGAAACTGGTGTCTAAAATTTTATTTTGTTTACTTTTTTATGCATGTGTATGTGCACATCTGTATACATGTTACAGGGGTGGGCCCTGCCCATGGAAGCCAGAAGAGGGCATTGTATCCCCTGGAGCTGGAGTCACGGGTGTGAGCTTGTGTAAGTGCTAGGAACTCTGCAAGAATAACAAGCACTGTGGAGCCATATCTCCAGCCCATGTATTTCAGAAGGACATATACATTTCTTTAACAATTGTTAACTTCTCTTCTTTTTCATATAGGTTCTTTAATGGAGCAGCCATTTGTCCTACAGATCTGGCTTCATGTCATGATCCACAGACCCCAGCTCTGAAGTCAGTCAGTCATTCCCACCCCTCAGGTGTGGAATAGCCAGTCACTCTCATGATGTTGGACTTCCTGGCTGAGAATAATCTCTGTGGCCAGGCGATCCTGAGGATTGTCTCCTGTGGCAACGCCATCATTGCTGAGGTGCTACGGCTCTCTGAGTTTATTCCTGCTGTATTCCTGCTGAAAGACCGGGCTGACCAGCAGAGATATGGAGACATCATCTTTGACTTCAGCTACTTTAAGGTGCGTTCCCTGTGGCCTTGGCATTCCTGTCAGTTTTTCAAAAGCAGCTTTTCTCTGGGAGCCATGAGGCTTGAAGTGGCCCAGTAATTACAGAGCATTAAAAAGACAGCTTTTCTTTTTTAAAAAAAATTGGATATTTTATTTACATTTCAGATGTTTTCCCCATTTCCCCCAACCCAGAAACCCCCAGCCCCCTCCTCCTACTTCTATGAGGATGTGCCCCCACCCACCCACTCCCACCTCCCCACCCTCTTATTCCCCCACACTGAGGCATCCAGCATTCACGGGACCAAGGGCTTTCTCTCTCACCTATGCCAGACACGGCCATCTTCCCCTACATATACAGCTGGAGCCATGGGTCCCTCCCTATGTGCACCCAGACTTGTGGTTTAGACCCTGGGAGGTCTGGTTTGTTGGTATTGTTGCTCTCCCCATGGGGCCGCAAACCCTTTCAGCTCCTTCAGTCTTCTCTCTAACTCCTCCATTGGGAACCCCATGATCAGTTCAGTGGTTAGCTGTGAGCATCTACCTCTGTATATGTCAGGCTCTGGCAGACCTCTAAGGAGACAGCTATATCAGGCTCCTGTCAGCATGGACTTCCTGACATCCACATCAGTGTCTACCTTTGGTGACTGCACATGGGATGGATACCCAGGTGGAGCAGTCTCCAGACAACTCCTGTTTCAATTTCTGTCCCACACTTTGTCTCCATATTTGTTCCCGTGAGTATTTTGTTACTCCTTTTAAGAAGGATTGAAGCATCCACACTTTGGTCTTCCTTCTTCATGAGCTTCATGTGGTCTGTGAGTTGTATCTTGAGTATTGCAGGATTTGGGGCTAATATCCAATTATATGTGTGTTCTTTTGTGATTGAGTTACCTCACTCAGGATAATATTTTCTAGTTCCATCCATTTGCCTAAGAATTTCATGAATTCATTGTTTTTAATAGCTGAGTAGTACTCCATTGTGTAAATGTACCACATTTTCTGTATCCATTCCTCTGTTGAAGGACATCTGGGTTCTTTCAGCTCTGGCTATTATAAATAAGGCTGCTATGAAGATAGTGGAGCATGTGTCCTTGTTATATGTTGGAGCATTTTCTAGGTATATGCCCAGGAGTGGTATAGCTGAGTCCTCAGGTAATGCTATGTCCAATTTTCTGAGGCAATTCCAGATTGATTTCCAGAGTGGTTGTACCATCTTACAATCCCACCAACAATGGAGGAATGTTCCTCTTTCTCCACATCTTCGCCAGCATCTGCAATCACCTGAGTTTTTGATCTTAACCATTCTGACTGGTGTGAGGTGGAATCTCAGGGTTGTTTTGATTTGCATTTCCCGGATGACTAAGGATGTTGAACATTTCTTTAGGTGCTTTTCGGCCAAAAGATAGCTTTTCAACCAAAGTTAACATCAAGTCCTATCTTGAAAATAAAGAGAAGGAAAAGTACTGTGTAGGAAGTCCTAGTGGAGTATGAACCAATTAAAGGGAACAACCTATAACCTTGAAACCCATTTAAAAGCATGCTAATCTTGATTGAGACTCACCCAGGGATTTTGGTTGTAGTCTTCCATTCCTCTTACTTTTTGTTCTGCTTTAACTTTGATGTTTAAGAACCATAGAGCATAATTTTAAGATGCCCTGGGCATGTTTTCAGGAGATACACCATTACTGACTTTAACACACGTGTGTTTTCCTTCTCAGGGTCCAGAGTTCTGGGAAAGCAAACTGGAAGCCAAACCTGAGCTACAGGATTTAGATGAAGAATTTCGGGAAAACAACATAGAAATTGTGACCAGATTTTATTTAGCCTTTCAAAGTGTGCATAAATACATTGTAGACTTAAACAGGTATGGATGGATTCTGTAACAGTGTATCCTGGTAGAATGGCAGGGACAGGATGCAGCAGAACATGTCTGCCTGTCTCAGTTCTGAAGTTAACTCTCCTATGCTGTGCATCACTGTACCTTCATTGTAATCTCCCATCCCTGTGAAAGGCCTTGACTCTGTCACGAAGCCTTCAGCCCTTCAGTTTGTGATCCTAACGCTGTAGATGGAAAGTCAACTTATAAAGTAACAATTTGTTTTGTTTAGTTTTGTTATTTTTGGATAGGTTTTTCACTGTGTTGCACAGACTAGTGTGGAATTTACAATCCTCCTGCCTCTGCCTCTGGAGTAAGTGAGAGGGCAAGCCTGTTCCAGCAGGCCTGACTTGCTCACATTAGCAGTTGTTAAGAGTTTACCAGTTCATTGAGCTTTGGCCACCATTTCATGTCATTGCTTCTGACCACCTTCTGTTTTGTAATTCAGGAGGAGGGAATAGTCCTTTCATTTGGACCAACCACAGAGTGAACCTTAGCCCCAAATCACCATGAATTACAGCACATAAGACACTGCAGTTCATAAGCACGGCAAGGAATAGAGGAGCTGAAGCCAGAATGCCTGTTGTCCTGCCTTGTTTTCAGAAAATCTTTTCTCTCTCAAAGATGTTACATCTTCTGCTTACGTTAAGTTAATACTTGACATTTCACTTCTAGGTACCTCGACGATCTCAATGAAGGAGTTTATATTCAGCAAACCTTAGAAACTGTGCTTCTCAATGAAGATGGAAAACAGCTTCTAGTAAGTCCTATTGACCGTAAAGTACATATTCAAGAATATGAAACAGCTGGATGTGGTAGCACTTAACTTTAACCCTAGCACTTGGAAGGCAGAGGCAAGTGGATCTCTGTGAGTTCGAGACCAGCCTCATCTACACAGCAAGTTCCAGGACTGCCAAAGCTAAATAATAGAGAGACCTTGTCTCAATGATGATGATGAGGAGGAGGAGGAAGATGATCAACATCAATATATACAGAGTACCGTTGCTCAAAGAAAAGAAAATAGCCCAATAATTATCTTCTGAGTTTAGAATGTATGAGTATTGAATGAATTTACTAATGGAAGAAAAGGTCACGTTATGTTATGATCTTCCTCTGTGTAAGAAGTCTATCTTTTTTTTTTTTTTTTTTGCATCTGAGACATCGAACTGGTACTTGGTACATGGTGACCATTTAAGAAATGTCTGTTAGAGTCAGTGTGGTGGCCATGTCTGTAATCCCAGCACTTTGGAGGTAGAACTAAGAAGTGTAGTTCAAGGTCATCCTTAAACATAGAATTAAGATTCCATTCTGTATCTCAAGCAAAATAATCACTATGAATTATATTTTATTTTGAGTTAATTTTAAAAGCCCGTTCTGCACAGTAGTTAAGCGCTCTTTGCAGAAACATATATTTAACCTGAAATCTAAATACAGCCTTCAGGAGGAATGTGGCCAGAGTGGTCATTTGTACTACGGTGAATGTCACTCCTTGCAGACAGGTAGTCTTGTGAGTTTGGCCTTTGTCCTTTTCCTTCATAGTGTGAAGCCCTGTACTTATACGGAGTTATGCTGCTTGTCATCGACCAGAAGATTGAAGGAGAAGTCAGAGAGAGAATGCTGGTTTCTTACTATCGATACAGGTATTCCTGGCCTAGCCTGCACACCCTCAAAATGCTGCTGTGGATGAAATGCATTGTGTGCTCCTGTGGTGTCTGGAACAGTGGCCTGTGGTAAAGGATGCTAAGTACACACATCTTCTGAACACCTCAAAGAATATAGCTGTTACCTGCTTATGTGTTCTAATTAACTATATACTGAAAGAAGATTTTTAGTTAGCTCAGAATGACAAGAATAGTAGGGCTCTCTAATTCAGAGACACAAGTAGTTAAAATTGCAGGACCACGAGACTGCTAGCCTTGGGCCCCAGTGATTAGCTACAGAAAGTACAAGGCCAAAGAAACAATAGACTACTGAGCATTCCAGGAGCCCAGCACATGATGTTTCAAAGACTTCTACCCAGATAAGCATTCACCCACAGTTCAGTTCCAAGAAGACCAAAAACAAAGGGCTGTTCCCGTGAGGTTAGTCCGTCCCACTCTACCCTAGACCTGCTTACACAAGTTTGAAATAGCCAGTCATGTACAACCGTGCCAAAGCTCCCCACACTCTCCTATCCCTTCATATAAAAACCCAATGCTTTTGGGGTTCTTGGTAGACTCCCCTATCTCCTGTGTGAGGTAGGAGTCGGCCCGGAGCTCTGCCATTAAACTGCCTACCTCCTGTGTTTACATCAAGATGGTGCTGTGAGTCCCAGCAATGGTCTCTCGTGTGTTCTTGGGTGCGCTCTCCCGGACTTGAGTGAGGGACTCCTTTCGGGGACCTTTCAATACCACATATGAAATATTGTATCTAAGACTTAGCAATGTAGAGACTATCTTGGCCATGACAATGATGCAGTTACTATATAAAACCTGAACTTGGAATGTTTTAAGTTGAGGACAGGTTAAGGATTTTTGAAGTTCTTAACAAATACCCTTTTGCTTTGGAAGTTTTCCTTTTAGTTTTCAAATAAGACTCCTTGGCACCCACAAAGAAATGAAGGAGCGTTCTGCTCTCGTCCTGATGTGGATGACCGAAAGCTATCATTCTGGATTGGGTTGAAAGTGGATTCCCTCCCCCCACCCCCATACGTGCATAGACACAGAAATAACATCCCAGGTCTTGTGTTACGTGAGTCTGTGCAGAGCTCTGTGACTGCAGGACGTGGAGTCACAAGGAACCTCCTTGCCATCTTTTTTTTTTTTTTTTTTGATTTTTTTCGAGACAGGGTTTCTCTGTGTAGCCCGGCTGTCCTGGAACTCACTCTGTGGACCAGGCTGGCCTCGAACTCAGAAATCCGCCTGCCTCTGCCTCCCAAGTGCTGGGATTAAAGGCGTGCGCCACCACCGCCCGGCCCTTGCCATCTTTTTAACTTAGCACCTTCCATAGAACTTTTCAGTCTTTGGAAGAAATGTGTCCAAAAATAGATACATGGTGCTGGAGAGATGGCTCAGCCCTTAAGAGCACTGGCTGCTCTTCCAGAGGTCCTGAGTTCAATTCCCAGCAACCACATGGTGGCTCACAACCATCTGTAATCGGATCTGATGCCCTCTTCTGGTGTGTCTGAAGACAGCTGTGGTGTATTCATATACATTAAATAAATACATAAAATAGATACATGGGATGGAGAAGTGGCTTAGCAAGAGTTAAGAGTGTTCACAAACTCCAGAAGACCAAGTTCATTTCCCATTTCTATCATCTTCATTTATCTTACTAATGTAAGATACTTTTACTCATAATTATTAATATCCATCTATCTTGAGATACCAACTCAAACCCTGCTGTGGTCTTCTGTCGTGTATTCCAAACACTGTTGCTTGCTTTTATATTTGGAAAGTATGTTGACACAAGTACAGCTCCAAGGGTTTGGAAAGTGGGTTGTAGACCTTTACAGAGAACCAATACTACCTTTCATACAGGGTTTTCTAATGTATCCTTTTGAGTTATAAGTTCTAATGGATCCATTGCCGTTTCTGGATGGAGCCCTTCACTTTTAGACTTGCGTGTTTGTAACATGTGGTTTCTTTGATTCTTTGTCTCCTGCTGTGAACTTGACTTAGTGCTGCCCGATCCTCTGCCGACTCAAATATGGATGATATCTGTAAGCTGCTACGAAGCACGGGGTACTCCAGCCAGCCAGGAGCCAAAAGACCACCCAACTATCCTGAGAGCTATTTCCAGAGAGTGCCTATCAGCGAGACCTTCATCAGCATGGTCATCGGACGCCTGAGATCTGATGACATTTACAACCAGGTAGGAATCAGAGGGCCTCCATAACTTAAAAGATGGAATTTCCCTTTTTCCTCAGTTACTCCTTTTCTTTTCTTCTTCCCTCCAGTGAGTCAAACAGCAGGTTGAAACTATTTTTAAAAAGCTTTTGAATAGTGTTACAGGGTCAGGGAAAGGAGCTATTAAGTTTGGGAGACTCAGAGGTTACAGAGAGGGGATAAGATGTGAGCAGTTGGAATTAAGGTGCATTCTTTTAAGTCATCTGTTCAAGAAACAGTTACTGAGAATGTGCATGTATGTTCATTGATGGGCTAGGTGCTGGGGATTCATCGCCGAGGAAGGTAGGCTGTCTCCGCACCAGGGTGAACTTGTAGCTTAGGAAGGAGACACCCATCAGGCCGGTGATGGTACAAGAACCTGCACATTAACTTGGGGAAGCCAGTGGGGCATGCAGCCGTGCCACCAGGATGGCAGCTGATGACAGAGTGGAGCAGAAGCCCAGGCTAGACAGCTGGCAGCCTAAGCAGACCTGGAAAGCCCCCGCAGCATCTTAAAGTTAATTCACATTCCTCACCAGTGTGTGCATTGCTAAGAAAAGCCCGAAGAGCATATCTGTGCTCTGGCTTCTCTTCAGGCTGTGGAGCTCTTGCTCCTTTACTGGAAGGACTTACCATTTGACGTCATTCTGGGGGCGGAGCTGGGGGACATGATTTCATAAATATCTTACTATAAAGTTGGATGTCACTGTCATAGAGCAAACCTGACCTGGGACAGCTCTTTTTGGTGATCAATTCCTTTTTTTGTACAATTATATTAAGTATAATATAAACATTTTGATTCTTGGGGTTTTTTCTTTTTGTTTTTGTTTTTTTTTCCAGTTTCTTTCTTTTTTTTTTTTTTATTGGAACTTTTATTTACATTTCAGGTGTTTTCCCCTTACCCCCTTCCCCCCCTCCTCCCAGAAACTCCCTATCCCTTCCCCCTCCTCCTGCCTCTATGATGGTGTACCCACACCCACCCTCCCCAGAACCTCACCTCCCCACCCTCGAATAGCCCACCCCCCAGGATGTCCAGCCTTCATGGGACCAAGAATCTCTTCTCCCACTTATATATAGCTCTCTTGCATATATAGCTGGAGCCATGGGTCCCTCCCTAAGCGCTCCCAGGCTGGTGGTTTAGACCCTGGGGGCTCTGGTTGGTTGGTATTGTTGCTCTCCTCATGGGGTCCCGTACCCTTTCTACTCCTTCAGTCTTCACTCTATCTTCTCTGTTGGGAACCCCATGATCAGTTTAATGGTTAGCTGTGAGCATCCGCCTCTGAATATGTCAGACTCTTGCAGACTTCTAAGGAGACAGTTATGTTTGGCTCCTGTCAGCATGCACCTCTTGACACCCACGTCAGCATCTACCCTTGGTTTTTCTTAAAACATTCAAAATCAAACGTTATGTGCCGACATAAGGACTTTATATTTGTTACCATTTGCTGAGAATTCAGTCTGAATCAGCCGCACCGGAGATTTGCTTGAATACCATTTCCCCTGTTGCACATGGCAGTCCTGCGGAGTAGACATTGTTATCTCCATGTTGCAGTGGAGGAAGCTAAGACTTGGATACCTTCAACAGGCCTTTCTAAGTCACACTCTTAGCAGAGCCACCATTTGAATTCCGAGGTGCATGGAATCAGGGTGCAGGCTGTTTTCTCAGCGTCCCTTAGCCCACTGCTCTCCTTCCTCCTACGTCCACGATGCACTTCTGAAGGGTCTGTGTTACCGCTTCTCCTTCCCTCCTGAGCTTCATGAGCAGAGGGTTGGGCTGTGCTGGTGCCGTGCGTCACCCGCTCCGTCCTGCACCTCCTCCAACGCATCCCTCGCTCTGACTGCTGAAGCGGATTCGCCTGTCTCTTAGTATCTGGAAAGGGGCCTGAAAAATAATTTCTGCAAAATTTGAACTTTAGGAGACAGCCTCATCCAGCTTAGACAACCTGGGGAGAAAAGATCTGGGCGAACACATCTGGGGAAAGAAGTGGGGTGTTCTAGTTCCAGCCCCCAGCCCTTTCTAAGGAGATACACATAGACATGGACAGAAAATCTGGGATGGGATGCGCTGTGCACACTCTGATGGAGCCACCCCCACACACACAACAGCTCAGAACCTCAACACTTTTGTGTAGAGGACAGGAGGAGGGGTTAGGTCAGTGGTTGTCAACCTGTGGGTCACAACTCCTTTGGGGGTTAAGTTACCCTTTCTTATCAGTTGCCAAAGACCATCAGAAAACACAGATGTTTGCATTATGATTCATAACAGAAGCAGAATAGCAGTTAGGACGTAGCAGCAAAAACAATGTTATGCTTGGCAATCACTACAACCTATGGAACTGTATTAAAGGGTTGTAGCATTAGGAAGGTTGAGAACCACTAGGTTAGGTAGTCTGGATACGAGGTCTCCGTAGGTGAGCAATCTCAGGTTAATTTATCTAGGAGAAGGCTATGGTGGCTAGGTTTTGCATACATTGCCAACATGTGCACTCTGACCAGAGGAAGGCTTTGCTGTCCTTCACAGCCTCACCTCTGGAGAAGGTGTTGCCATTTCCATGGCTCTGAGGCATTGGGTTCTTGACTTAGCTGTGTCTGTCTCCACAGGACACATTTGCTTGGGGCTTCTGCAGCTCCCCACACACTGCCATGCCACTTTCTTGCCTGCAGGATCCATATGGCCTCGCTGCATCTGTCCTTGTGATAATTTCTCCCCTCCCTGCCCTTGCTAGCTCAAGTTGATAGGTGTTGTATAGCCCAAGAGTCTTACTAGTACATAAATATGTAGATACCTGAAACCCTGGGAGGAGAACTCCGCAAAGGTGAGGACAGATGGTATTAAAACTCACAGGCAGCCGGGCAGTGGTGCGCACGCCTTTAATCCCAGCACTTGGGAGGCAGAGGCAGGCGGATTTCTGAGTTCGAGGCCAGCCTGTCTACAGAGTGAGTTCCAGGACAGCCGGCTACACAGAGTAAACCCTGTCTCGAAAAAAAAAAAAAAAAAAACTCACAGGCAGCCGGGCGGTGGTGGTGCACGCCTTTAATCCCAGCACTTGGGAGGCTGAGGCAGGCGGATTTCTGAGTTCGAGGCCAGCCTGGCTACAGAGTGAGTTCCAGGACAGCCAGGGCCACACAGAGAAACCCTGTCTCAAACAAAAACAAAAAACAAAACCTCACAGGCAAGTGTTCTGTCCTGCATGAGTTTAAGTGAGAGTTCTAGAAGCAAGTGTCAAGCTGGGTTAACAAGAAATTCCGCGGGATGATGGAGGAATTTCAGTGACTTGATGGGCAACAGAAAGTGATAAAATGTTGATTTTTGTTTAGCTGAAGTCCATCAGTTCTAAGAGATTGTCCTTATGTGATAGAAAAGACAAAAATGGTGTCAAGGGGCTAGTGCAGGGTTGAGGCCCTCTCTTGTTTGTAAGAAAAGCACTGAATTGCTGTAAAGTCAGGACACAAAAGGGAGAGAATGTTGTGGGTTCTAGATAAGAGGAAAGAACAGAGTTCCATAGTTGCTCC
This sequence comes from Mastomys natalensis, assembly GCA_021653895.1. Lineage (NCBI taxonomy): Eukaryota > Metazoa > Chordata > Mammalia > Rodentia > Muridae > Mastomys > Mastomys natalensis. Next base: position 24,538 of record JAJTUV010000990.1, on the reverse strand, counting down.
CAGAGGTCATGATCCCAAAAGCCGATGAGACGTTAGAGACTGGCTGTTGCCTTCAGTGTTAGGACTGATGCTGTGTTACAGGTCTCTGCCTACCCTCTGCCGGAGCACCGCAGCACTGCCCTGGCCAATCAAGCCGCCATGCTGTACGTGATTCTCTATTTTGAACCTTCCATTCTTCACACCCACCAAGCAAAAATGAGAGAGATCGTGGATAAGTACTTTCCAGATAACTGGGCAAGTATTCCTCTCCTTCTGTGAATGTGTCACGTAACTAACTTCCTGGAGCCAAGTATGTCAGACAGAACTGGAACCCACGCTTAGGACACAGAGGCAGGGGATCAGGAGCTCAGGTTCATTCTCAGCAACATAGTGACCAGCAGGCCAGATTGGATGGGTACAGAGATACGGAGTATCTGGGAGGGGTTAGGGAAGAGAACAACATAATCAAAGTATATTGTATAGAATTGTTTAATTAAAAGATTTTTAAGCAAAAATAAACAGAACCCTTATTTTTTTTTTTTTTTGGCCTTTTTAATTTTTTTTCTTTTATTTATGTTTGGAAGAGATACTAAAAATTTTTACCAGGCAGTGGTAGCAAATGCCTTTAATCCCAGCACTCAGGAGACAGAGGCAGGGCTGCTATCTGAGTTTGAGGTTAGCCTGGTCTACAGAATGAATTCTGAGACAGCCAGGGCTATACAGAGAAACTCTGTCTTGAAAAAAAACAAAAAAGGGGGGTGTGTGTTTAAGTGTTTGAGGAGCACATACATAGCCAGATGGCTTATGTATAAAAGAGGGAAACATCAAAACAACAACTAGAGTCTGGTGTGAAAGTGCTATATAGCAGTGTCTGTAGGAAATGGGTAAACCTGCTCTGAAAGGAAGTTTTTACATGGAGTTCACTTTCTGGAAAACAAGATTAAAAGTTAATGAATCAGGGGCTAGACTGATAACTCAGTGGTTAAGAACATGGCGCTCTTACAAAGGACCTGAGTTTGGTTCCCAGCACCCACATAGCAGCTCACAAACATCCATAATTGCAGTTCCAGGAGATCTGACACCCTTTTTTCATCTTAGTGGGCATCAGGCACACAAATGATACAACACATATAACTACAGACAAAACACCTATGCACAAAAATAATTAAAAATCACTTAATATTGGTATCAGTAGATTTGTTTGAAAGCTCTTAAGAGTCCTTAGTGGCTTTAAAAACTCTCTGTAGGATGTGTGTGTGTGTGTGTAGTGTGGTGTGTGTGTATGTGTAGTGTGGTGTGTGTAGTGTGTGTATGGGTGTGGGTGTGGTGTGTGTGTGTGTGGGTGTGGTGTATATATGGAGTGTGTATAGATGTGTGTGTGGTGTGTGTATAGTGTGGTGTGTGTAGTGCGTGGGTGTGGTATATATATGGGGTGTGTATGGGTGTGGGTGTGGTGTGTGTATAGTGTGGTATGTGTAGTGTGTGGGTGTGGTGTGTATATGGGGTGTGTACGGGTGTGTGTGTGTGGTGTGTGTATGGTATGGTGTGTGTATAGTGTGTGGGTGTGGTGTGTTTGGGATGTGTGTGTTGTGTGTGGTGTGTGTGAATGTGTGTGTGGTGTGTGAGCGGAGGGTGTGGGTGGGTGTGGTGAGGGTGTGTAGTGAGTCATACACAAATGCCAGAGTTCAAGGGATCAAATTTAAATCGCCAGGCTTGCATAGACAATGCCTTTTCTCACTGAGTCATCTTGCCAGCCCATCCTTGACCCTTAAGAGCATAAAGACAACTGGGAAAACTGAGTGGGCATGATGGTGTCCTAGAGAGACCCCTGTCTCAAAAAAAAAAAAAAAAAAAAGGAAGAGAAAACAGTGCTTTCTCTTTTCAGTGCTGCTGTTCTTTGCCCTGTAATGTCTTTATCTAGAAATCTAATGCTCTGCAGTCGGAAGAAGATGTTGACTTGAGATCCTTTAACTTGTCGCTCCTACTCCAGAGTTCTGCTTTGTGTTTGTTTGCAGAACCCTAGGTTTCACTGACATGAATTAAAACTTTGCATTCCCTACCCCTTTCCTTGATGGCTGTAGATGCTGGGCAAGTACTAAGAGACTCTCTCCTCCCTCAGGTAATCAGCATTTATATGGGGATCACTGTTAATCTAGCTGATGCGTGGGAACCTTATAAAGCTGCAAAAACTGCTCTCAACAATACCCTTGACCTCTCAAATGTCAAAGAACAGGTAGGTGTGGACTAAGCAGAGTGAGTAACCAGCATTAAGCCTGGCTTATAAGAAACAAGCCAGGTACACTTCCTTGGAATTTGGAAAATAGATTCCTAGATGTCTTACTGCATAACTCGAAGGTAAAATGTGTACACCAGAGCTAAGTACAGGTTTTAAACTTGGGTCGTAGTGGAAATTAGAGCCTCAGGCCTTAAGAAAGATTTAGTGCGACAGGGTCACAGTTGACTTTGTTTCCTCTGTGTGAAGCCCATGTCCTGTTAATGGCTTGATATTTTAGCAGTAGATAAACGCTGAGATGAAACTGTAGTTTAAACTATCCCTTCTGGTGTGCAGTTGGTTTATTTAAGCACAGACTCTGTGTACTTGTTTCTGAGTCACATCGGCTATATTCTTAAGAACACCAGGCAGAGAAAATACCTGATAGACAGAAATATAAATAAAATATTCAAGTGTCTACTAAATATTTCTCCTGCCTGGTCATTTTTTCCACTATACGTAGAACAGTATTGGCTCTAAAACCTCTGTCATGTCCAAGTAAGTTGAATCCCGTAAATAATGCACCGAATGATTTCAGTGTTGACCTGCCTCCTAGAGGTGTGTCATGGAGTGGCATCGATGCTTATTGATGTCAGACCATTCATTTCTCATTACTCAGATTTCTTTCCAATTTTGCATTTTCTCATTTGTGACATTTTAAGAAGTTTCTTCCAAGTGTTAAACCAACTTGACTGGTTGACTGATTAGCAAGATTTAACATGGACCCTTGCTATACTAAATTCAGATGCCCAGGAAAATCATAATTTTGATCTGCCGAGATATACTTTTTTATTAAGCTTCATACTCTCCTGTGGAAGTCTCATCCTTTGTCTGGGTGTGGTGATCCCAGCACTCAGAAGGCTAAGCCAGAATTGCTGTGAGATCAAAGCTAGCCAGTGCTGGACAGCAAGACCCTGACTTAAAAGCCAAACAAACATGTCTGCTTTGTTCTGCATTTGCCAGCTACAATAGGAAGAACAGGCAATTTGGCCTCTGTTTCTATGCTTCTTTTCTATGCAAGTTAAGAATTAAAGGGATCTTTTTATTTATTTATAATACAGATGTCATCCCCTTTCCCCATTTCCCCTCTCTAGAACCCCCATCCCATCCCCCCTCCTCCTTTATGCTTTTATACCATTTTGATTATATGCATGTATTAAGGTCAGTTTTAGGTTGAGGGTCTAACATTACTAATAGAGCAAATAGTCAAGAACAAGCAAGACAATAAACACAGATAGTCAAAGAACAAGCAAGGCATTAAACCCTGTTACGTGAACACTCCCGGTGATTGTTGTTTCTAAGGGCTTATCAGGATGACCAAAGTATCTGAGCCTACTTCCCTGTCCTAGCCCAAGGTCATTTTCATGTTTGAAGCCTACTTCCTTGTTCTAGCCTAAAATTTAGATTCCTATCTGAAATTACTTCTTTGTTCTAGCCTAATATTTAGGTTCCTGCCTAAAAAAGAAGAAAAACTAAAAATAAAAAAAGAGGAAAAAGCACCATCAGAGACAATATAGTTATATATTTCTGGACTTAAGGTATAAAAGTGCCAAAACCATGGCATGCAGGCATGCTAGAGAGTATAAGAAACCTGGAAAACAGATCTGGAAGAGTTGCAATGATGTGTTACTGGAGACAATTAAAACTACTTTGGAGTTTGGACCCAGCATTGTAAGCAGCATTTTAATATTATCTTAAGTCACAATGATTATGGTAATTTGTTTCTGCCCAAAGGAATCATGGCATGATCCTAATACCAATGGTAATAGATATTACCATTTGACAGTGATAAAACAGTGTAACTTACCATTTGCTTAGGATTTATGGAATAAATGAGTTTGAAATGCTAAAAAAAAAAAACAAAAGAAAGAAAGAATTAAAGGATCAAGCCAGCATATGATGTGCACCTTTAATATCAGCACTGAGGAGCAGAGGCCAGCCTGGTCTACATAGTGAGTTCCAGGACAGCCAGAGCTATGGTGAGAACCTGTCTCAGAAAAAAAATTAAGGGATCAGAGAAACCACCCAGTCCACAGCCTTGAGCAAAAAAACCAAAACAACAAACAGCAACGAAAAAAACCAATATAGAAGAGGATAAAGCCAGCAGTGTTTGATCACTCCACACTAAAGTGAAGCCTCAGAAGTCTGAGTACAATGGTCCTTTTTCAGTGGCTAATGAAACCAGTCTTGGTGGCAAGCACCTTTATTCTGAGCACTCTGGAAGCAGAGGCAGATGGAGCTTTGTGAGCGTAGCCTAGTCTACATAGCAAATTGAAAGCTAGATAGTGAGACTCCCATCTCAAAAAAAAAAGAAAAGAAAAATGCAGTAAACCAGTTGCCCTTGGCTCTGTAACTATAATCCACGTTATTACCTCATATAGAAATGATGTTATTAAACTGAGGAGTCTGGGGAGTGGGAAGGAAGGAAGGAAGGGCTTGTACTTTTTAGAGGATTTAACTGAATGTAATTCATTTTCAAGATACCTCTTCTTCCACCTAATTCCAGCTCATTGATTCTGTAATTTTCAAAGGCGAGCAGATACGCAAGTGTCAGCGAAAGAGTGCGTGCTCAGGTCCAGCAGTGTCTGAAAGAGGGTTACTTGAGGGAGGAGGTGCTCCTGGACAACATCCCCAGGCTGCTGAACTGCCTGAGAGACTGCAATGTCGCCATCCGCTGGCTCATGCTGCACACAGCCGACTCAGGTAATGCACACAAGGGCGGCATTTATCCCTCCCCGCATACAGCTCTGCAGAGGTAAGCTCTGGGCCACAGTGCAGAGCACTTAGCAGAAGGTGGGCTACTTCATGAGAGGCAAGCTTACTGCTAAAGCTAGTGATTTTCCTGTCAACATGGAGAGGTCAGCAGCCCACCTGAGCAGATGTCATCTGTCAGGCACTGATAGGTAGCTAGGAAAAATGACGACTTTGGGCTCCCATGTTGAAGAAGCTTGTCACTGATCAAACTAGGCGTGATATAAAAACATAGAAAAAGGAATAACTGCAGACCTGTGGTAGACAGGGTAGTATCTCTACCGCCCTCCTCAAAAGATGTCCACATCCTCATCCCTAGAGCCTTACAAGGCTTGTGGAAGCATAGGGAAGACATTGCTGATCAGCTGACCATACAGTCAGGAAAGTAATCGCGGCAGACTATGTAATCACAGAGCGTTAAGTCTGGAGAAAAGGGCAGGCAGATTAGACACAGAAAAGCAGCACCAAGCATATGACTTGACCAGCCAGTACTGCTTTAAAGGTAGAAAGGGCCCAAACCAAGGTATACAAGCAGCCTTTAAAGGCTAAAAGGAGCAAGAAAGGGAATTTCCCCTAATTTAGAGCTATCTACTCTTTCAGTTATGGTATCATCTTTAAATGTGTTGGGCCATAGTCATAGCTGTCCTGGGATGCGTGTGGCCCTCACACCACAGGTTGGAAATACCTTCTTAATCTGCTTATACTTTGTGGAATCCAACCCTTCTGACATTTAAAAACAATTTAGCCAAGCAACCATGGCACATGCCCTTAATCTCAGCACTCAGGGTGGTGAAGGCAGGCTGATCTCTGTGAATTCAAGGCCAGCTTGGTCTACAGAGTGAGATCCAGGACAGCCAGATCTATATAACACAGTGAAACTCTGTCTCAAAAAACAAAATAAATAAAAAATTTAGTGCATTTCTCTACCCATATGTACATGTTCTATGTATCTCTGTCTGTCTGCCCCTCTCTCTCTCTCTCTCTCTCTCTCTCTCTCTCTCTCTCTCTCTCTCTCTGTGTGTGTGTGTGTGTGTGTGTGTGTGTGTGTGTGTGTGTCCCCATGCATATTTAGGATCTCCTTCCAGCATTTGAAGCCTACGAATTGAACTCAGGTCATCAGATTACTGAGACCAAGGCTTTTACCCACTGAGTTATCTTGTGGGCCCCTGCTGACATCTTAGTTTAGTACAGTGGACCCTGCTTCACATTTGTAACTCTGAAACATAAAAACCTAAATTATGTTCTTTTGAAAGCTGCTGTTTATGCTAACCTGTTAGAGCAGCTCCAGGAAATTAACAACAGGCCCCTGGTGGCAAACCAGAGCTTGGTGTGAAACTCAAAACAGCCGAGGCCTGAGTCTCTGTATAAGGATGGAGTGGATGAACAGAAAAGTCAAAGATGGCTCCACCAGAAGGCAGGAACTGGCCAAGCTCTTGGGAAGATTTGACTTAAGAAATGGGATGAAACTCTGGCCCATAGATGTGATCAAAGTCAAACGTAGAGAAAATTTGTGCCTTGCTGAGTGTAAGGTCTCCTGGAACTAGAATTTCAGTTTTGAGCTGTTTGGTATGGGTTCTGGGAAACAAACTTGTCCCCTGGAAGAGCATGAATTGCCCTGAGCTGCTGAGCTATCTCTCCAGCCCCACGGATCTGTTTTTAATAAACTTACTTTCTCTTCTACACAAACTCCTTTTCTGATTTCAAAAATGTACCCACTGACGCAGCTATAATCTTCCGTACCAACTTCATATACATAACACACATGCTCACTTTAGCCTGTTCCTAAGTCGGCTTTGGTCTTCCAGTGGCTCAGCCTCAGCCTCAGCCTCAGCCTCTATACAGTGGTGCCTGACAGCTGGGCCCATTGTTTTGGAAGTCAGTCGTTTTCTTGACTTGCACAGGGGCAAACTCCAGTGTGCCAGAGGTCTGGGCTTTTATCTTTAGTTACATCTATTTAATATTTTTGTGCCTGGGCAATGTCTGACCTGATAGTACATGAATATGTTTACACATGGGGAAAGTAAGTGCTTACTTAGCCTTGCTGTTGTTATAGTCATGACACTTTTATGTGTCTGTCACTCCTCTTGGCCCTCTGGAGACCCCTCCCCAGTAGAGGCTAACTCCACATTGCCTTGAAGTTGATGGAGAAACTACCCAAGCAACACTGGATGAACAAAGCTAACTATCTGCAAAAGGTGGCCAGGAATTATCTTGGTTCTAGGATCAATTCTTATACTTTTCTTGGCCTGAATTGTTCAGGACCAGATCAAAGAGAGATGTTCAGGCCCAGGAAGACTAGACCTTCATAATGTACCAAAAAGTCAAACATTAATATGTGTGGAAGCATGAAAATCATTTACTCATCACCAGGACTATGGGCCCCATCCAAAGATGTAAACAAATTAATACCAGGCCTTGTGTTTAACCTGAGTTGATATCAAGACAAGTAAAAGGATGAGGGATATACCTCGATGGTAGAATCTTGCCTGGCATGTATAAAGCTCTGGGTTCAAGCCCCAGAAGAACCTAAAACTGAGTGTAGGGCACACATGTAATCAGCTCTCTGAGGGGTAGAGGCAGGAGGATCAGAGGTTTGCCAAGGTCATTAGCAGCATAGCCACTTCAAGACCAGCCTGAAATGCCAGAGACTTTTCCTCAAAAAAGAAGAGGGGAGCACAAATGGAACTCCTTTGGGGTTCTCCTTGTTTAACAGAGCCAGCATTTCCAGCCGGCCCAGGTGCTCCTGGGGGATGGATGAAATCTTGGATCTTTGCACTTTCCCACAGCAGCTGAGCCCTGTCTGCAGGTGTCATGAGTCCTGATGAAGGACTATAGAAATCAGTATGCAGAATGGCCTCCTGTAGGCTTGACTACATGTTGAGTCACCAGAGACACCCCATGATACCTGAGCTGGCAACAAGGGCCTTCAGTGTCTGCCTGGGCTGCTCAGAGAAGGCTGAGAAGCAATTCTGCATCTGTGACGCACTGACCATGGCTTCAGCCCTGTTCATCTTTTGACAATGTCTGTTTACTTAAAGTTTTTATTTCAACTTCATTTGTAGTCTAAATAGCTTTCATTTCTAAGTATTTTTGCTGTATTCTACTTTTTTTTTTTTTTTTATCTCATTGGCCTGTAAACACGTCTTGACAAATAGTAGTATTTGTTACCTATTTAATTACTATATATTTTTAAGACAGCATCTCACCCACTGGCCTGGTCCTCAGCTATGTTGCCCAGTTGACCTTGAAGTTATAAGCCCCTTGCCTCCCACGTACAGTAGCTGCAGACTGAGCCACTACTTCCATGTCTCTGCTCTCTTAATTTGCCTATATTATTTGAAACAGTTTTGCTTGGCAGCTAGTAAGCTAACTAAAAACCAGGATATCTGTTGGTTATGTACGTGGGTCAGTTACTACATAATATCATGACCTTGACCCAGTTGCCTTAAATTCACTACCTGGATAGTGCACAAAAGGCTCTAAGGGCCTCCCATGCCCTTTGCAAGAAGCAGGACGGGCACATGTGTGCAAGTGCCATGATTTATGTGGAATTTCTCCTTCCCTGTTGTCTTAGGCAGACCCTAAGACCTAGTTTTCTGATTCCCTAGGAACCCTGTGATTGCCTCAGAGTGCTCATAGGGAATACGCACAGCTGGGATTGAGTCCAGCAAAGGATAAGGACAGATGGGCAAATAAATCTAGAGGAAAGCAGGCCAAGCTCCTAAGGATCCTGTCGGTGGAGTCACACGGATCGGCTAAATTTGCCCAATATGTGAGAAATGTCAGGCTTGTCAGCCTCAGCTGCCCAGGGAATCTACTGAGGGTTTATCACACAACAACTTCTTCTTGGCAGGTACAAAGAGGCCAGACTCTAAGAACAAAAGCAGTGTTCACCGTGTACCACATTATTCGTATAAACAGTTAAGGCCTAGAGAATCATCTCTGACAGTTTTCAGAGCGGTGAGAACTCTGCCCAAAACTCAAACTTCCAGATACCACAAGAGCCTACTGTCTTAGAGTTTCCATTGCTGTGAAAAGATACTATGACCAAGGCAACTTTTAAAAGGATAACATTTAATTGGGGCTGGCTTACAGTTCCCGAAGTTCAGTTCATTATCATCATGGCAGGCAGCATGGCAATCTGCAGGCAGACATGGTGCTGGAGGAGCTGAGAGTTCCAAATCTTGATACGCAGACAGCCAAGAGACTCTCTTCTCCACTTCTCAGAACTTAATCAGTAGGAGCCTTCAAAGCCCACCTTCACAGTGACACACTTCCTCCAACAAGACCACACCTCCTAATAGTTCCATGACCTAAGCATATTCAAACCACCACACCATCCTAGAAAACAGATCTCTGTAGGTAGCAGTTTCAGGTTGTCTTTCTGCATCTGAGTGGTAAAATTGAACATTAAACCAGGAGCACCTTCAGACAGATGGGACATGAGGAGACTAGTTTCCTATGAAATGGTGCCAGAAGGCCCTAGCCCAGCCATTCTGGGTAGTTAAGAAAAGCTGACCCTGAAATGCCTTCAGAACACTGTACCCGACTTTGTCTTTTTATTCAACAGTGAGTCGGGGTCTGATAGCCATGTCACGAGTAGTTACAAGTTCAGTTGTCACTAACAGTTCAAATGTACTCCAAGATGTGGATATATGATATTTCCAACCTACTGTGGATAGACATTTTTTTTTTCTCGTTTTTCAAGACAGGGTTTCTCTGTATAGCCCTGGCTGTCCTGGAACTCACTCTGTAGACCAGGCTGGCCTTGAACTCAGAAAATCCGCCTGCCTCTGCCTCCTAAGTGCTGGGATTAAAGGTGTGTGCCACCACTGCCTGGCGTGGATAGACATTTTGCTTAATACTTTTTAAATACTTGAAAATGAAGGGAGGTACTTAAGAATCCATCTTATTTCATAAGTGTTTGCTCCACATTTAATCAGTGGGAAATTCTTCCTCTTTCTAGCCTGTGACCCAAACAACAAGCGCCTTCGTCAAATCAAGGACCAGATTCTGGCAGACTCTAGGTACAATCCTAAGATCCTCTTCCAACTGCTATTGGACACTGCACAATTCGAGTTTATACTTAAAGAGGTAAAAATAATAAATGAATAGCCTTAGTCTTTGGGAGCTCTTTGTGTTTAAGAAAATATTTCAGAAAAGATTATGGTTTAGTTGTGTCTCTGACTCAAGCAACATATTTTGTCCATCAATGACTATTCTTTATAGAAAATGACAGAATTAAACATTTAATAATTATTTAGTTACAGAGCAAGTATACCAGATTGTGAAGGTTAATCTAATGAGGTATACAAAAATTAATGAGACTCACACTTCTGAAAATATGTGAAAACTGGATTTGCGTCTGGGAGATGATTCAGGGTACACTTCTGAAAATATGTGAAAACTGGGATTGCGTCTGGGGATGATCAGGGTAATGGCTTGCTGAGTGTCTTAGGGTCACTATCGCTGTGATGAAACACCATGACCAAGCAGCTTGGGGAGGAAAAGGGTTATTCAGCTTCCACATCCATATCACAGTTCATCATGGAAGGACGTCAGGACAGAAACTCAAGCAAGACAGGAACCTGGAAGTCGGAGCTGATGCAGAGGCCATGGAGGGGTGCTGCTTTCTGACTTGCTCATCATGGCTTGTTCAGCTTGATTAGAAACCCAGGACAAGCCCGGCAGTGGTGGCGCACGCCTTTAATCCCAGCACTTGGGAGGCAGAGGCAGGCGGATTTCTGAGTTCGAGGCCAGCCTGGTCTACAGAGTGAGTTCCAGACAGCCAGGGCTATACAGAGAAACCCTGTCTCGAAAAACCAAAAAAAAAAAAAAAAGAAAGAAAATGTAGAAACCCAGGACTTCCAGCCCAGGGATGGCATCACACATCCATTACTAATTAAGAAAATGCCCTATAGGCTTGCCATAGTCCTGTCTGACAGAGGCAGTTTCTTAACTGAGGTTTCCTCCTCTCAGATGACGTTTATAGCTTGTGTCAAGTTGACATAAAAACTATCCAGTGCACTGAGTAAATTGAGGACTAGAGTCCAGATCCTTTGAACCACTTACGTGCCAAGTGGGCATGACAGCCCACTTTTATTAACAACCTCCTGACAGAAGATGGGATCCCAGAGCAAGTTGGTCAGTAAGACTAGCCATACCTGAAGCTCTTACTTTGATTGGCAGACCCTTTCTCAATGAATGAGTGATCAAGAAGGTTCCCAACATCTAACTTGAACCTCCATGTGCATGTTGACCCACATTCATATATAAATATGCTTGCACACAGACATGCACACTATAGGCATGTGGAAAATGAGGGGTGTGTGCTAAGATTTGTACTTTCAAGGAAAGGAACTTAAGACATTGACACCCTGAGGACAGAAGCCAGAGCTTCTGAAGAGCCATGGAAAGGACCTGCCATAGTGGTAAAGAAAGTAAGGAGACATGCCAGAGAACACTTCAGAGAGGAGCAGCAATCCAGCCTTGTTCCAGTTATATCAGTCACATATACAACACTGTTGTAGAGAATAATTAAACCCCGGCCTGAGGTCTCTACCTCACCCTAGACCATTGAGTTCCTGGATGAAAGATACATTCACAGCCTTTACATTTACAATATGCATTAATCAGTATAATAGCTGGGCAGCTGCCTACCTTCCATGCTGTTAGAGTCCATTTTCCTATTGATAACCCCAAGTTACCATCTGGGCTGCTCTTAGCTCCAGTTGGGCAGCCCTCAGAGCCATGCTCTCTTGACTCTTAACCCATGGCCACTTCTCTTTCTTCCTCCTCCTGCACCTTCTTTGTTGTCCCCTCTCACCCCCCAAGCTTGCAAAACCTAAAACCCCACCTATGTCTCTTCTGCCCAGCTATTATTGGCTGTTGGCATCTTTATTTACCAATCACAATTAACTGGCGACAGGGTCACTTGTTTTAGGGGGGCCAGATTAGCATTATAATACAAGCAGCATCAGACCAACCCACTAAAAACACTGATTCTCTAAGAATATGTTATCTTGACTACATGTGGTGATGCATGCTCTTAATCCCAATCAGGGCAGGCCTAGGCTATCTGACTAACTGAGTCTGCATCTCTAGAAACAGTCAATTCACCGGACTGTGGAAGCAGCTTGCTTTGTCAAGTCACACAGGGAGGAAAGCAACAAGAGACTGAAGGAGCACAGTGGATGGTGAAAGGTGCTGGAAAGACAAACGCTGGGGACTGAGCAGGAGTGGGTCTGACCTCTGACACTGAAGCTTACTCTCTGGCTTGTTTTCCTGCTTCCTCAGTGCTCTCACTGACCTAGAACTACTTCCCAGCCTCCTGAAAAGTACTGGGACTGGACCTGCGTTTCCTTTCCGCTTTGTGAATGGTGAACTTCTTAGTTTAGTGCCTGGGCTTGCAGTGCCAGCTTCCTAACCTGAGTTCGACCCCGAGAACTGCTGCACTTGCCCTTTAGCACTGTGTGTGCACACTTTCATACATCATCTGTGCACATGCAATAAATCCAATGTGTTTTAAACAAAATGGATGCAAAGGCCATGCTCCATTCCCAGTTCAGTCTTAGCAGACAGGAACGCCATGAGTTCAGTGACTAGCTTATGGGAGACCTGAAGCCTCTCAGGCTGTCATCAAGGTTGGTTTGTGGTGTTGCTTTGCCCCTGTTAAATGACATCGATTTCTCCCAGGCATTCAGAAGGCCAGGGTAGAGTCCATAAATAATCCTTGGTGCTCCTCCTCCTCTTACATGTTGTTCATTGGTTCAGTGTGTTTTCTGGATGACTAAGATTCCTCCTCCACAGACAGCACAGTCTCACCTACCTTTGGTCTCTCACCTGCAGGTGGAGTCTCCTGACACTGTTGCTCTTCTTATTTCATTAAGATGCTGACCAAGACAGACTCCTAAGAGAAAATTCCTGTCCATGCCTGTTTATATCATAAGAGCACAGTGTAAAAATCCTGTGCTTTTGTGTGTTGTTTGATTAGTTGTCAGTATGTTTTCTGCAGCTTTGCTTCAGAGAGAGAGAGAGAGAGAGAGAGAGAGAGAGAGAGAACAGACAGACAGAGGAAGAGAAACAATCTCGAGATATGTTTTCTCCACTAGCCAACTCTACTCTTCACAGGCTTACATGTCATGGAGAAAGTCAATAGGCAGAGTTGCCATCTAAGGGAGGAATTTGGTTCTTACCTTGTCCTCTGGCAAGATGATACTCACCCCTCCCCCCGCCCAATGACTAAATTGAAATCATGGGAATTATCCCCTAGAAAAGGCCATAGGGCAATAGTCACAAATTTAATTTCATTTTCAAGTGCTGATTCCCAGGCCTACCCAAGACCTTCTGAATTGAATCTTCAAGGCCTGGAAACGGGACACTTTCTAAGCCCCAGTAGCAGCCGCTGAAACGCTCCAGTTATGCAGCCAGCCTGGGAACAGCTGTCTGGCTTTGCACTTGAGATGGTGTCAGGGTCAGTGGTAGTTCCTTGTGAGTCTATGTATATACAAACTAACATTTTGTGGGTGTTCTCATGTGCAGTGCGTAGTGTGAGGTGTGCACACATGGAGGCTGGAGTTGATGCTGGCTGCCTTTTAGGTCCTTCCAGTCTATGTGTAGAGCATGGTCTCTTACCAAACCCAGGTCTCAGCAGTTCCACTAGTGTAGCTAGCAGGCTTTCCCTGGGATCCCCTGTCTCTGCCTCCATAGCTGCCTGGATTTTCTATGAGTTCTAGGGGTCCCAACTCTGGTTCTTACTTGCACCACAAGCCCCTTACCCACTGAGCCACAGCTCCAGCCCTTAGTTACAAGCTCTTTTAAGAAATTGGGATTTATCCGGATCTCTTTGTAAACTGTCTGATCTGAATTTTCTCTTAAGTAAGTAAATCTTTCCGTCTTGTCAACAGATGTTCAAGCAAATGCTTTCAGAGAAACAATCCAAGTGGGAACATTACAAGAAGGAGGGCTCCGAGCGGATGACTGAGCTTGCTGACGTGTTTTCAGGAGTGAAACCACTAACCCGAGTGGAGAAAAATGGTAATTGCTCAAGAGGAGTTATGGGTGTGTTTGAGATAAGTGTTTGTATTATTGAAGCCTTGGAAATTGGCTGTTACTTTCTTCATTGCTGTCAGAGAATACCTGGCAAAACAAACTTAGGGAAGGGAGAGCTTATTGTGGATCACAGTCTGAGGCATGGCCCACCATGACAGAGCCGGAGTGTGAGATCCCATGAGTGGGTGGAGGTGCCCACCAATATTTTCAGGGAGAGCTGGGGTGTGGAGTCATGTCCTGACCAGCAGGGCATTAAACAGGGGTCTGGGGAGATTACCTGAAAGAGAAAGTGGGGACAGGCCAACGAAAGAAGTGACGATCTGTCTATAGTCTGATCAGATCGTTTTTTGCTTTTTCACACGGGTTATATACACAAAAAAGGCAGGATGTGGGGAAGGGATGAGCAGGAATGTGGATGTTCAGGGGAGTACAGATACTTCCAGAACAGAGTATCAGCTGGGTGAAGGTTCAGGGGACAGACCACTATGACTCCGCCTATGATTCACTTGTCTTTATCTAAGTTGGTACTATCCACCAAGCTACCTATCTACAAGGTCTTGACTACTCAGGCTTGGCAGCCTTCCACCAAAGCTGCCTGTTTACAATAGCTTCTAGGCTTCCGTTTCAGGTTTTTCCACAGAGACCCAAGACTTGGTGCTAGCAGGCATGTATGTCAGGCCTATTGCTGATCTTAGGCCTTCAGTGTATAAGCAGGGCTGCCCCTGACAGAGTCAGGGTCTGAGAGAGAGCCCACGTGGCAGAGCGGTGGAGTGGAGGATCAGTGGGTAGTGAGGGAAGGGTGCTGGTCAGTCTTTGTTCAAAATCCAGTAAGGCGCCATCAGAGTGGTTCCTACTCAGTGACTTGGAAGCACAGACTCCAGTGTTTCACTTTCTACAGTTATTATCAGTTATACTGCTTCCTCCAGCCAGTGAGATTCGGTCGCCCACGCATGCAGAGCAGCTTGGGGGTGGACTTCCATGCTCTAAAAGAGTGGAACAACGTGCTAGCTGGCATAAAGGCAGAGCTTGACAGCCACCACTGTGTGGACATGGGAGCCAGAAGGTGATGTCTCCATGATAGGTGGCTAGTTGGGCTAAAACCAGGAATGGTGCAGGTCTTGAGTACGAGTTCAATGAAATTAGCCATCACTCTAACCATTGAAGTTTAAGTATTAATGGCACCTCTTACTGTCCAGAATTCCCACAACTCTCTGCTTGTACCTCACAGTTCTGACTTGTTGGTCTCTTCCTTTCTGAGAAACCTCGGTTTGTGTTTGTCCTACACTTTGATAGATAGCCTTCTTGATTCCTGAGAACCCAAATCTTTATCCACCTTCACTTCTCCAGAAAAACTCCTCAGTAACTCCATGTCCTGTCCAACAGCCAGTACCCTCCTGACCCCTCTCTGTGTCTGTGAGCACCTTAGCACTTACCATTTGCAACTGAAGTATGAGCCTCCTTTAATTCTTCAGTAGTCAGAATCACAGACGAGGCTGTTCATGCAGAAATTTAACCTATCTTGTTTCAGTGCATGCCTTCACATTGCTGTTGATGATTGGAGAATTGTAGGGAGTGATGTTAATTACATGGTAAAAGTACTATGCAACCTACATTTGTACAAGCTGAGTTGAATCAAAGCTACAGGAATCTGGGTCTCAATGCTTTCCTTGTTTCTATATTAATAGAAAATCTTCAAGCTTGGTTCAGAGAGATCTCAAAACAAATACTGTCTCTAAATTATGATGATTCTACTGCTGCCGGCAGAAAAACTGTACAACTAATACAAGCTTTGGAAGAGGTAAGAAAGTCTTTTTAAACCACAGTACTTGGGCTGGAGCATTGTCTCAGCAGTTAGGAGGGTATGCCGTTCTGCACTTTCAGAGGATGCAAGGGCCACTCCCAACACCTGTGTCAGGCAGCTCACACCACCTATAACTCCAGCTCCCGAGATTCTGATGCCTCTGGCCTCTGTGAGCACCTGCACTCGTACACATGCTCACATACAGACTTACACCTGCACACACATGCATGCGTGTACACACACACACACACACCCCTATGGTGTCACACTCATGGTTGTACAATTAGGATAACAACTGATTGGTCAGCACGAGTAGAGCTGTAGCAAGTAGCATGAATCTGAACTTGAGTAAATATGTGTTTTAGAAGCCAAATTATAAAAATAATCTGGAAATAGTAAGGAGATTGTGATAAGGTGTAAAAACAGAAAAATTTTAGGTCTGCGCCATCTTTTAGGTATGTAAAGTATGTGTGCCGTGGGGGAAAAATACTAGAGTAAACAAAAACTACAAGTGGTTCTGTAATGATATTATCCTTGTAAACGGTCAACTTTTGTTTCTATAATATTTAATATTTCTTTACATATTCAAAAATGACTGTACTCAAAGAAAACTGTACCTACCATTCTTAAACTTTTAATTGTCTATTAATATGAAATAATCATCTCAGACCACTACCTCAGACTCATCATTTAAAACATCAGCTATAGTCTATCTATCTATTGGAATAATTAATAATTTCCATTTGCCAAAATTTCTTCGGATTTTTTTTTCTATTTCTTTGAGATTGTCCTGATGGTCACTAAATAGCAACTGCATCTTATACCTCCAGCTTGCTCAGAGCATCTTCCTCCAGAAACACCAGCTCAGAGCATCTCCCTCCAGAAACACCAGCTCAGAGCATCTTCCTCCAGAAACACCAGCTCAGAGCATCTCCCTCCAGAAACACCAGCTCAGAGCATCTCCAGAAACTTGTTTGGAGATTTCATAGTCTATAGCACAACTATGAACAGCTTCATAAACCTCAATTGTTTTGTTTTGGGTTTTGTTTGTTTGTTCGCCTTATTTATATAGGCACATAGCCCAGGCCTCTTGAGTGACACATGAAAGTTTGAGGACATTAAAGAAACAGCAAGAACCTTGTGGTATACTGTAGCAGCACTTTGGTTGTGCTGTAACTCACTACAGTCTTAGTGTGGGCACACTCGGGAAGAAAATTGTTTCCCAGGATGCATTTACGTCTTCTAAAGTGGAAGAAGAGCATGCTAACTCATCACGGTCTCTGTGCATGGGATAAGAGTATGGGACTGTTCTCCAATCCTAGATACTTGTGTACTTTCTTAGAACTTGCTTTATAGATTTCTCAAGCTTAATATGGAATGAAAAATTTGTCAAGAAATTATTTGTGAGAGCTGTAATCTTATTTGAAGTGTTTTTAAAGGAGAAGATGCATTGAATTGTTTCATTATTTGTATAACATAGGTTCAGGAGTTTCACCAGTTGGAATCAAATCTACAAGTTTGCCAGTTTCTTGCTGACACTGAAAGTTTTCTCCATCAAATGATCAGGACCATCAACATCAAAGAGGAAGTCCTGATCACAATGCAGATTGTCGGGGACCTTTCTTTTGCCTGGCAGTTAATTGACAGGTAATATGGACACACTAATGTTTACCCGTGATGAAGGAGGAGGTCTGTCTGCTTACCATGTGCCATCCCTCTTTACAGTTTCACATCCATCATGCAAGAAAGCATAAGGGTAAATCCATCCATGGTTACCAAACTCAGAGCCACATTCCTAAAGGTAAGCAGGGAATGGTGACATCTATCCTGTAACTGAAGAAAGAGTCAGCTTTGCTCTACTGTCATTGGTCAGGGTACAGTGCTATCCACTTTGCACTAAACGTCTATGAAATGTTTCATCAGAGTCAGCATCAGATGTTCAGCCAAGGTTTAGTTCTTTATGTAAAAATGAATCTCCATCTCACTAGTATGCACATTTGCTTTTGTCTTTAATAAATGGTGAAAGTATGCATGTTTTAAAGTAAATCTGAGGCTCGTTATCAGTACAAATTTGATCCATATGCCTATGTTATAGACCTATGTACTGGGGCCTCAGAGCAGTTTCTTTGGTGGAAAGGAGTCTTGAATGCAAAGGGCTTCCGTGAATAGCAGCTCTTCAGCTTTGGGGCATATCAGAGTTAGCTAGCACAGCAGCTTCTCCACCCGACTTCCACATTGCTAACTGAGTCAGTCTGTGGGGGGTCTGGTAACTGACATGTCTCAGGAGTTCCCAGCTGCTGCCAGCGGTCAGTGGGAGAGACACTGCCACAGTAGTCGATGGCTGTGGGATTTTGTTTAATGCATTGTCAGAACCTGTTTGAAGCATTGCTGAGGCTTTCCAGTTGTTTCCCTCTATTGGGTGAAGCACAAATGCGGCGTCATAAATTTCTCCTTGGGAAAGGGGGTTTCTAGGGCGTTTATGAAGCGAGAAACAGATATGTATTGTTTCCTTTCAGCTTGCCTCTGCCCTTGATCTACCCCTGCTACGTATTAATCAAGCAAATAGCCCTGACCTCCTCAGTGTGTCTCAGTATTACTCAGGAGAATTGGTGTCATATGTGAGAAAGGTAAGAAATGCCTCTGGCTGAGTTTTAGTGCCTAGCTGCTTCCTTAAATAAACAAATCCCTGGTGGAGCTTCATGTTCTATAGCTATCTTTCCAGAAATTTCCAATACCCCAAAATAAGCATATTCTTGCTGAAGCTGGAGACATGCAAGTGTGATTTACTTTCTAAGGAGATCACGCTGGCTTTCACATGCTCTGGCCTCAGAGTTGCAGAAGCTGAGGAGCAGAGGTGATGTGGTCTCTTCAGGGGCAGAGCTGGCTACTTGGAAGCACATCACAGCTCACATTCTCTTACCAGAACCTAGCTCAAGTCTTCAGGAGAATCGTGGTCCTTGCTCCAATCATTGTAATGGATCAAGGACCCAGCCATGTCTGAATTCAATGTCAGTCTGTGCCATGCACTGGCTGAGACCTTCCCTACATGTTACTGACATCTTGGGCAGTGGTGGGAACGCGTGAGCTTGTGCTTTCTAGCAGCTGTTTGTGTTGGTTTGGTTTTGAGAAAGCTTACTATGTAGCTCTGGCTGCCCTAGAACTTGCTATGTGAACCAGGATGGCCTTGAACTCACAAGAGATTTTCCTGCCTCTGTCTCCCTTGTGCTGAGATTAGCATCTCCCCTTGTCAAACTGCCGTCCTACCTTCTTGCTCTCATCTACCTTGTTCCTTGTTTAAAAAAAAAAAACAGTATAGATACTCAGTTGTATTTTCTTCCTGGTCTTTTCATCAAAGGTTTTGCAGATTATTCCAGAAAGCATGTTCACATCTCTCCTGAAGATCATAAAGCTTCAGACCCATGACATCATTGAAGTGCCTACACGCCTGGACAAGGACAAGCTGCGGGACTATGCTCAACTTGGCCCGCGATACGAGGTGCCATAACCCTTTGACTTCTGTCTTTTGATTTTCGAAGCTCCAAAACGTGAAACATCCCCAGCCAGTGGCTCCTGCATATCCCGGGGAACAGCAGATCACCTGTGGTTGGTGTTCTTGCACTCTCAGCCATAACAGGCTTTGCAGTCTTTAGTGCTCTTGACATTTCCCTAGTGTCCCTGAGAGCCTTCCTCACCCACGTTCTCTGTAGAGACAGAGCTCTTTTCTCTTGAACATTCTGGCATTGCCTTTGTTCTTCCTGTGTTACACAACCTGGACTTTTCACACCCACATTCCTCCTTTGTACACACGCTACTCATGCTACAGTTACATCTCAGTGAGCCTTTGGTAAGTTCAAAATATTGTTAAGTGAAAATTTTTTTCTAATACGCTCAGGAAGCTGATATTGCAGCTTATCTTGAGGCCAGTTCTGAAGTTCAGATGTGAGAAACAGAAGCCAGACAGAGGAGTGCTGTGTTAAAGGATGAGAACTGCTGACAGTGACTGTCCCCACAGAGCCTCACGTCCATCCCAGGCACAGGCACACCACTGTCCTTTACACAGCCGCACACGTTTCCTATTGCCTTTGCCCAGTGCAAGGACTGTCATCCAGTCGTTTAGCCTTGCATAGGCGTGAGGACTCTTTCCTGTGACGTAGTTCACCCCCCTTCTCTCTCTTACAGGTTGCCAAACTCACTCACGCCATCTCCATCTTTACCGAGGGCATCTTGATGATGAAAACGACCCTGGTGGGCATCATCAAGGTAAGGGTTGAGCTGCTGCTCTCTGTGGGCTGTGGCGATTTGTTTGGTTTTTTGAAATTACATGTGGAACGGGAAGGAATGTGCTATCTTGTGTTGCGCAAAACTTTTGTTTTTACCCGATTTGTTGATGGAGGGAATAGAAACATTATAACCCTGATTGCTCAGAGTTAAAGACGACCATATGACATGAACTTGGACTTTCTTCTCACCATCTCCTGCTGGCTGTAAGAAACAACACTTCGCATTTAATGAAATGATAAAATGGAAAGCAGTTAAAAACTGTCTGTATCTGCCAGCTGGTAATATGTTGTGAAATTATCACGAAACCTACTGAGCTGAATGGAGTCTGTAGAGGCAACAGGATTAATAATTCAGTCTGCCCCTCTAAAGATGATTAGGGACAGAATTTTAAAATGTAAATCACTTAGCGATGACGTAGGAAAATGCTGCACTGCAGACTCTCTGGCCGTCGCCCTGTTTTTCCTAGCCTGCCTTTTCCTGAGGGCATCAAATGCCTTTGATCTGCACTTAGGTGGATCCCAACAGTTGCTGGAAGATGGAATAAGGAAAGAGCTGGTTAAGCGCGTGGCTTTCGCCCTCCACCGGGGACTGATATTCAATCCTCGTGCCAAGGTACAAATCCCCAGAATGGACCTGTCAGTCAGCTCATAGAGTGCACTGGGACACATTCTGAACAAGATAGGTCCTTCTCTCTCCTGCATAGCCAATATAGTTTTGTGGTGACAACAATTTACATGTTTTTGATCCTTTCTGTAATCCACTCCAAAAAAAAAAAAAATCCCTTTTAAAAGGAATTCTCTCCTCCCTGCTCCTCCTGCGTTTAAGAACTGAATTGGTGCTTATGGCTCAGAATTACTTTCTGTCCAAAGAGCTTGTTTACCATATAGCAGACAGAAACTGGAACGACTGGGTTATATATGTATGTGTATATATAGATTTATATATATATTTGCATTATCTACTTAAAAGTATGATAATTTTTCTAAAGAGAAAATGAATAGGCCAAAATTTTTATATAAGGAATGTTTCACTTTAATAAATTCAACTTAAATGTTAGATGTACAATATTAGGTGTGTCCATAAATTGCTACTGTTGAAATCATCAGTATTCATCTTTCTGTCCTTTGTATGAGTTTCCTTCCCAAATGAGTGATGTCTGTTCTTAAAGTGTCTAACAGCACTGCCCGACAGTCAACCTAGCTGCAGAAGGAAACCTTTCTAAAGCTTTGACTATGGTTAAAATGACTAAAATCCCTTATGTGTGTAGTTTAAGGTCTAAAGGAGGTGTTAGTGTTGACATCTTACTCCTGCTGACAGTTTTCCGGTCCTCTTGTGTATAGCCAAGTGAGTTGATGCCCAAGCTGAAAGAGCTGGGAGCCACCATGGATGGATTCCATCGTTCTTTCGAGTATATACAGGACTATGTCAGCATTTATGGTCTGAAGATTTGGCAGGAGGAAGTCTCTCGTATTTAAATTATAATGTGGAACAAGAGTGTAATAACTTCTTAAGAACAAAGGTATTGAACAAATTTTTTTTTTAAATTCTTGACTATATCTGTTGTCTTTCATATTTAAAATACACACTCCATATCTCAGCAATACCAACAAGAAAGTTTTGTTGTGGTGGTGGTGGTGGTGGTGTTGTTGCTTTTTGTCTAAATCATGCTACTGAGAACCTTTAAGTCCCGCAGAGCACCTTTCAGAGACTTGAGGCTAAAAGGAGAGTGGACATGGAACCTGGTCTAAGGGAGCTTTCTGTGTGAGGAGAAAAGCAGACGTCGCTAAGGGCTGCTCTGCTTGTTAGAACCCAGGGTCTTGAGAGTGGAAGGCTTGGGCCCACTCTTGGACCGCATGATGCTCTTTGGCTTGTGGAGGGAGGGAGCTCCAGTCCGCCGTCCGTAGCAGCACTCCAGGCCTCCATCCCTGCAGCAGGACACGGTGTCCCAGCAGGGCATCTGCCTCCTCATGCCCCAGGCAGCACTTGCCGCTGTCCACTTCTGAGTCTTGCGGGTGAAAGGGCCTGGTTCTGATGTCTGCTTCCCTAATGGCTGTCTGTTATGGGCTGTGTGTGTTCTCTTTTGAAAAGTTGTGGTTTTTTAATCCCATGAACCACAAAATAGCCACAAATTCAAATGCCACTGCTTTTACACAGCATTTAAGAAGGCTGACACAAGCTGGGCAGTGGTGGCAACGCCTTTAATCCCAGCACTTGGGAGGCAGAGGCAGGCGGATTTCTGAGTTCGAGGCCAGCCTGGTCTACAGAGTGAGTTCCAGGACAGCCAAGGCTTACACAGAGAAACCCTGTCTTGAAAAAAAAACCAAAAAACAAAAAACAAAAAAAAAAAAAAAAAAAAAAAGAAGGCTGACACATTCAGGTGACACTTTCAAAGATTATTGAAGTTTATGATATTTTACATCTTTAGATGTCATTGTCCATCTCAACTCAGAAGACAAAAAAACATGTTTCTCAGTCTCTCTTTATTTCGCACTGTTCTGCAGCCCAGGCTAGCCTCCAACTCACAAATGTAGCCAAGGATGGCCTTGAACTTTCTGTCCTCCCATCTCCACCTCCATAGCGCCGGGATCACTGGCCTGCATCACTGTACCTGGCTAATGAGGTGCTAGGGTGGAACCCTGGGTTCATGCTGGGCACACGCTCTACCCGCTCAGCCACACCTCTAGCCCTTACTTCCTTTTTCAACAGTTGTTTCTTCTTTTTTATGTTCTGTGTAGCATTTGGGGCGTCCTTTGGTGGCGATTTAAAATTTTTTTCTCTTCAAAACCAAGGAACACTTCATTGTTCCTCTTCATGAACAGCTTGTAAGATTATGTTAAGAAAAAGATAACCAAATTACACTATCCGAATTGAACTAGACATGTATGGTTTTTGTTTTCTAGATTCAAGACTGGCAGAGTATGTACCAGTCCACTCATATTCCAATCCCGAAGTTCACGCCCGTGGATGAGTCTATAACGTTTATTGGCCGACTCTGCAGAGAAATCCTGCGGATCACAGACCCAAAGTAAGTATTTCTGAGTATGGCTGAGCTTCAGGTCTCCTGACAGCCATGCTTTGTCACTGAGGTGTGCTCCCTTGTCCTTAGTCCAGCACCCAAGCACTTAAGAAGAACCATTATCTACTGAGCACTGGCCCATGTTCCTTAGCATGTCCCCCAAATCTGCATACTCACTCCTTACATCCTGGTGTTTTAGGCAGCAGGCCTTGTTGCTGTTACCCCTTTACAGTGAAGAAATTCGACACAAAAGTATGTACCTGGATCATGCCAAGCCCCAGTCACTAAAGCACTGTGCTAGTCAAGGGCACATCATAAGCTTTGTGTGCAGTGAATCTGGGGCCCATGTAAAAAGGGGTCACCTGCAGCACCCCGCTGGGAAAAAACTCATTAATTAAAACTTTTTCTAAGCAACACGGTTCGCCCAGAAAAACCAGCAAATTCATTTCCCTTCCTTTGGGGAGCCCCAAAGAGCATTTGCAACGCCACCGGGAAAAAGCGGGTTATGTCTTGTGTGCTCATTTTACCCCGAGCACATACCACGAGGCTTAGAAAGGCGGGTTTTCCCAAGAGACGGAACTTTCCTTTTTTCCCCACCACCCTTGTCCTCTGAAAGTATACCCTTCCTAAACACAATACCCCTTTTTATTCAGTTTTTTTTGCCCCGATTTCTGAAGGATTTAACTAAGTGGACTTTTTGAGATTTTAGCAAAATATTTTTCTTTCTGCCAGCCAAAAAATAAAATCCTTTGTTAGGGGCGGGGAACACTGACCCCCTTTAGAAATCCACCCGCCATAACCTTTTAACTTTCAGCAGAGTTTTGTTGACGGAAAACATCAGGTGGTTCCCTAATTTTCACTTTTAAAAACAAACCCGGGGGAAAAAAAGGACACCCGGGGGCCGGAAAATTAAGATGTATCCCCAATTTACTTCCAATCAAAAACCCCTTGTTTTTAGGCTACCTCCCGTTAAGCCCTTAAGCCTCATGTGTCAGGGTGTATGGGGGGTTTTAACAGAGGCCCTGTGTGTAGAGCTTATCTACCTCAGGGGGTTACCCCACACCTGCGTATGACCGGGGGGAAAAGGGGAAACCCCTGTGCCTTTACAGGATTCACTTTTACCCCCGGGCCCTTAAAAGGTTTTAAAAAACCCAAAAGGGGTTTAATTAAAAATTTGGAGCAGGCCCCCCGGCCCCCGTCTTTCCCACTAAAATGGGGGTTAGTGGTTTTATACACGGCTATTAGGGGGGACACAGTCACGAGGCTAGAAGAGGGGCTTTTGCCACGTTCATCATACTGCTTCCAACCAAGAAATTTACTAAAGGGGCCAAAAGATGGGGCATCTGCTTTTTTTGTAGCTTCGTCTTCCGCTCACTCTTGCCAGAGA